>JANZLC010000009.1:24421652-24460390 GCA_026413385.1 Erythroxylum gracilipes
AAAACACTATAAATTAAATTTAAAATGATACATACATACATAATAATTCATTTCAAAATTTTAAAAATATATCCAAACATTAATATAGTTTAAATTAATAAAAGTGCTTTTTTATTTTTATGTTGCCAAACAATCTACTGTATGAAGCTCTTTTAAAAAAGCCTTTTTTTTAATTGACAGTCAAACAGTTAACTGGCTTTTAAAAAAAACTCTTCTCATAAAAGTTCTACTGATAAAAGCTCTACTGATAAAAGCTCAACCAAACGGGCCCTAAGGCTTCTAGAGATTTTTATCTCTATTTCATATGTTTCATATCAAACTAAAATCACACAATTCCAAAGTCTTTAGACTGATTCAAATAATATAACTGATTCAATAAACTTTAGACAGAATTTCACTATACAGTATTCTCTTATTATATATAACCAAGTTCATGAAAAATAACATCAAAAATCATTCGAGCAATTATTTCATATCCAAATGAATCTTTATAACCATTTAAATATACACACAAAGAGGGATTAAATTAAGTATATCCTAAATTTTAAAATTGATAAAGTAGTTATTCTAATGCTTTTCCTTCCCTTTCTTTTTAACTACTTTGTTAATTTTAAGATTTGGAACTACACTCAGAGGCGGATATACATTGGAAAATTTATATAAAAATATTATTATTTTAAATTTTTTTATTCAATAAAATAAAATTTGCCCGTACTCAAAAAAAAATATCCTCATTAAAATTTTACCTCCATTAAAAATAAAATTTTGCCCCCACTCAAAAAAAATTATAGATCTACCCCTGACTACACTTAATTTAATTCTCTTTGTGTGTATGTTTGAATGGTTATAAAGATTCAGGTGTGTTTATTTAGTAGGTACGAGGAGAGAGGAATGAGGATGGAATAAAAATAAAGTTTGACAAGAAGTTATGATTGGATGACTTATACTTTCATTCATAGTTTTTGGACATTGCTCAATTCCTCTAGATTATGAGATAAATGGGAGTTATTCCTTGTACATTTTGGCGCGTGTTTACTATTAACAACAGTCCAAAGCTTTTCTTTATTTGCCTTCTCCCTCTTTTATCGCTCTTCAATATCATTTGTTTTTTAATATAGTAGCTTTATCACCATTATTTATTCCTACCCTATAACCCAAAGCATTTTTCTGGCTTAGTAAGGTTTAATATTCTTTAACTAATATTATTATTAATTAATTAATTACAATATAATTCCTTTATTAATTAAAGTATTGTAATTAATTAATTAATGATAATATTTTAATTAATTATAATTAATTAATTATAATTAATTAGTTATAGTATAATTAATTAAAATATTATTTATTTATTAATTAAAAATTGTAATTAATTAATTACACTATTTTAATTAATTAATATATTGTAATGAATTAATTACAATATAGTTAATTAAAATATAATTAATTAATTAAAATATAATTAATTTTATTTCTCAATGTTATTTACAAACCAACCACTATTAATAGTAATGGTAATCATTCATTTCTCTTAACTAACTATCATAATTATAATGATAATATCTATTCTCATTCCTCGCTTTATTAATTTTGATTCTTATTATTATTCCTTTATACGAACCAACTGACCCCTCATTTAGATATGGAATGATTGCTAGGATGATTTTTGATATTATTTGGTGTTAATTGTCAGGAATCCCATATCAGATAGCTATAAAGTCATTCAATGTGTCAGAAATCTCACATCGGACAACTATAAAAGCTTTCAACAATTTATAATAATGTGCAAATCTCCCTCTCTTGAGCTAGCTTTTGAGGACGAGTAAGGCACTTTTTAACATGGTATCAGAGCTAGGTTGTCTCGATGGTTTGGGGCAGTGCCCAGTTATGTCCCTTTGCTCAATATGTCCATCAGATGTCCAGTCCTACTTTGGACTGAGGGGGGTGTGTCAGGAATCCCACATCGGACAACTATAAAGGCATTCAAGAATTTATAATAGTGTACAAATCTCCTCCTCTTGAGCTAGCTTTTGGGAGTAAGTTAGGCACTTTCTAACATTAATTTTCATGAATTTGGTTGTATATGACAAAAGAATATTGTGTAGTTAAATTCTGTCTAGGGTTTGTTAAATTAGTCACATTGGTTGGTTTATAACTCAGCCCAAAGACTTTCAAATTGTGTGATTTTAGTTTCATATGAAACGTAAGACATAGAGATAAAATCTGTAGAATCTTAGATATTCAAAGAGCATTTACAAGATAAATCAACTAAATAATTATTATTTATTAATAATGAATTATGAATAATCATTATTATTAAAAATATTATTTATAATATTAATAAATATAACATATTCAAATATGTAATTCTATTTAATATTACACACCTTACGTAGAATCATGTACATATCTTAAGTAAAAATATATATATTCCAATTTAGAGGATAATTGTCTGTTTAATATAACACCGGTGACACGTGGCGGTGGAGTTTCGCTCGTTTCTCCTACTTTAGGCGAAGGTGGGTCCAAGTGTTGAAAGAAACCGTAATTTGCACGTGACGAACAACAGTTGCCATCTGCAGTGGCACAGTCGTGAAAATCCAGATAGCAGTCAGACAGTCAGTTTGTTCGTGGATCTTGACATGTGTGCTTCATGCAAATAAAGGAGCAGCGGCACCAGGATTCGAACGCGTCTCACATTTTCACCCAGGTTTTGCTATGCTATATCCAATACTATAATAAAGTTTATTCTCACTAATTCCAATTAATTTTATTTTAATTAAAAAATCAATATTTAAACAATTACATTGTGAGTTTACCGAAAACATCCTCTCTATTATATAAGAATAAAGTCGCGTACTATTAAATCTCTTTAGACCCCGCTTCATTACGAGACTTCGGATTGGGTAATGATAATAAATCAATATTTAAAAAATTACATAAAATTTCACTTAAATTTAAATTTTAAAAGGGAACATAATTTTAATAAATGGATTAAATTTAGATTAGAACTTAAATTATATAAAAATTTAAATTTAAGTTTAAGTTTATTTAAATTAATAATGTTGAGTTAAATCTATATAATATAATTTTTATAATTAATTTAATCCCGAAAATCAGATTCAATTAATCTAAATTTATTAGAATAAAACAATTCAATTTTCTTAAATAAAAACATAGTTCGAAATAGGGGCATATCGGTAATTTAGTTCACTGAAGCTATAAAACCCTTGACTTTCACAAGATTCTGTTTAGCCGGAACTCAGAGGAGGGGTTGGTTTGATTCTGTTTAGCCAAAAATGTTTCCGTACACGCCAAACACGGCCTATTACTATCACCATCCCTCAGCTCCGGTTCCGATAATCCAACCGGCGACAATTCCTCTAAACCCCGTTCTGCCACCGGTCACATATCCCCCGCCGGAATTCCCCATCACGGGTAAAAGACGCCGCGAAGCGGCCGAGGACAACTCAGCCGCAGAGGCGACGGAGGATTCGGCGCCGAGAAAGCGAGCGAAAGCTCAGGACGTTATATTCAGGATCGTGGTGCCTTCGCGACAGATCGGGAAAGTTATCGGCAAAGTTGGGTGTCGTATCCAGAAGATTCGAGAAGAAACCAAAGCCACCATCAAGATCGCCGACGCCATCGCGGTATGACATGTCCTTTTTAAAATATTGCGTCTTTTAGCATAGTGATTATTAGTATTATTACTCAAGAACCTATTGTTGTTCGTTATTTTTGTATAGAGACATGAAGAGCGTGTGATAATTATAAGCTCTAGAGACAATGACAATGTTGTTACTGATGCTGAGAATGCGCTTAAGCAAATAGCAACATTGATCTTAAAGGTCAGTGCTAATGTTAGATACAGTTGAGTGTGTAATTCGGATGGGTTTCATTACAGGTTAGGTTTCATTGTTTTGTGGTTGAATTGAATAGGAAGATGATAGTTCCGTGGAAGCATCAAAGGTTGTTGGTGGTGGTGGGCATGTCGCTGCGAATACGATACGGCTGTTGATAGCTGGTTCGCAGGCAGGTTCTTTAATTGGTGTATCAGGTCAAAACATTGAGAAACTGAGGAATTCTTCGGGAGCCACTATCACAGTCTTGGCTCCTAATCAGTTACCTCTCTGTGCATCTGCTCATGAGTCTGATCGAGTAGTACAGGTTGGTGAGCTTCGAGTTTTTTCTGACTGAATTCGATATGGAATTCGTGAATTTTTTTACTTGGACAGAATTGGAAATAGGATTCGTGAATTTTCTTACTCTGATCATTTAAATGCAGATATCAGGAGATGTGCCTGTTGTAATGAAGGCTCTTGCAGAAATCGGTTGTCAACTCAGGTTTTTTATTGGAATTCTCATGTATTTTTCCTTTTTGTACTTCTATTGGTGTTTATGTGATATTGTTCTTCTGGTTTATGTGGTATAGGGAAAATCCACCTAGACAAGTGATTTCAATCAGTCCAACTTACAACTATTATGCAATTCGACCACCTCAGCCCTATGTGGACCCAACTTCAGGTGATTCAATGTTCCGTCTTTTCGGATAATGTTGCCTTCAAAATGCTATGATGTGTGGCTGCCATCATGTTTTGATATTTGTTTTATAACATCATCATCTTTAGGACAACCAATCTTGCAGCTGATTATGTAACATTGGAGATGATGATCTCGGAAACTTTGGTTGGTGGATTGATTGGTAGATGCGGCTCCAACATCTCAAGGATTAGAAATGAATCCGGAGCGACGATCAAGGTAGGGTGATTTCTAACCCTTACGAATCCAGTAGTCATATGCTGGAGTCCACGATGAAGATTACTATGCTGGGAAATCAATGTGTTTGCATTTAAGATTTCAGTTTAACTGGCTGTAACTATTTTTACGGGTTTCTGCCCTGCAGGTTTATGGGGGCAAAGGTGAACAAAAACATAGGCACATACAATTTGGTGGTAGTTCTGAACAGGTAAATTCTTTCAGTAATCATTGAATTGATACATTATCATGGGAAATCAGAACATTTAGAATAGAATGTCCCTATAACCAAAAGAGCAAATGACCGGGAGAGGAACATCTATAGCACTGATTCCTGTTGTGGAACTTGTTATGTTTGTATTCCTGTATCCAAGTGCACTTAATTAGCTGTAATGGTAGAGGAAATCAACCACTGCAATTGCATTGTGATTAGCCTCGGCCATATTTATAAGGTTATCTCATACCTGCTCAGGTGGCATTGGCAAAACAGAGAGTTGACGAATACGTATACTCTCAATTGATACAGCAACCTGATTCTCAACAGCCTCCGTAGGTACTCCTTAATATCTTTCAGTTGTCTCCTCCATTTCCTTCATATGTTTGTTGTCACATAGTAGCAAAATGGAAACATTATACCGTTCCTCCAAATCTATATTTTCCTGATAGCAGTTTTAGTGTTTACCAAATATTGATTGGTAGTAGGGCTTTATTCAAATCATGTTGTAACAAAGCATATTCTGATATTACACAGCCTTACTATGAACTAGGGAAGGCACAACATGTTTTTAAGACCAATTTTTTTTTTTTTTTTTTGGGACTTTGGGCTGTACTCCGGGACCTGGCCTGGCCCGAAGCAGCCTGGTTCAATGAATCGAAACATTTTACGCTGCCCGTTTTACTGGCTAACCGGCCAGGCTAGTCCCTTACTAGCCTTTGGACAACTTGATGTGGTTTTTTGGATGATTAATCATAAATCTCACCTTTTATCATGGAAAAGATTTATATTCTTAAGTCGGGACTTTTATTTCACAGCTTGCAGCAATGAAAAGGGAACATCGATGCAACAAGCTTCAGAAACTCATTGGCTCCGTATGTTCCTCATGGACACTGAATGTCTCAAAAATGTATAATATTTAAGAATTTGATTGACATTGTCCTTTAAAGAGTACTAAAAGTTAGGGTATGATTCCAATATCAATTGGTTTTGCTTAGGTAAATCCAATGTTAGAAGTGGGGATGCGGATTGTGGTATTAACATGACACATTCTCAGCTGTAACAAGATGGTCCAATGTTGTAATGTTTAACTGAACACAACTCTCTAATCCTGTAGTGGTTTGGATTTTCTAAAATTGGAATATATACTAATTATGATTGCGATTATTGATAATGAGTTTTAATAAACTTTAAATGGAAAATAAGATAAAACCTTCAAAGAAAATGTGGGAACCAGGAATGAATTTGTTATATATAATATATTCCTCATTTGCCAAATAACGTCACAAGCCTCTTAAAACGAAGACGACTTACAAGAGAAAAGACTTTGATACGGTTTTCAAGTCTTTTGACCAAACAAATTCTCAAACAACTTGGAGGCCATAGGAGGAAGATCCACGCGTCGAGGAGCCATAAAGTTGACAATCTTTTCATGAACATTGTATCTGAATTGTTATTGGGAGTGAAGTATATGAGAAAATACAATAAGAGAAACAGCATAGAACAGAAACTAGAAAGAACTAGTTCTTCATACGTACCTGATCTTGCGACTTTTTGATGCACGCCGATCTACAACCTTTCTCTTTTTAGTTCGCAATCTTTTTAGTGCGTAAAATGCCATCTCTGAGATAATCAGTAAGTTTCAGATTAGCCTAAAGATTGTGTTGACTGATAAAACCGTGTATAGACCCATGAATGCTCATTAAAACAATTAATTGGATTCTTTCTGAGGGACTGCCAGCGTATGTATATATTTTACAAGCAAAAAACAGATAAAACGGAAGGAGGAAAAGTGAAGATCTTTTACCAGTAGAATTCGGATCGATAGTCTCAAAGAATTCCTTAAGTAGCTGCTGATAAAATTCCGAGTCATTGAGAAGTTCTGGATCACCATCTGGATTTGCTTCCTATTTTGAGTAAAAGGACCACAAAATCCCAGGTTAGATAAATGGAGGGATTATAAAGCTGTTGATATGATGCTTGGCCTAATTAAATCAGTTGTCCAAGCATCACACAACACTTTTCTGTGGTAAGATATTCAAACATGGTATTTTTTGACTTATTTAAGACATAATCCAACTAACTCGGACAGATGATAAGATGGAATATTACCTCGACCTTGGCAGCGTCGTTGATCTCAGGAATCTGCAAACACTTGTAAAAATGCATATAAAAGTTATTCATTTAGCCATAAACTTTTCAGCATTCCTTCAACTGGGAATGTTTATAACTTACAGCTCCAAAAGTGGCCACAGCTGATCTTCTCTGCTGCATTTGCTTTACCATTCTACTCGGATCCCTCATATAAGCAGCAACTTGTTCGCTAATATTCTGAATTGAAAAGGAAAAGTTAGTTTAACAACGACCAAGTAGCAGGAAGATGTTACTTGGTTACACTTAAACCTGATTGAAAGCTTGCAACTTGTTCTTGATGGCCGCAGCACCAGTTGTTACTTGTGCTTTTCTCTGCCATTTATCCAAGGATTTGTCTCTAAAACCAACGATTCTACAAGACAACATTTAAGAAGCCAGACAATCATGATCTAATTATATATAGAACATCATTTTCTTACACACACACAATATAGTGATAAATTGTCATATGATCAACAGATAAAAGTTTGCTCTTATAAGCCAAAAACAAGTTCAAAAGGTAAAGCACTTAATTTTGAAGACAAACTTCAGCCTGAATAACAGTTCAATCCATAACCAACGGTTTTAAGAGCAGTCCTAAACAAAATTGGACCAAAAATAAAAAGGAAGCAATAAAAGTGTTCTCCAACAGCAATCAGTGAATGCTCAAACTCTTTCCGTAGAATAAAAAGTTTGTCTAAATATCATGATCAAAATGTTGGGTGAATCTCAAAGAACTGACTCATTTCTTTCACAAACAAAAATTTATCCGACACGTAAATATGTAAAAGGACACACCTCCTATTAGTTTGGGAAATTCGTAACCATTCTTCGTCAATATCTTCAGAATCATTTGGATGCTTCTTTGAAGGTTGTGCAGATTTACCTTCATAAGACGGAAAAAAAAAAGCAAAGAAAACCATATTGATACCATTAATACCTATGTACTTATTTGAACAAATGTTTATGTATTTAACAACTGTTCATCTAAAATCAGTTCAATGGACATTATGATAATAATATATAAGAAAGAAATTTAAACTTGTGGCATACCATTTGATGATTCAGAAATAGCAGGATTCTTCTCAATCAAAGCCTGAAATTAACAATAGGATTAGTGGTGAATGAAGCCAACAGAGTTGCATAAAATGCAACACTCAGCACAATACATCAGTCATTTACCTCCTGTAGTTCAAGTAGTGAATCCAAAGTCTTCTTGGATGAGGAGATGAGATCATCATATGCTACGGAAACTCCATCTGATTCACAAAACGAAGACCTAATTGGTTCCTGCAGAAAATTCCTTCGCACTTGACTATAATTCCTCAAATACCTTACCATAAATTGGAGAGGCAAACAGGAAACATACCATTGGCAATCTATTTGAACTTGAGAAAGTCTTTTGAAGTAAAAAGCGAAACTCAAGTGCTTTATCCCAAAGAGCCTTTACAAACAAAATGAGACAAGTCAATTATCAATGAAAAGCAATAGCGTTTTTGTCAACAGAGGAACAAAAAACATACCTTCTGGTTCTTTACTGCTTGACCTTTAAGCACGTCTTCATCCTTATGCCGTTTTAGATTCTTCAATAGATCACTGAAAGAGAACAAAAATTCAGTTAATCAAATTATCAATTCTTTATCACTCTCAAATGCTTATGCACCTCAATTTTCTAAATAGAACAACAATTTCATTTCTTTGACTTTTCTTTTCAACTTGATTGCTCTGAACCAACAACTAATAACCGCATAAAAATTTAAAAAAATTAAGTAAGAAACATACAGCTCTTGATTCCGAAGATCTCTGTATTCCTTCTCTAGATCTTCCATCTCAGCATTGTTATGGTTATCGTTCTGCTCATCGTCTTCTTCTCCTTCTTCCTCTGCTTCATCATCATCGTCGTCATCTTCTTCTTCTTCTTCCTCATCCTCCTCGCTAAAATCATTGTGCTCGTAATCTAAATCTTCCATCTACATCGCAAATTATAACCAACAACTCAAAACAAAATCACATTGCATACTGACACCAACCATACATGTAATTCACTAACCGCTACGTTTCCATTCGCCGTAGAATCGAATTCGTCTTCAGAATCGCCGTCGCTATCTCTCGTTCCTCTCGACCGTTTCCCTGAAAATCCCATATTGAAACCCAACGCTTTCCTCCGCTCCTCAAGCTATTCCCTACACAATACCTAGAGCTTTGGCTTAGAAGAAAGAGGAGGATACAGGGTGGTAACTGTAGTAGTAAGTCGCGGGTTTAGGGTTTTTAGCCCAAAAGTGACTCGTTCGTTACAACGCAAAAAGTCTGAGCTGAGCTTTGGCGTGGAGGTAAAAACTATTATTTAAAAGTAATAAAAGAAAGAAAATGAAGTGAACTGAGGCTGGATTAGGTTATTGGGCTCCATATCATTAGGGAAGAAGATAGACATTATGAGCTTAAAGGGTTTGTTTAAAATCTGACCTAACCCAACTCAAGAAAATCAATTGATATGAATATATATCGAGTCCGGTTGATATTGTACGCAATTTTGATTGTTCGGGCTGGGCTAAGTACTAGTTTGATCCAAATTGATCAGACTTTTAGATTAATTCGAGCTTTAGATAGTCCGATCCAAATGGACTCGGTCTAATTTGTTTGATCTTCGAGCTAAGCTCAAATTTTCTTTTGACACTTTTAGCTTTGGATCAGGCTTGAGCTCAGGCTCAAATTATCTAACTCAACTTGAACCAAAGCTCGTAACGATGTCTTTTTTATTTTAAATTTAAAAATGAATTGAATCGGGCTAAATTTTGAGCAACCCAAGCCCAGCTTCGAATTGTGCCCCAAGCTTGATAGAACTTCTAGCTAGAGTGAGTCCAAGCATAAATTCTTGAATCGGTTTGGGTCGTGAATAGTTGGATCCATTGCCAATTCTAATTTAGGTAGGTTGATAAATCTTTCTCATAGATTTCTGAAATAATAATGAGGCAATTTTAAACTTAAATGACATATCAATCCGTTGGTATAGTCAATGTTTTAGATCTGAAAGCAACCCAAGCTCTTCCGACAAATACCCGGCAATATCACCGTAGTTGAGGTCGATACTGGCCAGATCTGGAGAAGATGGAAAAAAGAGAGATGGTATGAGAACGATGAAGGCATCTGGGAAGAGAGAGGACAAAAATGTGAAGCGGTGTTTTACCCAAAAAAAGCGAGAAGCGGTGCATGAGAAGAGAGAAGAGAGGAGACGATGGTTTTATTCCGGTTATCAAATAACCGGTTCTTATGAAAACCGGCCGGTTATTTGACAAATCGGCCGATTTTTATATGCAGAGGTTATTTACTCTAACTAAACCGGACATATGGCCGGTTTCGACTATTTCTGATCGGACCGGCCGGTCCGGTCCAGTTTTTATATCATTGGGTATAGTACATCGGGAATGCCGGTTTATTTAGGATAAGCTTTCGTGGTTATCTTGACCACAAAGGACAAAACCTAATCACTAGTACTTATCTTTATATATTATAATTGAAATTATGTTTATGATAATATTTATTCTTATATTTTCTTATTAATAAAATCGACGTCCAACACAATAACTATTAATATATAATCGATTAGCCATAAAATGAGATCACGTGGCAAACACGTGGTCCTACAAACACTGGGGACTTCAAGAAGCACGGTCATGGCCTACAATCCACACAGTCACCAATGCCTTAAAGCATAGTAACCCTAAATCCTTCTTTATTATATGCTTGATCTCGGTACACTACATTACACCACACACTTACTCAAGGATATATTATGTTTCATTTACTCATTTCTTACTTTATGTCACGTAAATAAATAAGATAAAGATAATTTTGTAGATAAGACTTTTTAGCCCAAAGTACGAATTAAATTATTTGAAATATTTATAACAAATAATGGTTAAATTAGTACTCTGTAGTACAAACTTCCTTCTTCGTCTTTTTTTAACCTTAAAACCACTATTTTTTATAAATATTTAGAACAGTTCATTTAATGAGTTGTTGTCGCTCCTTAGGGATGGTTGAGTTGATAGAGTGGAGGAATATGGGATTAAAAAGTTATGTGTTTGATTCTCTCTACTTATACTCTATCATAAAAAGCTTGCCTAGTGCGGAGTACTCGATTGACGTAATTTGTAGACTATTACATCAATCTAAAAATTTACTTAGTGCACATCCAAAAGGTAGCAACTGCGAGTACCTCCGTTTTAAAAGAAAATGAATTGTTGTCTTGTAATTAAGTGAAAGATTAGATGTAGTTAATATTTACAAATTTTAGTGTATGCTAATTTTTTGCCAACTATTACTTAAAGACATTAAATAAATTTATGGATTAAAATAATATATTTTAATTAAAAATATTATTTTATTGAATTAATTTGAGTTTTAAAGCTTGAACTTTAATTAATTAAGTTTTATTTAAGTTTCAATCACTTTAAATGTGACATGATAACTTAAGACTAAATTGAGCTTAATTTATAATCCCAACTCGTAACGATAATAAATATCAATGTTTTAAAATTTTAATTAGTTCGATCGATTTAATCGTAGAAATCTTGAATTGTCTAATTTTTAGTTCGATTTTAACTTTTTTGTTTGATTTATTTTAATAACTCTTTTTTTAAAATCGATTAATTTATTAATTAAACAATCAAATTTTATAAATTAATAAGTTCTCACAAATCAAAATAAATTAGTTATTTTTTATGTAATAATGTTTTTTCCAGTTAGAGTAAGTAAAGACAATATTTTTTCAATCGTATTTTAAATTTTATTTTATCTTTAGTCAGTTTTATTACGATCTAATATAAATTGAACCTTTTAATCCTTAAACTTCTTATCTCACTAGTTTAACTTGTGATTCGATTTTTAACACGTCAATAAACATAAATAAGTAAAGTTTTCACATTGCATATAATATAAAAAAAAGTCTCGTGATTGTTTGGAAACAATTCAAGAACTTTTATATTCTATGCTTTTTTGAGTCTCTCCTTACCAATTAAACGACACCCAGGGGACACAGTTTGTCCATTTTTGAACTATAGTTACTAAAATATGTGCATCTCATGACCTTTATCACAGAGAAGAAAAAACATTTCACCGTGTATGATTATCTTAATAGCCTGTCACTGCATCAAACAGATGTCTAAGGAATGTCACATCCCGATCAATTGTAAACTGAACAGGTAGGACGCACGCACGGACACAGGGGAGGTATATTAGACGGTAATGTAGGACCAAAATGTTGGCTAGCTTGTGGCCGTTCTTCCCCGTAAAGAATGATAATGACTTGGAATTATTGAAATCATATAATTGCATTTAGGGCCGTTATTTGACGTTTTTGTCAAGCAAAACAAAATCGATAGACTGATGTGTCTTGTTTCACTGTGCATTAAATTTTAAGATTAAAATATTATTATTATTATTATTTTGTTTAATTATTTATTTTAAATTAACTCTCTAATATTCAAAGTTGAGTGAGCCGTTATTTGATTGAGTTTGTACCAGTAGAGCTTTTTACTGTAGATCTTTTCTGATAAGAACTTTTATAAGAAGTCAATTGTCCGTTTGGTTGTCATTTAAAAAATAGCTTTTTTAAAAAAACTTCATGCAGTAAACTGTTTGGCAACATAAAAATAAAAGGTACTTTTAATTTTAATTATATTTTATTTTGTAATAAAAATTATTTATGCATATAAATATTTTTTAAAGTATATTAAACAATATGCAAAGCACAATATATTAATTATTATATAATTTTAAATCATATGAAACATAAATGCAAATATTTTTAACCAAATCTTTTATATAGATTATAACATAAGTAAACTAATATAAAAAATAAATATTAAAACTTATTAAAAAATCAAATAATATTAAATAAATATCCAAGCTGAATAAATAGGCTTATCAATTGATCTGAAAAATTTACTTGAAAAAGTGTTTTTTTCATTTTACAGTCAAATAGCTATTTGTCTTAAAAAGACTTTTGTAGTGGAGAAAAGTACTTATTGGCCTCCCAAAAGCTCATCCAAACAGACACTTAATTAGAATTTTACATTAATTATAAACTAAATCAAAGTGAATTGAAAATAAATTTTTATATTTATTAAAGTTTAATAAAAATAATATTGTAATAGCAGTAACATCTAGTGAGATTCTCATTGAAATATAAGGTTTGAAAAGATTCAATAGTACACAATCTTACTCCTGCATAATTGAGAGATTATTTTCAATAAATTCACATGTAGTGTAAATTAATAATAATACAAAATATCGATAAATATGTACAACTAAACATATAAAAAATATGTAATACAATACCTATAGAATATGGTAAAGATTCAAATATGTTTGAATCAAACTAAATTCATATGTTGATTTAAAGTTTAATTAATTATAATATGAACTAACTGAATTCAAAATAAATTAAATTTAAATTATTATCTTTAATTTTAAATTATTTTTTGTTTTAATAATTTCATGATATCGAAATACCATTATAAATACACCGAATTTAAAAATATAAATTAAATCAAATTCACTTTTAATTATATGTCATTATTTTATCATTTAACTATATATAATAAATTATATTAGATGTAACCAAAAGGGATGAATATTTGTAAAGGGCTTTGTGGTAATTTAAGGAGTGTTTGAAGTAGTGTGTTCCAATGATTGGGAACTTTTTCGTATGTCTGGTAAGCGAGGAACAAGATGACACGCGTGGTTCGAAATCCAAGTAGCCCTAGGACCACGTGTCATAGGCTTGATACGTAGTCACACGTGACACGGAAAGCATATCATGTGCACGGGAAGCTGACGCTTCTTTCCCCGTTACTCTTGTCTCCTCACGTGACTTCACTACCACGTAGGTTTCCTTGTTACTCTCAAACTTGTGTTGTGTATTTTTTAATAATGAGAAGATATATTTAATTTTTCATAAATTTAATTATTAATAAAGTCGAACTTAGTGAAAGGACCGAAGTTACCATACGACTATTACATTACCGGATAAACCACTTGCTCGAATCCATACATTCTAGAGCATGTCGAAGGGGCGATAGGCACTAATAGGGGACCCAAGATAGTGAAGGAAGAGGACTAACTGGCTAAGTTCATGTGGCAATCACGTGAAGAACACACAGCGTACGGACCACATGAGAGAAACCGATAGGTTCTGATAAGGACTGTCTGCCGGTGATGGAATATTGACACGAGGAGGACACGTCGAGAGGGACAAGTTAGCCAATAGCATGATGATAGATTCACACGTGTGGGGGGTTTGCAAGCACTCAAATAATTGGTACGTGCGAATATAAGAGTATGAAATGGTTGTAAACAAGTTGGGGTGTCTGGTAGTGGAGAGACATAGTGACACGCACGAGTGTGAAAAATTGGGACCACATGGCCAATGGCCATGCATCGCATGACAGTGCACGTGAAGTCATGTGAGAAGCCCACATGAGCTTCCCCCCAACTTGCTTCCTCTTTCGCGTTGAGCCAAATGCCAAGTTAGACGTATCATGTTTCTTTAACTAATTTAGTATTTTAAAATATAATCGGTTTTATACATAAAATTAATATATATAAAATAAATTTTGGAGTATATGTGATGTTAATAATTAGCCAGAAAAGGATTTTTCTATATCTAAATCTTTTATAAATCATTTCATTTTATTATTAATTTGAGATTATATTACAAATTTCCTTTCTTTTTTAGGTTTCTTTCAGTCAAAAAGTAGATAAGAGTAGTTTCAAATTATTAAATTTAATTTTCAATTAGAATATCATAAATTAAATTTAGTATCAATCAATTGAAATTTTTGATATGACATTCGGTCAATTCCATTCGATTTGCAACCCAGTCTCTTACAAGAGGTAACAGTGGTAAATTTTTTGCAATGGTTGAAAGTCAAAGTTTTTTTTATTCATATTAATAGTTACTCTCGAAAGAATGTTTTTACCCAATACTAACTCATTTTTGTTAATAAATATATAAAACTAAATAAGTTGGCATCACTCGACAGCTTAAACTATTACGGTGAAACGGTCACTTAATACGCTATTAAAGTCTTTGTAATCAAGTGGTTGTGAGTTCAAATCCTACTACCCACCTATTATTCAGCACAAATTAGAGTGAGTCTATGCAAGTTTCAAGTCCAAAAAGCTTTCACTTGAAGGGATGTGTTAGTGAATATATAAAACCAATTAAGTTTGCCTTACACAACAACTTAAACTTTTGTGATAAAACGGTTACTTAACAATTTTTACTCAACAAATACAAAATATCATTTTTGTATATTTCTTATTATTAGATAGTGTCCTGGTAGCTTCTACAAAAGATTGAAGTAATGACATATATAATACTTAATTTTTTTATATAAATGCTACTTTTTTATAATTTTCCACTTAACAAAATATGAACATAATTACGGAACCTTTGAATCAAATTTATAGCTCAATTCTAAATTTTTAACTTATCCAATTATTTATCTAAAATATAAAATTAAAAAATCACAAAAAGAATCCTGGCTAGGTCAATGTCAATAAAAATAATAAAAAAAAAGAGTAGGCTACGCATTATTGGATTATGATTGTGATTTCCCGTAAAATTCTGATATGGACCTCAATCATTGCTCAGGGGACCGTTGTGTCGATCGATATTTGAAAGCTTTTGAAGATGGACACGTGAGTTACATGCAGAAGCTAAATACTTTATGAGATTTGGTAGGGTGTGAATGTGCCCAAAAATTTTGTTTTTTTTTATTATTCATAAAATAATCGTTTTACGAGAAATTTATAATATAAATATAATAATAATATTCAGTAATATATTTTTGGTTTTACTTATGTGGAATTTAGTTGGGTTTTTTTTTTTGCTTGTTCCAATAATATCGGTCAAAGGAAAAACAGTACAAATGACAAGTCTTCTTTCTCATCAATCCTTAGCCTCTTTGGTCAGATCAAAATCAAATCCAAAAGATCGCGTCAAACTGGGTTGAGCAGATCTCGCAAGAAATTATTAGCTGCTGCTCGTCTCCAGCAAGTCAAATCGATTGGCCAATTATTTTGATTCGAAAGAAAGACTGAAATAGTTCAGAGTTGGCAGCGGCCTGACATGTTGTCTCTCAGGCTCTCCGTTAGGATCCCATATTAACTCAAAATATTAAAAGGTTTATAAATAATAAGAGTTATTTATTTAAATAATTAATTCTAGTTATTGCTGATAATGACTGTTCTAAATTTATTTATTTTTTGTTAATAGACTCTATATTTTATTTATATTAAAAAATTTAATATAGTATCAGGGCAGGTTTTATTTGAATTATTAATTTGTCAATCATTTGTCTAGATATTCAGTCCTAACAGTTTAGTTCAGTTACCACTGCATTTATTTCATGTGACAATTAGATGTCCAATTTCAATTGCACTTGAAGAGGAATATTAGAGTATCCCATATTGACTAACCACGAAAATGTTAAAAGATTTATAAGTGGTAAGAGTTAACTATCCAAATGACTAGTTCTAATAATTTTGAAAGTGATTTACCTAGCTCAATTATTGTTAGTGAACTCTATACTCTACTTGTATTAAAAATTCTAATAATTTTGTGAACCATCGATTAAGTGAATCAGATCATGCCCACGTATAACAAGGAGAACGTTATTGTACATTATAAAATATATATTATTAAGTTTTTAAAATATATGATAAATTGTTTTAATTATTGATCTATAAATGCGGAAAAATTATATAATTATTCTATTCAAATTTAATTATATTTACAATAAAATTATTTTTGAAGGTTTGTTTATAAAAAATAGAGTAACTGAATAAATATCATTGTTAATTATTTTAATATAAATTAAATTATTACGTTGGTAATCTATAAACATGTCTAGCAATAATAACATCTGTTAAAAATTTCGCTAACATAGAGGGTCGGAATATTCCAATAATACGAAACCTTATTAGTAGCTAGTTTAGAGGCATCTATAGACGTATCAAATTATTGTATTTTTATACATTATGAAACAAAGATCAGATCACTAAACTCTAAAGGGCTGATGTTTGTTAATTTAGGATTAAATTATGATTGCCCATGTGGAAAGATTATCATCACATGTAAGTGCCATTCTCTAAAAAGAAAAGCTGGTTGTCTCTGACCGTGCATAAAAAGGTTAAAAGAGTTGATTTTGTTTTCTCTTCTTTTGCACTTTTTAGTATGTACAATTTTAATTAAACTTTACTTTTGGGTTAATTTAAAGCATTATGTCATTTTCAATTACATATAGAATCATAAATATGTTGGTCAATTTCAAAACATATATATGTATTATGTATATTAATGAGAAAAAAGACAATAATTAATTTGTATTCATACTATTAATCATTTTATTATAGTCTCTCTATTACGTAGAGATAAGACTGCGTATTATCGGACCTTTTCAAATTTTGTAACTTAGCAAAATTTCAATAGAGCAGCTTTAAATCTTTGGGCCAGCTGTCTCACTCTGTGAGGTGCCTTACTATCAGCGAGGGGATTAGTCACTGGGTCCGCCAGTAAATACCCTGGTCAAAGACAAAAAAAAAGTTAATTAAAGAGAGGAATCATTCTATTATTTAACAAATATTTTACTTTTTAATACTTTAAAATTACAGGTTGAATGATATTATAATTCAGATAATTCAGAAAACGAGTATATAAAGTTGATGGAAATCAGTGATCAAAACATGGACAATTAATTTAATTATAAAATTTTTAATTTAGCTAATTATATGACTCGGTTTATTTTAATAATTTTTATTATTAACAATCAGGTGATTTATTAATTATTTGACTATTTTTCATAAGCCAACATGTTTTTATTTATATATCGATTTTATAATAGTTTATTTAATTTTTGGTGATTTTTTTAAAATATTAACAAAAATTAACATTTAATTGATGTGATATAAGTGTGTAGTTATTTATTGGGAATGTATTGATAAGTGAACGTTATAAGATGATCTATTTAATAGAGGAAAAGCAAGATTAGAATTAAGTACTATTTGCATGTTCCCCTGACATGTAACTCATGCATTTACTCTACGACCCACCTAATGAATGCTCCACACTGTAACCTACCCTCCAACGTGTAACTCGCTAGCTCTATAATCTGACCCAATTAACACCCCCACCACGCGCAATACACTCGCGCAGTTGGACACACAACACAAACAAACACTCTAACCGATGAATGAAAGATACACATCGATTTTATGATTTTTGTTTTGCTCTTTAAACAAATAATTTAAAGAAAATATCTTTCTGGCTAAATAATTTAAATAACATATTACAATATAAAATTTTTAAATATGCTTCACAATAAAAGGTTGCATTTAATTTTGGTAAGCTTTTATCTTAAAAATATAAAAAAGACTAAAAATGTTATTTTTTAATTTTTGTTAAAATTTGTTTATTTGAAAATTTTAGTTTCTATTATTTAGTCTCTTTGTAAAAAATTATAAAGGAAAATGCAATGACAGAGCTAGAAATTTAAGATAGGAGGTTCAAATATTTAATTTTTAAATTTTGGAGGGTTCAATGCACCACTAACTTTTAAATAACCTTCTCCTAATATATATATATGTATGTATATATATAATTATTTAATAATCTTAAAGGTGGGAGGCCAGTGTACCTGAAAAGACAGTATACATTTATGACCCTCTTTTGATCTCCCAAAATAAGAAATGTTATGTATGAAGCGCGCTGACTTCAACTTTTTTCAGGTTTCACAATTTAAAGAAACTTTAATTAGGTGTTGATGATGAGTTTTTATTTATTAGTTTTGGTTTCTTTTAGTTTTCAAAAATTATGAAAACTATAAAAATAAATTTTGTTTTGTGTGTTTGTGTTTTTTATAATACGATTTACTATTAACTAATTATATTATTTAATTTAATAATTATAATTATAATTTAAATATATTAAAAAGCATAAAATTTAAATAAAATTTGGTTTAATAGTTAAAATTTGTTAAAATAATACTATTTTATAAATTATTTTTTAAAATAAAATAAAATAATTTTATTAAGAGATTAAAATAAACTAACGGTCTTATAAAAGAGGAAGATAATTATGACTGGGTGCGCGTGTACACGAGATTAAGAGCGTGGGAATTGGGAAAAAATGGACTGGAATATCCCAGTCAACGGTCAACCAAGCGAGAAAGCCGCTTTTTAAGCGAAGTTAATAAAAACCTGGACGAAGACTAAACCATGGTTAAAAATGGGTCTTTTAAGTTTTAACTATTGTAGAAAACTCCGTTTCTATAACCAAGGTTAGAAACTAACCCTTTATAGATGAATGCTTAATTAGCCCTTTTATTTATATAGTTGTATGTATATACACTACAGTTTTGTGTATCATACTATCATGGTATGAGCCAATGGGGGGTTACTGACACAAGTCATGATTGATTCTATACCCAACCTGTCACTCTCTACTTTCTATCTATCTATCTCTGTAGTGTTGTTCTTCATCTGTATCTCTGTATCTTTATATATGGAGTAGTCCCATCCTTTCACTGTCCTGCAGAAAGCAAAAGGCTGTCACACCTCTGGCTGCAAAAACCCGGCCATTTTCTACCATCCTTTTCCATTTTGCTTTTCTCAGAAACCAAACAATAGGTAGGGAGAATATATCAGGATAAAAACAAACACTTGGGAGCAGAAAAACAGGGAGGGCCAATTGATTGGTTTTGTTTGGTAAACTCTGAGAATAATTTGGCCGGTAAAAATACTGTTCTTGAGCAGAGCAGAACAAGATGGTGGGTGAGAAGGATGATGGGTTGGGGCTTAGCTTGAGCTTGGGATGTTCTCATCCTCAACACCCACCACAAAATCCGCCTCCGTTCAAGCTCAATAATCTGATTCCACAGTTCATGCAGAACAACCATCATCACCTTCAGCAGCAGAAGAGCTCATGGAATGATCTGTTTCAATCGTCTGGTGGTACTGTTTCTTTCCTTTTTCTTTGGTTGATTCTCCTTTTTATGATGAAAATATCAATTATCTTCTTTGTTAGCCTTTTGTGAGATGGGTCTGAATCAGGTTTTGTAATCATTTGCTTGCATCTATCTAGTTCATTTGGCATCTGTTTCTACGATAACTGCACGATCATTACTTGCTGAAACTCACCGGACCGTTACTGTGCAGATGGGAACTCCGAAACGCGAGCGATTCAGCGTGGAGTGATCGACGTGAACAGAGCACCATCAATCGTTGATATTGACGATGAAGCGGGTGTTTCATCTCCTAACAGCACGATTTCAAGTATAAGCGGAAAGAGAAGCGAAAGAGAACCCATTGGAGACGAGAACGACGCCGAGAGAGCCTCTTGCTCTCACGGAAGCGACGACGAAGACGGCGTCGCCGGTGGCGACGCTTCACGGAAGAAGCTGAGACTGTCAAAGGAGCAGTCTTTAGTTCTGGAAGTGACCTTCAAGGAGCACAACACGCTCAATCCGGTGAGTGGCATTCTGGTTATTTCCGGCTCAGTCATGACCAGACTTTAGCGCCTGCCTTGATGGTCACTTTGGTTTTTCGATTTGTTTTGTGATTGCAGAAACAAAAGCTGGCGTTAGCTAAGCAGTTGAATCTCAGGCCAAGACAAGTGGAGGTGTGGTTTCAGAACAGGAGGGCAAGGTGAGATATTTTCCCACCCTGAGAAGGGCATTGTAGACATTTTGAGAGCAATTTTTATAGTAAATGCTATATTTATAAATTTTGCGACTGAGTTGAGTATAATCGAACGGTTTAGGACAAAGTTGAAGCAAACGGAAGTGGATTGTGAGTATCTAAAGCGGTGTTGCGAGAATCTGACGGAGGAGAATAGGAGGTTGCAAAAGGAGGTGCAAGAGCTTAGAGCACTGAAACTCTCTCCCCAACTCTACATGCACATGAATCCTCCGACAACACTCACGATGTGCCCTTCATGCGAGCGTGTTGCTGTCTCTTCGTCGTCTTCCTCGTCCTCCGCCGCTGCTTCCAACTCTCCGCTTGGTCCGAGCCGCCACCAACTGGTTCCTAACCACCAACGTCCGATGCCCACCACCAGCCCTTGGGCCGCCATAGCTGTTCACCATCCCCGACCTTTCGATTCACCCGCTCCTAGGTCGTGAGTGAAGTGCATGGGTTTGCGCTCTGAAGGGAAGCAAATTTTGTGGATTGAGGGAACTAAGAAGGAATTGTGTAGGACGAGTGAATGTAAGTAAGTAACCAAAGCTTCTCTTTCAATGATATATTGAGAATGGTGTAGCAATTCCAATGGAGGAATTGGAATTATTAGTGTTGAGACTTTAATGCAGCGACGTAGATGTTCTTTATATCTTCATTTATGGAGGAGGATTGTTCTTATATATAGAGGTTTAACTTTTAAGATTAGCAGTTTTAAAAGTGCGAGTACAAGCTTAAGACGAATCAAAAACCCTACAATCCAACTAGTGTTAGAAACGGAATACGTGCGCCGCTCGAACCTTTTTGGGTCGAACCTGCTTATAGCCTTCATTTAGTAAATCACAGGAATCGGACCACTGATCTCAAATGGCATAGTAAGTGTGTGTAGTGATTCGAGAGACGATCGTACCTTTGGACGGTTCTTAGATGTTACGTTGTGGAGCAGAAACATTCAGAGAAAGAAAAGAAGATGATTCCTCCATTAATCCAAGGTCACATCAACCTCGACATTCGTTTCAGGAAACAACAAAATCTTTGGGGAATGATTATGCGGCGAGCTGTTCTATCAGATCAAAACACAAGCTCGCAGGAGTATCCTAAAGATAAACATATTTTCTTCGTCAAAAGCTTGAAGAATCATTAAAACGACGTAGTCCTTTGATTTTACCTTCGCGGGCTTAGTTGACCACGTTGTGGGCTAGAATCCATATTAGGTATGGGCACAAGGTTTTCTTGAGCGTTCGGTCTCCATTTCTAGATATCTTAAAATTATTAGAACATTTACGTTCATAGGCTTTTAAGTAGAATTAGAGAAGACCTTTGGGCTTAGGCTCAGGTTTAAAGTTAATAGGTCAGGCTTAAATTGATCAAGCCCAGATTTAAATAGGTTAGGCTTGAATTGATCAAGCCTCAAACCATATTTAGCTTGGGTTGTCCAGGGCTGCTCAATGTAAGGCCTGACTTTTATAAATAAAATAATATCGTTTAGTTTAAAAAAAGTCTTTATATTTTAAATTTTAATTAAAGTTTAAGCTCAAGTTTAGGTTAACTCATCCAACCTGAATGGTTTGAGTCAATTAAAAAAACATTATTGATTAAGTTTTAGGTTGTCAAATTAATTCAACCAAATTTAAGTTAAAAATTTCAAATTATTTAATTTAAATTAAAGATTAATTAATTTTTTTTAACTTAATCCGTTTGAACATATTCTTTCAACTTAAAATTTTGCTTATTAACTCATATAGGACTTAATTAAACTTCCCATTTTGATAGGAACTGATTCACTTCTCAATTATACGAATTTATAATATCGTCTTTTCTTGAAAATTCGTACGTCCCTTATTATGATGGGATCAAATCGTTCTGGTTATAGTGTTCCTATCATGTTTCATTAAATCTTATCCACATATTTATGTAGATCTCATATAAATGTATGGATGAGATTTAGTAGAACGGAGTTAGAACAGACTAACTGGAACAAAAGATTTGATATGTATTAGGATAAAGACAAATATATGTAGAGCACACACAAGTTTCACAAGAAGTAAGCTTTACTCCATATATGGGATAAATGCTATATTTACTAAATTGTTCTTACCTTAGTTTATCTTAACGACAAAAACTAATAATAGAAAACTTTAGTTTATCTTAACGACAAAACTAATAATAGAAAACATAATCTTACTCCAAATGACATGATCATGCAATTTGTGATTTCACGAGTGATTGACTAACCAACTAACCAAGGTGGCAAAACATAATCTTCCTCCAAATGACATGATCATGCAATTTGTGATTTCACAAGTGATTGACTAACCAACTAACCAAATGGTGTTATTTGAGTTCTAATGGTAAGAGGATAATGAAGAAATCTCATTCCTGTGATGAGTTTACTAGAAACTTTCCGAGTATCTCATCATCTAGAACAAAGAATAGGTTTAGCAAATTAATCATAGCTTTTATCTTAGCTGAAATTAATAAATTAGATTTGAGTTAATCAAAGTTCGAGTTGAATTTGAGAGGCCAACTTGAACGATTTAAGTACCTTTTTTAAAACAATGTTATTTTGATATTTGAATATAGTAAATTCAAACAAAAACGTAAATTATTTGAAATTCGATTAAGATTAAATTTTACTCGAGTTAATTTGGATGAAATAATATTATAATTGTATTAACAAAATGTTATTTGATTCTCGAATCATTTAAACTTTTGATTGCTCAAGTTTAAATAGGCTAGACTTGGACTGTTTGGTGCGAACCTATTCCAACGCAACCGAACTAGTTATAAATTCTAATAATAAGTTGTTAGTTAGCTATTATATTTTTCTTAAAAAAATTTAAAAAGCATACTATAACAACAAAAATACTCAATAAAAATTTCGCAAAAATGCAATATCCGTTAAGTTTTAGTGGTACGTAACTTTATTCAAAATATGTTGTTTTATGAAAAAAACAAAAAATGAAAATAATATACCATTAAAAAAAAGGCACAATATTTGGGGCCTACTTGTTGACGATAAAGCATTGGAATTAGGTAACTTAATCCGCCATTCATGTGTGGCAGGCAGTTCGACTTTCCCGAAAGGACAAGAATTCCCAACAGGCAATCCTGTCCTAAATCGGACAAAAGTTGAGGACATTTTAGTCATTCAGTTCAACGGCCATAATAATGACGCTTTTGAATTTCATCCTCCGTCACAACTTTCCTCTTTCACTCTCTTTTCCTTGCCTTCAAAGTCTTCCTTTCTTCACCTTCTCGTCTCCTATTTCACACACACAACACAACCAAATCTCACCATCAATCACTGCAAGCTCAATCTCCCCATCAATGTCGTATTCCAATCCCCATTTTCAGTCACAGGAGCTACATTCGACATTCCAAGCTCACCCAATGAGCAAAAACAGGTCTTTTGCTCAGGTTATTTGTAAGTCTATCTTCTTTGTTCTGTTTCTCATTGCCATTCCATTGTTTCCTTCAGAAGCTCCTGAGTTTATTAGCGAGACTGTACTCACCAAGTTCTGGGAACTTGTTCACTTATTGTTTATCGGTGTTGCTGTCTGCTATGGCTTGTTTAGCCGTAGAAGTAATTCTGAAATGGATTATGAAACCTACCCCACAATTGAAGATTCACAATCTTCATATGTGTCTAGGATTTTTCATGTTTCGTCTATCTTTGAAGATGGGGATGGAAGTTCTGATGAGAAAAACATGTACCAGGCTTGGAATTCTCAGTACCAGAAAGGTGAGTCTGTGGTTGTTGGTGCTGCTAATGGTGGAGTTTCTGTTAGCGGTGTACATGGGAAGACTTCTTCATTCAATTCTGAAATTGAGTTCCAAGTTCCATTTGAGCAAAACCAGAATAATGTCACTGAAGCTTGGAATTCTCAGTATTGTCCAAACGAACCCATGGTTATGTTGTCTAAACCTAGTTATGCTCTTGATGAATGTGGTGTACCGTTGGGATTGCCTGTTAGAAGTTTGAAATCGAGGGTTAGGAGCTCTGGTCGTGTTCAACTCAGTGGTGAAAGCGAGTTTAGTTCGAGCTCCAGGGCTTCTTCTAGTAGTTCTAGACGAAGCAATAAAGAGGATAGCTTTGGAGACGTGTGTGCTATGAACTTGGAGGAGGAGAAGTTCAACGAAACACTTGTTTCATCTTCACATATTCCATGGCGTTCAAGATCTGGAAGGATGGAATTGAAAGAGGATGTGGGCAAATTCCATTCACATTTCAGGCCTCTCTCAGTCGATGAAACTCAATTTGACTCGCTCAGATCGCAGTCCTTCAGGTCAACAACGTCTTTGTCGTCTAAAGCTAGTTCACCTTCACACTCACCAACCAGGCTCTCTCCCTCGGAGGATTCAGTCGATTCGAATGAATTGTATAAATCCGAATCTGAAGAGTTGGACAAGAAGAAGGGGTTTCATGCATCAGATCCTGCAGTTTCTGAGTCACCTGGAAGAAGAAGTACTATGAATAAAGAGCCTCCATTAAACGCATTTCACCTTAGGAGATATAGTAGTGGTTCTTTATTCCAGAAAGACGTGCAAGAAAGCTCAAAAGGTGAGTTGAAAACCCTGGAGAAGGACACAAGAGAGGGTTCATTGAGTAGTAAATTGGATAAGCAGCCTCCATCACTCCTTAAAAGTCCATCAAGAGGAAAATCTGTCAGGACAATCAGAGCTAGAAATGTTATTCCGGAGTCAGAGAAGGTGATGAGAACTTGGAAAAATGAATTGGAAGAAGAGAAACTTGATAATCTGTCATCAAGCACCAAGCAGAAGGATCTTGATGCTCAATTTCACACACCAAAACCATCATTAGTCAAGTACAAGAAGAAAGAAGTGGATTGTTCTGATACTGTTACTCCGCAGTCAGAGGAAGATTCAGAGAGTGAAACTAGTAAACTTAAAGAGGAAAATGCTCTGGATTGCAGAGAAGATGATTCAGGGAATGACCCTAATGAGGTTGATAAAAAAGCTGGTGAGTTCATAGCCAAGTTCAGGGAGCAGATTAGGCTTCAGAAAGTTGCATCCATGGAAAGATCAAGAGGTTCGCGCGTAGCTAGTAATCATTTCAGGTGAAAGACAACAGACAGATGTGAATTTGCCAGGTCGTCGAAAATTGATATTCATTCTTTTCCTTTTCAACTATTTTTTCAGAGGTTGTGTTTAGAAACAGTTTCAAGTTCTTCTTGAAAGTTTATAGTTTTCATATCCATAAGTACTAAAGAATGACATAAATTAAAAATATAAAATGTAATTTTTTTAAATTAGGTCTGAGTCTAAATTATTCAAAGGTTTGTTTGATGTTCAACTCTTTTAATTAAAATGATGTTATTTTATTTAGAAAAATTCGATATCCGGCCTATTTGGGCCTAGGTTTGAGCTCACGACATATGAATCTGGAACATGAGCCGGCTCACTGCGATTCTTATTTATTTATAAAAAATAAATAATAAATAATATGTTTTCTAAATAATTTCTTATTTAATTGTAATTTACTTTTTAAAATTAAAATTTATTAAAAATTTACTATAGAGTAGAGCTACATACACTCGACAAGTTTTTGAGGTTATAAATAATAATTAAAGTTTATCGAAACGACGCCGCTTCCCTGATAATCCTCTACACCCAAATCTACAATTACCGTTCTCTCTATCTCAGTAACCTTCAACTGATCGAACACAAGGTTGGATTAGAAACACGTGAGTTTATTACGAGTTCGTGAGTAGATAACGAACAAAGGTGTAGAAGGAAAAGGCTTTCTCCGCTCATTATCACATACAAAAACAAAGCAGAAGCCATGTTCATGGCTGTTTCATCATCATCTTCCTCTCTGTTCTTCCCTCTTAAGACATCTCTTCTTTGTAAGTTCACTCTCTGTCTGTTCCTACATTCTCGTACTTGGTACCAGAATCATCGAAAGTGCTTTTTTTTTGTCTTTAAATTCTTACTACTTGTCTTTAATTTGGATAAATCAATCAGACTCTTGTTTGCAATCTACCAGTTTATTTAATTTTTATGTGTGTCCTATGGGTGTTTCTAAGTGGGGTTTTAGCAACTCTTGAAATTTAAGCAATTTGAACTTGTTTAGGTGATATGAACGTAACGTACTTCATCTTTTTGGCAGATAAAACCATTACAACTAGTCCAACTTCTGGAACTCTGTTTGATCTGAAGAACCATGCTACGTATTACTGCCAAAGATTGAATGATAATGGGTGAGGTTCTGGTCCGGTGGTAATATCCTTTATTTGTCACGTTTTTGGAACAATTTTTTGCAAGTTCCTTACATGTTTAATGTGATAATGGTCAGAACGCAGGAGGGTCATGTGTTACAGTTTGAACAGCAATGGCACCGCAGGTTTCTTCTTCTCTGTTCTTTCTCAGGAGTCTTCTGCCCTACCCTGCCTTCTTGGGGAAAGACAAAGGCTAAGAACCCATATGACGAAAAGCGCCTGTTAGAGCAAAACAAGAGGATACAGAAAGAGAACAATGCACCTCAGGATTTCCCAAATTTTATTAGAGAAGGTTCGCTTCATAACTCATATTTGTTGATGCATAATCTTTAAGAAGAGTTTGTTGAAATCATGAATCATGTCTTGTAATGTGATTCAGGTTTTGAGGTACGTGTGGTGACATCAGAGAATTATGTAAAGCGCGACTCGGGGCTTATTTACCGGGATTATGAAGTTGGTAAAGGTGATTGCCCAAAGGCTGGTCAGCAGGTTTTTCTTTGTTTTCCATTTTCAAGTCTAAGGTCCTTTCCTATTATTATCATAGCTTTAAGCTTAATTAAGTGTTTTGCTTTCTTAAGATTGGTGACAATGCATTATCCCATAACAGTAAGTGTTGTTGCACATTGTTTCCTTTCTTGTACTAGGTATATTCGATGTAAACTTTAACCTAGATTTGCATTGTGGGCTGAGTTTGATCAAAGCAGCAGAGATGCTTTTAAAATGTTTGCTACGTAAGTTGATTATTGTGAATCTCAGCATGATTAACCTGTCTAGCAAGTAGGTCTGAGATGTGAGAGTGATGAAGCGGTATAAATGAATGAATCGATGAATAACGCATTGATATCGCGATTGTATGTGTCTTAGAATGACACTTATGAGCTGCAGTTGAGAGTTGTAGACTCAAAATTGGTTTGTGATTCTTGGTAGGTAATTTTCCACTATGTTGGCTATAACGAGTCGGGACGCCGCATTGATAGCACTTACTTACAGGGTACTCCTGCTAGAATTCGCGTGGGAACTAATGCCCTTGTTCCAGGTAAAAGCTCAAACTTTTAGGGGACACTGAAATTTCATACCTTAGTTCTGGATTTATGATAAGGAGCTGTGTCTTCTTGAACGCTGATCCAGTCTTCATGTTTCTATCTTCTGAAGGACGGTTGAGTTACATAAAAAATAGCTAAAGTGGATAAGTTATGCAGGATTTGAGGAGGGAATTCGGGATATGAAACCAGGGGGAAAGAGAAGGATAATCATTCCTCCTGAGCTCGGTCCACCGGTCAGTCTCAAAATTTTACTTTTATGCTAGATCACTTTACCTCTTGCACTTTTGCATTCTTGTTCATTTCTCTTCTAATGTTACATTTGTCATGATTTACATGTGCTTTTAGAGAGAACAGATTGTCTTTGGTAGGTCGATGTTGTGAGATGTCTGTTCAGTTTGTTCTTCTATGTTGTCTTTGAAACAGTGTCCAGTCCAGCATGAAAACGCAGTATCTTTGCTATTCCTCACTTCCCTTTTCAGGAACAATCACCTTCCTTGATTGACCATGAACTCAACTAATCTGATTTATGTTTTGCATCGATATGTTCTTCTGAAATCATATAAATCTCACTAATCATCTACTAGTTGTGAATTGATCGAACACTTGAGTTGCTAGTGCATTGCTCATTGACATGGGTTTATTTACTTGCTCCTCTTCAGTTTTCCTAACCTGTATATGTTTCAGATGGATACAACTGCATCATTGTTTCCTTTCCCTCTTAGAGTTTGATAATCATGTTAGAATTTTCTAGGGACTGAGTAGAAAGTCCGTTTTCTTTAGCACTTATTCTTTTTCGTGGATTCGGTTGCTCAGTTCTTACAAAAAGCCGGAAATTGTTATGTTTCAGGTTGGACCTTCTACATTTTTCAGCTCAAAACAGTTTGAAGTTTTTGATGTGGAACTTCTCAGCGTTCAGGACTGTATAAGGAGAACTATAGGATTCTACTCTGATTTTGTATGCAATTGATGTTGGTGGTGTTATGTTGGCTATCCTTAGTTTTCTTTTCCAACTTTAGGGATGATACTGACCATCTTCTTCAATCTTAAGCCACTCAAGAGGAGTAGATTTGTTAGATTACAGTCAAGTTGATGGTGTAATCGGAAGGTGATCACGGAGGAATTTGTTTATTTGATTGATTTCAAGAATTTTTGACCTAAAAAATTATAACTTAGTATGGACAAATTCAAATTAATCATAAATTGAATTAAATTAAGTTATAATTTTTTATTTTAAATCAAATTAAGATGAAATATAATTTAATTGTTATTCCAAATGATTAAAAAACTAAACCATTTTGCTGTTTCAACTGTAAAAATTTTGTACCGTTCAACTTTTCTGTTGGATTTACTTTGATAAATTTTATTATTAAAAATTGATCAATTTGTTAATTAATCTATTAATTTTTACAAATTAATAAATTCTTATAAATTAAAATTAATTAATTATTTTTTAATTAACAATCGATTATTTCAATTAAACATCAAATGTTTTGAAAAATAATGACAATTTGTATTAATTTTTAGTCAGTTTTACGACGGTTTAATACCAATTGAATTTTTTAAACTTCAAAATTCTTATATTATCAATTTAATTTCCAGTTTGATTTTTAAAACATTGATTATTCTTATTCAATTTCAGAAAATCGACAGCTAATTAAAGACTCAAAATGGATACAAATTTGATAACAAAACTCATATTTGTATTTCTCCTTAAAAAAAATTCAATAAATACAAGTTATTTAGATAATTTATTCGATTTTAAAAATTAGTTATTTAATTAAAAAATTTTAAAAATTGAATACTAAAATAAAAGTTTGAAACTTTCTAGTACCTTTTTTAGTTATTTTTGTTTCAATATTTACATTTAATAAGTAACTCAAATTTCATAAACATACCAAGTTTAATTCAAACATTGGTTAGATTTCTTGATTCTTTGTTGAGTTTTTACTTGGAAAGATTGAATTTTCAGAAAGAGGAAGACTCAATTACTTTTGTGTTGAAAAAAAAAAAAGTTAATGAGGTCCTTACCTTAAATTTTCCAAATTTAAGGAAACGAGACCTTGGTGTTGTTTGTGCACTGGAATTTGATTGAGCTTTCGTTCGACAGAGATGCTACCAAACGTGCTATAGTTTCCAAACACCAATTGTCTGACCATTCCAACCTTAATGCTGTACTAGTTCAATCTCAAATTCTCAATCCTTAAAAATATGTTTTTTTTTTATAATTAATTTTCTTTTTATTTTATTTACCTTTTTTTTTTTTTTGTCCATCTTCCATAGATACAGACACAATTTGCTCCTCTCTCTCGCATTTGTTGCCGAATAACAAAGGGAAGGAAAATTTGGGGAGAGAGAGTAGACACATGCTTTGAGGGTTTCTCCATATCTCTCTCCCTCTCTCTAGACCTGAATTGTCTATCTGCAACTCTTCCTCTGGTTGTTCTTGTTCTTGTTTTTGGTTTTTGTTTTGGGTTCATTTCAGGTCCATTGGCTCTTCTTCAATGCAGCCCCTCAAAGGGCAACTGATTTAACGTTCAAAGCTTCAAGCTTTAAGGGTTTTGCACGCCAGCTTTGCGAGTTTCAAGGTTTGGAGGAACCGTTGATTATCATTCATACTGTGAACTTACGAGGATTGTTCTATTGGGCTGTTGGTATTGGTGGCCTTGGCTTGGGTTGTTTATGATTGCAAATTTTTAATCCGGTTTTGGCTTAGGTACCCAATTCATTAACTTGTCTGAGGATTAGGGTTCCTGAGTTTAAAGCGAGTTTGATTTATTGGACTGTTTGTGCTCCCATTGGGATTTTGAGTATTGTGGACATATGGTAATGGGTCTTATTGTGTTGCTTCACTGGCTATAGAATTATGCTTGGGGTCCTAAATTGTTAGAAGTACTTGGCTGTTTGTGATTTAGACAAGTCATGAGTCGTAGGGTACGGCGCAAAGTGGCTAAAAAGGGTAAGGATAAGGTGGTTTTGCCTAGCTACCCCGAAATCGAGGACGGGGTTTTGGCTTCTGGTAGAATTGAACTTGTTGATTGGACCAGCTTGCCCGATGACACCGTAATACAATTGTTTTCATGTTTAAATTATCGTGATCGCGCGAGCTTGGCATCAACATGTAGGACATGGAGGGTTCTAGGTTCTTCTCCATGCTTGTGGAGTTCATTGGATTTTCGTGCTCACAAATGTGATGCTGCCATGGCAAGTTCACTGAGTTCTAGATGTGCAAATCTTTGGAAGCTTAGATTTCGTGGAGCAGAGTCTGCTGAAGCAATAATACATTTACAAGCCAGGAATTTACGTGAAATAAGTGGAGATTATTGCAGGAAAATAACGGATGCGACTCTTTCTGTAATTGTGGCTCGCCATGAACTACTTGAAAGCCTCCAGCTTGGGCCAGATTTTTCTGAAAGAATAACTAGTGATGCTATAAAAGCAATAGCTTTTTGCTGTCCTAAACTAAAGAAACTTCGGCTATCTGGAATTAGGGACGTCTCTGCTGATGCAATCAACACTTTGGCTAAATATTGTCCAAATTTGTTTGATATTGGGTTCTTGGACTGTTTGAATGTCAGTGAAGTAGCATTGGGCAATGTACCATCAGTTCGATATCTATCAATTGCAGGAACATCAAGCATGAAGTGGAATGTGGTTTCGCATCTTTGGCATAAGCTGCCCAAGCTGATCGGTTTAGATGTTTCGAGGACTGATATTGATCCAGCTGCTGTTTCTAGGTTGTTGTCATCATCCCCTAGCTTGAAGGTGCTGTGTGCATTGAGCTGCCCAGTTCTTGAAGAAGATGCTAGCTTTAGCACAAATAGATACAAAGGAAAACTGTTACTTGCCCTTTTCACTGACATCTTTGAAACCCTTGCTTCTTTATTTGTCGATACTACAAAGAAAGGAAAAAATGTGCTTTTGGATTGGAGGAATTCAGCAATGAAGGATAAAAACATAGATGACATAATGATTTGGCTCGAGTGGATCCTGTCCCATACACTTTTACGTACTGCTGAGAGCAATCCACAAGGTTTGGATGATTTCTGGCTCAAGCAAGGTGCAGCAATATTGCTCAGTTTAATGCAGAGCTCTCAGGAGGAAGTTCAAGAAAGGGCAGCAACAGGACTTGCAACTTTTGTGGTTATCGATGATGAAAATGCTAGCATAGACTGTAAAAGAGCAGAAGCAATTATGCGGGATGGTGGTATACGCCTCCTTCTAGACCTTGCAAGATCCTGGAGAGAAGGTCTTCAGTCAGAGGCAGCTAAGGTGCATATTTCTTACGTGGATATAAATTAGCAACACTTATGATCTAACTATTTATATGGGATCTAACCATATTGATTAGTTTGCAATTCTATTCTGTTCGATGATTATCTCTCACTTAAACTTCAATTTGGATATGATGAAAGATTTCCATTTCAAATCATATAGGCAATAGCGAACTTGTCTGTGAATGCAAATGTTGCAAAAGCAGTTGCAGAAGAAGGAGGAATTGATATCCTAGCTGGGCTGGCAAGATCCATGAACCGGCTAGTTGCTGAAGAAGCTGCTGGAGGACTTTGGAATCTTTCAGTAGGGGAAGAGCACAAGGTTGAATATTCACATTTATTTTTCCTCGGTGAGGAACGTATCCTTGAATTTTCTAACAGTGATATTGTGAAAATACATTTCAGGGTGCTATTGCTGAGGCTGGTGGAGTAAATGCTTTAGTTGATCTTATATTCAAATGGTCATCTGGGGGTGATGGAGTTCTGGTTGGAATTTTACTTACCTGGAATACTATCATCATCTTCTCTTGCACATTATTTCATTGCCTGATATTGTAAAAATGTTGGTCCCTGTGGTGGTCAGGAACGTGCAGCTGGTGCCTTGGCAAATTTGGCAGCTGATGACAAGTGTAGCATGGAGGTTGCACTAGCAGGTGGTGTGCATGCTTTGGTGATGCTTGCTCGTAACTGCAAATTTGAGGGAGTTCAAGAACAGGTGTGCTATTTGTTGAATGTGTTGAACAGAATTTTATTCACTATATTTCAGTTCTTAGGAACAAGGTTTAACAAGGTTTATATACAAACATTTAGGACATAATCTAGCTATTAACTATAGGGAATCTCTCAATTAAGGGAGAGATTATAGGAGCAATCATAGGAGAGATTATAGGAGCAATCATAGGAGAGATTGTAGGAGCAATCAATGCTAATATCTCTAGTCAACACTATTAAGTATTTCTAGTGGGAATTCTGTTGGTAAAGGATAGGTTGGTTACTGTGATTCATATAACAATATCCATCAAGTAAAAGCATCTCACAGACTAGATTTTAGAAATGTGATTGGTATCAATACCTCAATATGTTGCAATGCTTTCTTTGATTTGCCAGTTACAAGTTAATCCTACAGGCAATTTCTTTCAGAGGATATGTTTAATTGCCTCAAACTCTTCTATTCTTCTATCCAATATAACAAGAACTCACTCACCAAAAATAAAAAATAAAACAACAAGATAATTTTTTGAATTGGAAACCAGATTACCCACTCCTTATTTCAACCTTTTTGCTGTCGCTTTCTGCTTTTCTGTTTGTTTGTTTATATATGATTGATCTGCTGCATATCAACTTATGTTACACTGGATAATGCCAGGCTGCTCGTGCCTTAGCTAACTTGGCTGCTCATGGAGATAGCAACACTAACAATGCTGCTGTTGGACAAGAAGCAGGAGCTCTTGAAGCCCTTGTTCAACTTACTCGTTCACCTCATGAAGGTGTCAGGTAATTGACTTGTCAACTCTTAATTTCTATCCTCTCCTTGATCATTTTCTCTTTCTCCAGCTACTAAGCTCTTGGATGATTGTGTTTCTGTAAGCATGACCCCATGAACAAATTTTCTCCAGTGTTTCAAAACTAATTTCAATCGAGGACTACAATCAGCTGGAAGATCCATGAGTGTAGTTCCTTTCATTTCTGCATATTCTGTTTGTTGTTTTGTTCTGCCCCTGGATTTGAATCGGCAAAATGATGCTTCTATTAATTACCCTTCTAAACAAGAGGATGAAAAGCCTTATTGCAGCAGGTTACTCTTTTTTTGGCTTTTCATTTTATTATATAAGCCCATTGCTACACAACTTAACTATTTATCTGCTTTCTTAAGTTTTTACCATCACTTCTCACCTGCACAGAAGTTCATGGTCTTAAGATTGTTATGCTTCTAAAACTCGAATGTACCATCACTTCTCATCTGCACAGAAGTTCATGGTCTTAAGATTGTTATGCTTCTAAAACTCGAATTTTCTCAAATGCATACCATTATGAAGGCAATTCAATTACCATGTTTGGAAATTCCATGTAATTAAGATTTGATTTATCACTATTTTATTGTTCATAAAGCAGACAGGAAGCTGCTGGCGCATTATGGAACTTGTCATTTGATGACAGAAATCGTGAAGCAATTGCTGCTGCTGGTGGTGTTGAGGCCTTGGTATGATTATGTTTACTTGCTGAATCTGGATGTATATATTGGTATGATATGACTATGCAGTAGGATGTACTTCACTGGGAATGCGTCATAGAATGTAATTTTTACACAACCGCATAACAAATTTTGGTTGGACTTGTGGCAGAAAAGCTAATCAAGTGTTTCTTCTGTTAATTTGTTATCCCTTTACTTATTTTGGTTTATTTTATCCTTTTCCATGTTGCTGCTAATTTTGCATGTTTCAAGTGCACTTTTTGTAGACAACACTTGGAATGATGACTATATGAAACTTGACAATTTTTTTGTTGAAGTTGATATATTTTTATTTTGAAATCAGTTAGCTGCGACTTAAATGATGAGAAAAGGTTTGTTCTTAAATGAGGCTATACTGTTCTTCCTTGTTGAAAGTAATACTCAAAATATAAATTTATACTCTACTAAATTTTAGACTACACTTAAGGAAGAAAGATTCTCTTGATTAAGGTGGAGTTAGTATCACTCTTGCTTGATTGTAAAATGATCCGTATGGTTGGTTCTGCTAAGTATTGAGTGTTTGTTCCTATCTGGCTATTTAGGTTGCTCTTGCACAAGCCTGTTCACATGCGTCGCCAGGTCTTCAAGAGAGAGCTGCTGGAGCTCTTTGGGGATTGTCAGTATCAGAAGCCAATAGGTAGAAGGATTTTGTCCCTTAAAATTCTTTGGTTAATTGTTAAATTCTTTGGTTCATTTCGTTTTGTTTATGGATTTCAAGAGTATCTGTGGTGTGCCTGGATTACCTATTATATTTGTGCATATCCTCAAAAAGGCAGTAGTGTTACACACTTCTGACTGCAGAAATGTTTTTTTTCATTCCTTTTTCCATAAAACCTGGTGTAAGCTTCATTTTGGCCATTGATGTTAATGCCAACTTTTTTGTTGTCTATCAGCATTGCTATTGGACGAGAAGGTGGTGTTGCACCGCTCATTGCACTTGCACGTTCTGAGGCTGAGGTTAGCAGTTGTATCTCTTAACAAATTTTTATCTCTGAAGTTCCAATCTTTTTGTGAAGCGTTGTTTCAGACTTAAAATAGTGATCATTGCAATGCGTTAAGATGAAATACTAACTCAACTGTGGCTTCATAGTTTCCTTCTCAACTAGGAGTCTCCCTAAGTTTGTTTACTTTCTAGTTGATTTAGCCTTTCATCCTTCTACCTTTATAGTACCAATTCTACTGCAGGACTTTTTTTTGTTCCAGCCCGCATCCTGCTTAGAACTTGAACTTAGTTTTGGCATCTTTTTTTCAGGATGTTCATGAGACTGCCGCAGGAGCACTTTGGAATCTTGCCTTCAACCCGGGTAATGCCCTTCGCATAGTTGAAGAAGGGGGAGTTCCTGCACTTGTTCACCTGTGTTCTTCATCAGGGTCAAAGATGGCACGCTTTATGGCTGCATTGGCATTAGCATACATGTTTGATGGGAGGTGCTTGAGCTTTCCAAAATACCTAAAATTTTTTGTTTTCTCTTTGCCTCCTATATTATTCACACTTGACAGAAATTCCACATTTTTTCTGTTTCCAAAAATCTTGGAAGGCCATCATTAGTTTGTGTCTTTAAGTCCTCCAATTGTCAAGGTCCGCATTAGTTTCTTTATAACTATAATAATTATTATATTTTTTCAGAATGGATGAATTTGCATTAATTGGAACTTCATCAGAGAGTGGTTCGAAGAGTGTAAACTTGGATGGGGCTAGAAGGATGGCACTGAAGCACATTGAAGCTTTTGTGCTTAAATTCTCTGATCCTCCTGCATTTGCTGCTGCTGCTGCGTCTTCAGCTTCTGGAGCACTAGCACAAGTAACAGAAAGAGCTCGTATTCAGGAAGCGGGACATTTGAGATGCAGGTTTGTGAACTCCTCCCTTCCATGTCGACCTTCTACAGAATAAAAATATAATACCAACAAAAGGACCATCTTACTCAATTCGCGAAGTTTTCTGAAGTTAGGTTTATATGCTAATTCCAGAAGATCTGCTATGTATGATAGTATTATGGTCATATCTTATCCTAAAACTGAGGTTAATTTTACATGCATTACCTTTTTGGCTGAGAATATATGTTTCTCTTCTATTATTTTTGTGGTCACAGTGGTTCTGAAATTGGAAGATTTGTTGCCATGCTGCGAAATCCTTCTTCTATACTGAAGGCTTGTGCTGCATTTGCTCTTCTCCAGGTAGTACTTTCAATCCCTCTTGCTAAATTTCCAGGTAGATATCTATTTAGATCACAACGAATATATTTCCCTTTAATATTAACTGTGCGGATGCATTTGATGTGATTCTTAAAATGCAGTTTACGATTCCTGGTGGCCGGCATGCTGTGCACCACGCAAGCCTCATTCAAAGTTCTGGAGCTGCACGGGTCCTGCGATCTGCTGCAGCAGCAGCAACTGCACCGGTCGAAGCCAAAATTTTTGCAAGAATCGTACTTCGCAACCTCGAGCACCACAAGATGGAACCTTCAATATAAAGACGGCTTCGCTTCAGGTTGGCCCGGGCAGGATGGAGGTCTACCATACATTAATCTTGGAACTTCTTTGTGTAGCTGGTGAATATAAGCTTGCACTCTCTGCTATGTAATCTCTATAAAAAGGAAACAAAAGGATGTGCTCAAGCAACTTTTGCTGCATATAATTTTACTTCTTTTTTTTAATTTGTTCACTAGGTATCCACAGGTAGCTTTGGTTTGGGATTTGATTTTCAGCCCATTTGTAACATTCACTTAGCATGTCAACTGCACTTCTTTTTTTGCAGAAATTGATCTGGAAAACAAGTATATAATCATTCTTTTGCAGGGATTGATCAAGAAATAATATCACAGAGTTCAATTAAAATTTTAAAAAAATTCTAATATTTAAAATTATTTTTTTTATACCTTAGACTTCAATTAAATGAATGAAGAAATGTCACATAGGAATAATTAATTTTTGTTGATATCATAATTTAATGCCACTCTTAAATTTGATATAAAATAATTAAATTAATATATTTAGATTAGATTTAGGAGTTGGACCATGTCATATTAATAATATTTGTTACATGTATTTATATTATTATTTAAATGAAATTTTTTATTATTAAACAATTTCTTTAAATTAATAAAAATTAGGATATGACTTTTACTCAATTATATAAGAAAACAATATAAATATATAAATATTCAACACTTTGTTAAACTCACAAAAATGCAAGAGACTAACCCGATGCCACTCATATCTAGTTAACCAATATTTTAAAATTGAACCAATTCAATTGATTTAACTTAGTTTAATAATTTTTGTTATTTAAAATTAACCGGTTTATTAATTAATTAGTCAATTTTTAAAAACTAAAATAAAATAATTAATTTTTATTTAACAATTTTTTAATTAAAATTTTAATTTTTTAACGAGTAAAGGGAATCTTCATTTTCACAACTAGTATAGAAGCCATAGTACAAGTTTCGCATTATACAACCATTCTATGTAAACTTCTCTTATTCAACAACTCATTGGTGTTCAGGATTTATACTTATTCAAACATGTAATTTATCTGAAGCGATCTGAAGAATGGAATGGAAGTATCGAATAGATGTCAAGATAAACTAATAAATTTTAATTATTCCTAGTCTCAAATCAACGTTTTACTCTTAAGACATTACCAGCGTGTTTGGAAAGGGTTGAATTAAATTCAATTCTGCATTTGAATTCAATTCAACTGTTTAGAAACACAAAAATGAGATGAATTCAATTTATAGATGTAATTGAAACCCATCTTCTTTATAAATTGAATTCACTCCTTCAAGTATAGGAATTCAATTACATTAAAGCTTGAGGTAGTGTCTTACTCTTTTGTTCTTTCATTGGGCTACTTCATTTATCTCTTGTACTTCACTTGATTGGATTCCAAAGATTATTAATTAAAATATTAATAATAATTAATTAACAACAATATAATTTTGTTGTTAATTAATTAAAATATAATTCATTCATTAATTAAAATATTTTAGTTAATTAATTAATTAATTAATTAAAATATAATTAATTAATTAAAACATAATTAATTAAAATTAATTACAATATTTTAATTAATTAATATATTGTAATTGATTAATTACAATATAAGTAATTAA
>JANZLC010000009.1:24460490-24476615 GCA_026413385.1 Erythroxylum gracilipes
ATTGTAATTGATTAATTACAATATAAGTAATTAAAATATGATTAATTAATTAATTAAAATATAATAAATTTTTATTTTTCAATATTTTTTACAAATCAACTACTATTAATGGTAATAGTAATCATTCATTTCTCTTAACCAACTATAATAATAATAATAATAATAATAATATTCCTTCTCATTTCTCACTATATTCATTCTCATTCCAAACAGTGTAATTAAATTCATTTCTATTATTACTGAGTTTGTTCCAAACAGTATAAATTGAATTCAATTCAATCTTATTAATGTAATTAAATCCAATTCGTTAATAAATTCAATTCAAAGGTTTCCAAATAGCCCGCATATAACTTGACAGGAACATTACATGTAACCACAGTAAGGAGTTCCAAGAGTGTGAACAAGAATAGAAACTATTGAGTTTACTGCAGATTATGGAGCAAAGGCACATCATCCTTCAGGCCAAATAGTTCCATAAAGAAATTCCTGATTGGTGTCAGCCATGAATAAGAGGAAGGTACTGTCATTATCTCCTTCCCTGATGTTTGGTCTGTCAGGTAAGGAACTATGTACTTCCTCATGTCTTTCTTGGAGATCTGGAGATGATTTCCGGACACGTTAATGTATCGAACTTTTCCAGCTTCATCCAAGGTCTTCAAACCGATCCAGTCTTCAATGTAGAGCATGGTCTGCAAAATGATAAGGTTAGCCAGAAATGTTGAATGCGGTTGCCAACAACATAAGACTTGGGCATTAGAAATGGAAGAATACTTGATTTGGCGATAAAATCGGATCAAAGGCCCCGTCCGGATAATACCCGAACCAGGATGTTTCCTTTGGTATTAACACAGTATCCTGCTCAAACTGACAAGAATCACCAACCAACAGGTGAATCAGTCAACTAGATAACCTGGAGTAAATAAAGTAATGTTGCGAACAAATCATGAATCAACAGACCATGATAAGCACCAAGTTGTCTAAGCTACTGAACCGTTCCTTGTAAGTAGAATTTCTTTCACCTTTTTTCTCATTGTTCAGCTTGGGGAGAAACCTACATCCTTCCAAGTAACCAGCAATGTCCTAGAAAGGGAACGGTTGAAATAAATGCAATGATGTGAAAAAAAATTCCGAATGGCACAAAAAAGTCATGTTAACTATAATCCAACCCGAAATCTAATCAAGCGATCACCAAGGCGTCAGGCAAAAATTTCGAAATAAGAACCTAGAGGAGTACAAGCAGAACAAAAGTATAAACTCACAGTTGGGATCTTGATGTAACCACTTGGAGCCAAGTGTTCCTACAATTTTATCACAGATTACAGGTAATTGAATTTGTGTTTTTTTGGAAAAGAGACTAAAATAGTGCAGATCAATGAAGTCATGTCCTAAGGTAAGTCAAACCGAAAATGCCAGAAATCAAACCATGAATAGAACATTTCATTTCACCTATCTATTCACTGAAATGTGACAATACATATCATACCTGGACATAGCTACTGTAGACCTCTAGTTTCATCAGAGCATCAATGAGAATGCAAATCAGGCCGTCCTGCAAAAATTACCGCATAGTGATCCAGATTACTTAGTAAATAACATCAAGATAGTATTGAAGGGAATCATATATAATAGATGACAAAAAGTACTTACTCCACAGAATGGTACCGAAGCAGTACCAGCATGGGGACCAGCCAATGATATGTAGTTCTTAACCTGTTTCATACAAAGACAAGGAGCATATCTTATCTACAAAGAAAACATAGCCATGTATATAAGACATTGCAACTGAAATAGGGCATTCGGAAATTAGCCGGGAGAGACAGGTCCTTATGTACCACCCACCACCATCTGATGGATTACAGGATTCATAATCTGAGGGGAGAGGAAGTGCAGGAAGAGAGCAGATGATGTACTAACTTTGGCATTTCAATAATAACCTTAAAGACACTTATTCTTAAGTGATTGACATGAAGCAACAAAGCACTAACTTTCAGAAATTATGCTAAAATAAAGCATATGGAAACTACCTCAGCATTGATCATAGTTTCTGAGGTTTGGCTTTAGGAGGTTGTCTTCAAACTGATTTTAGTATTCTCATTAAAATGAAGTTCAGTACTTTCCTAAGGAGCTTCTATATGCAACCTAACTAAAACCCGGATAATCTCAGAAGAAGTATCTCAAGAACATCACAACTTTAATCCATGAGATGCAGAGTGTGCAATGTTAGTGCTCCTATACAATATTCTTACAGGAGGTCCTCCATCACAAAATTCAATAAGTCCTCGAGCGATCATGTTTCCCTGCAAAGTTGAAAGATTGTTGACAGTATTAAATAACATGCAAAACCTCTGAAAAGTGAACAATTTGAAAAGAAGATTATAACAGATCAAGAACATTTAAGTTCAAAGCAATATCTAACTTCAGGTGGCTAAGGCAGTCACAAAACTATGACCACGCACTCAGCTCACAGTTAACGAATGCAAAATGAACACATAAACATAGACGCAAATACAGAAGTTTAGATGATCATCAAGGCATTATTGAATATATGAGATGGAACATCTGCGCAAGATCTTAGCAATCAGATAATGTTAAACACAGTGCAAAATGAACTTCCAACTTCAGAAGTACCTGAGATAGTCCCACTATATTGTAACCGTTGCTCAATTCACTTGTATTCTTCACCTGTAGAGCCGTAAAATATTGTTTGGATGTAAATTAAATTCTATTTGCAGAAATAGGAAGTGAGGAACATATTTTTCCCATTAACTTTACCACCTTCTCGCAAGCAATTGCTGTCTGCAATCAAAAGCACAACATAAACTGTTAATTACGTGATATCACAAAGTAATTACTAAGTACTTCTTGAACTATCAGTTCGGGAATCACCTGCTCGAAAAGGGGCATCGTCCAAGAATCCCATGATCCATCTCCAATTTCCCTGAATGAAGGAAAAGAAATTACATGATTCTCTCAAGATGGAAATAAAAACATGTATTATTCATATTGCTATGGATATAACCATAAGCAGGAAGAAATTTTACAGACATTATTAAAATTTTAAAGTAAGCAATACTACTCTCTGAGACAGGAAGGACTGCTTAAGAACAAAGGTTGTTAACTAACTTCCAACCATCTTTCACATGCTCAAGATAAAGAATGGAAAAGTTAAACTCAGTGGCCCAGAAGTCTGCACTGCACAACGATACAGCCTAAGCAGAGCAGATTACCAAAGAAACTAAGTTATGTTGTAGCCACAGCAACCGAAATACGGCAGAATAACTTACAAGCAGTATCCGTCGGAGCCAGACCACTTGTCCAAAAGCTTGGTGAAGCGTGTAACTCCATGGTTGCTGCATTTGTCACTAATCCCTGAAACACGAAGCAAAAGATATGTCAGGAAGATTAGATAGCTAGTTCATAAGATTTAAAAAAAAAAGCATACCATGATATCTGGTTAAAATGCAGTAGAAACTTGAAATTAGCAATTTCTGGAAAGGAAAGTTAATCTACTCCAAAAATGACACCTCCAAATTCACAGACGAGCTCCTTTTTCCAAATTTTCTGGATCGAAATCCAGAAAAAGAGTCAGAGGTAAACTTTTGTCCAAATGGGAAAGAATGAACTAGAAAAACAACCTGGACTGTAATGAATTCCCTAGAACAGTTGCCACAAGAAACCTGCCTTCATCACTGGGCTTTGCAATGAATCAGAAAAAGTAACAGAATCCTAGGCCTCATAAAACATTTGAAGGATATTGAAATCTTCATGGACATTCTCTGGGTTTTGGTGGGAAAGAGAACGGCCAAATAACAGGGTTTTTCTTCTTCTTCTTCTTCTTCTTGACCCAATAGAAAAGGATCAAATCAAGACAACCACCTACTAAAACGTTCCATCTTCTATAGAATTTCACGACATCAACCCAAGAAAGGGACAAGAAACAAAGAGAACTAGTACAAAGAACCGACCGAAATCAGAAATAGAAACCCAAGAAGTTCAAGAAACCATTTTCTTTCCCTAAAATGACTAGCCAAAACCATCAATAGTCAGTTGGTTAAAAGTGTGGTTCAATCATCCACTAACGAACAAAGATATGTAGCGTAAACAGAAAGCATCAGCTCATATAAAAGAAACAAAAGGGAGAAGAAGAAAGTGAAGAACGATCCAAGATCTTTGAACAGAAGAAAACAGGACTTACCATGCAAAACAATAAAGGGAACAGAGAGTGTGACTTTGACAAGAATGCAAGTAACGACCAACAAAACGACCAGAAGCGTAGTTGCTGTTTTCGGAAGAGAACCCATTTGTTTTTCTTCTATCTTCTAACTTCCTTCAAAAGCAACAACAAACTTAAACTTTCATCAACTTCCCGACCAGCGCTAGAACCTGTTGACAGACCAAAACAAAAGTTTTGGGAAATGGGAAAAAGTTTGAATCTTTAAGATGACAACAGGAAATTTATGTAATTAAGGTCGGCGCAACGAGAAAATTAGTTGGCCCTCAGTGACAGAGTGGAGCTATAAGCCAACTACCCGTCCTAACGAGAAACTTGTGGATAATTTTCTTTTCCATTTTATAACTCTTACACGTTTCACGATACATATATATTCTTTTTTCTTTACTCTATGAAGAAACAAAAACATAGAGTTTGGAGACACCAGGAAGTATGCATATGTAACATAACTCCATGAAAATTGGAAAGTCCCTTCTTCTTTTTTTTCTAGTTCTCGACTTATTTTCACATTCTCTCTTCGTAAGATCAAAGAGCATAGATTAGGAGCCGTGGATCTTAAATCGAAGATCTAAATAGGAGAATAGTCGAATCCTGCGGTTACGTATAGAAACAATGATCAAGAACTTATTAACTATTATTGCAAAAGGAGTAAATGAATAATTCACCAAGTTCCAAGCTTGAGCAGATCGATACAATTGCGAAAATGAGGTGAAAAATGGAAGAAAAGAATGGATTCCAAGTCGCAAAATCAAAATCCTACTAGGAAAAACAAAACAAAATTAGTTCTTTTTTAAAAGTTATTAAGGATTAAATATTCAATGACAGGTATGCGTCTTCTTCAGGATTATTATGTTATTTAGGGTTCTTTCTCCTCCGGGACTTAAAGAGTGTAATGCTTGTTCATTGCTTCAATGTCCAAACCCCTTAGTTTGGCAGCATTTTCAACCCTCCCTTTCAGGGTGTGAAGCTCCGTCAACCTGAATCACCACAAAAGATATTCTCGTTAGAGTTTTTTCAATTTATGGTGAAAGTCCATGGTTTTAGATTGTGTTTCTGCAATCCAAACCGTGATTATTGCAATCATTCCGATCGAAATATAATCCGCAATCCGCAAAGGTTGATGCTTTCTGACTCAAGTTACATAAAAATAATGATGAAGAAGGGAGTAGAAAGATCTAACCTTGCAATTTCTGCACGTCTTCTGGCTTGTTCAGACATGTGATTGGCTTCTCCAGCACTGCTTCTCCTATCAGTGGATCTTCTGTACTCTCCAGATTGGAGCCCATGTAATGATCTCTGCTCTATTGCCCAGGCAGCTTCTCGTTCTTCTTTACCAAAGTCCTTTTTGCTTGACAATGAAGTCTGTTTTTAAGTTCCAAAAACAAAAATCAACTCACTTTTGATAATGGGGTTACAGAGAACTGTAAAGCTTAACTCGTCAGAACAATGGAGTTTCAGAATTTAGCTTACTTACCCTTTGGTCGACCACCATATTCCAGGCTCTTCCGCTGAGAGCATATCGAACAACAAATTTCAGAGGATCAAGTAACAAGTAAGTTACTATGTTGAACACCCAAATAACACCTGTCCACCTCCATCCAACGCTTCTGATCCCAGCAAATTCCCAGTTTGCGAGTGCTGTTATGGCAGAAGCAATCTGCTTATACCAAACCACTCAGAGTCACAGACATGGAAGAAGTTTTCACTGACTGAAACTAGCTACAAAATGCAAAAAAGGGTATCAAAGTTTTTGTAGAATTGTGTACCAGTTGTGCGATAATGAAGGCGAAAAGAAGCAGAAAACCAGGACGCTCGGTGAATGACCAGCTTCTGGATCGAGTCACAAAGATCAATGCCTGACTAATGGTGCTAACTTGAAGGTAAACAGCAGAAGCTAACTGTTGTGTCAATTGAGTGATATCTCCTTGAAAATGGCGCTTGTGGAAGCTACTCACATGGAACTGTTTCTACAAACAGAGAAAAGGCTAAGTCACTAGCTAAAAAATCACTCTAATGAAGCACAGAAAATCGAGAAGGAAGTTTTACAGGAAAGAAGTCAGTCTCGTAAGCAACCCAGAAGAACACGACAGTCATTAATGCCATGTAACTGCCAAGCACAACACCAGTTGCGAAAATCTCACTGAGTTTCCAACTGTCAGGGAGTGGAGATGGTTTGACCTTGTCTTTGGATATGGTCATTATAGTACCTGTAAAGATCCCAAATGGTTAGCTATCAGCAGCCATTGTTAAAAGCTTGAAGCTATCCTGCACCCATAACAATAGCAATATGGAATGTTAAAGAGCTAACCATCATTAAGAATGGCAATGACAAGAACCATGAAAGGTGGGAAATCAAACTTCCAGAACACCGTCAGCAACATAAACCCTAGCTGTTATACAAAAGCATTGGTTAAAAAAGTGTTGTTAAGACTGATATTGGTGAGCATGTTCTAAATTATGATCATGGAATTTCACCATATGCAAGGGAAAGCTTACCACAATACGAATTGTGATAGATACGGCATATATCTGTCAAAATACAATGAAGTTAGTTATGCGTTTAAGCTTGTGGAAATAGCTTCATATGTTCATAAATCATTTGGCTGCTTTGGAATTACCGTGTAATTTTTCATCCTCTGGAAGATTGCTCGGCTTGTTAGGACGGCACTGATGATTACGCTCAGCCCAGGTTCTGTCAGGACTATATCAGAAGCACTACGAGCAGCATCTGTAGAATCTGCTACAGCAATTCCTATGTCTGCTTTCTTTAAGGCAGGAGCATCGTTCACTCCATCACCAGTCATTCCACATATGTGCTTTCTAACTTGCAGTCGGTTGACAATCTCGTACTTATGCTCTGCAGATTAGAAAATGTAGAAGAATCAGGCGAGAAAAAGTTGATCCTGACGGTTTTTCACAACAGACGACAAGCTTTTACCAGGGAAGACACCAGCGAACCCGTCAGCTTTCTCGATGAGCTCGTCAATTGGAAGTCCTCCATCTCTGTTTTCACCTAGAAGAGATGAAGATGGGTACATGTTTGTTCCCATTCCGAGCCTTCTTCCTGTTTCCTTGGCAATTGCAAGTTGGTCACCTGGAAAAGACAGTTTATTAGTCATTTTGCATTAGATTTCGAGTACTAGGAACCAATTGCATTTTGATCAAGAAATGATAATGGAAACGAGACATACCTGTGATCATTTTAACACTAACACCAAGATCCAAGGCTCTTCTGATTGTTTCAGCACTGTCATGTCGTGGAGGATCAAAGAGAGGAAGAAGCCCAACAAGTTCCCAAGGATCACCATGGCTGTCTTTATTACCAGCAGGTACTTCCTGCAGAGATGTATGTTTTTCTTTTACAGAATTTCCAGGCAGATCATCTAATAGTACATGTATAGTAGTCCATTGATTAACCTGCCGTGCGACTCCAAGGGATCTTAATCCTCGATCTGCAAATTTGTCAATTAAAGAATGCACCTTCTTCTCGATTGCAGATTTATTATGTGCCAGATTGAGAATCTGCATACAAGAATAGGCACTAAGCTATTGTGGTTAAACATCGGTTGGTCTATGTTATAGTATGTATTGTACCTGCTCTGGTGCACCTTTGCTGACTCTGTGCATTTTGCCGGCAGAATCTATGTATGTCAGTGCAGTCCTTTTGTCAGTTGGATTAAATGGGAGGAAATGAACTTCCCTAATCCCAGCCCGTGCCTTCGGAAGAAGATCATAGTAAGATTAGATAACTGTCCTAAGTCGAAATTAAGCCAAGATAAGGTAAACAAGTATCCCATAAATGAGTGCTATAAAATTTAAACTCTTGAATCAAATACCTCTCTAGGGTCTGCCAACATTGAAACAATTGCAGCATCAATAGCATCTTGGTTTTCTATCCTTGATGCTCTTGCAGCCATAAGCACTACCATGTCCTTATCAACACCTTTGGCTAGAACCTGCAGTACCATGAGCTACGCCTTTGATTTTGACTTTAAAAGTTGTTCAGAATCACATGCAAATTCATTATAGCATGTGGTTTTCTTATGAAGTGGATTCAGGTCCTTGTTCCTTCTTTGGCCACTACAATGCAGATATTCTTGCAGTGGAAGCAAATTGAAGAGAGTTTATATATCCAGGAAAGTGTATGGTTATAAATCTGAGAATTAGTTTTCTCTCTTAATTTTGAGGCATTCGTCCAATTTCAATTCAATGAGATTGCCGACAGAGGAATAGAGAAAGAAAGAGTAGGACCTCAATCAAATTTTTGTCTACTGTAAGCTTGTTAAGCGTCAGCGTGCCAGTTTTGTCACTACAAAGGACATCCATTCCTGCCATTTCCTCTATAGCAGTCATTCTTTTTGTTATGGCACCCTGAGAAGAACACATGATGATTACATGAATGATTTTGAATCAACAGTTTTCTTGTGCTTAATCAGGAGAGACTTTGTCAATTCAACAGTTTCAAGGACATTTTTCTTTTGACTGCACAAACCTGCTGAGATAATCGGTGCGAACCAATGGCCATTGTAACGGAGAGAACAGTTGGCATTGCAATTGGGATCCCACCAATCAATAGGACAAGTAAGTTGTCAATGCCAACTCTGTATTTCCTCTTCTGAACACCATAAATCACTATAATTTCGATGAGAATCCCAACTGCAATAGAGCAAATGCAGAAGTTCCCGATTGCTGTTAAAACCTGGAAGCATGGAACAAATTTGTTGGCTTGTTCCAAGTGAGGTTTTTGGAGAACTAAATTTGATTATAGGCAAGGAATGCAAAAGGATGATCTCAGAACCTTCTGAAAATGTCCGACATGAGTGGTGCTTTCCACAAGATGAGCTGCTTTCCCAAAGAACGTGTGAACTCCAGTTGCAATTACAACAGCTTCAATTTCACCTTGCTTGCATGTTGAACCTGAGTAAACTCCTTCACCGGGATGTTTTGTTACAGGAAGTGATTCTCCAGTAAGCGCAGACTGAAAAACAAACCGAATTTGTAAAGTTCAAAGCGAATTATACCCACACACACCAAGTTGGATTCTTAAGACTTCTTAAATGTTGTATCAGATCAGTACCTGATCAATCTTCAGGGGATCTCCTTCTAGCAGGCGTGCATCAGCAGGAATTATATCACCAAGCTTAACACTGATAACGTCTCCAGGGACCAACATCGCAGCATCTTCCTCGCTCCAGGTTCCATCACGTAGAACCTTGGCTTTCGGGGCCAACCGAGCCATAAGTGCTGCTGCAGCATTACCGGCATTGTTCTCCTCTATGAAACTGATGGTGGAATTTATTATAAGTAAGATCAGAATGCCAACAAAATCTTGGTAGTCTGGTCCCTTGCCCTGCAGCAGAATAAGGTGCGATTAGCATCTTTTTCTAATTGAAAACTGAATAGGATCTTGATCTTCTCAACTTTATCAAGCACATAGTTATGATCTCGTCATTTTAGTGCCATGTTCGGGAATGTTGAAAAGACAATTCAGGGAATAAGATACAGATTACCCCTCCATTTGCAAGAGCAATGGCCATGATAGCTGCAGCTTCCATTACCCATGATAGAGGATTCCACATGAATCCCAGAAATTTCAGTAATTTGCTTTCCTGAAGAGAAAAACCTGATGAGTTAGATCTAGCTCTGGAGGGTATGAATCAAAGAATATGTTCTAACCTTTTTCTCTTCAAGTTTGTTGTATCCAAATAAATCTATTCTCTTTCTAACTGCATCAGAGCTTAAACCCTCTCTTGTACATTTCAGACGGTTAAAAACTTCTTCAAGCGGAATTTTCTCCTGCAGAGACCCAATATTTAAGTTCTACCATTTATGCATCCCGCAACTAAAAATCCTGTAATCATCAACAGAACTTACGAGATCAACAGACTCCTTAAGCACAGCATCTAGATCACCTGACTCCACAACCATTTGACTCTCCAACAGCTCTAGATCCTCGTACTTGTAAGAATTCCTGCATTAGTTCATGTCAAAAACACTGGAAATTTGCTCATAGCAGTGAAACAAATTTTGTTAATGTTCAAGGAACATGATCAGTATCAGGTTCTTTCCATGTTAAACAAACAACAGAACATATAATTGTAGAAACTTTAGGTGATCAACCCAGAAAAGTTGAATACCAAGAACTGGAACTTGTATGATAAAATAAAGAACACTTATCAGAGATACCTCCCAAATTCTTTACAAACCCTCGGAATCTTACACTCAGAACCCAAAACTTCAATGGCTTCCTCCCTGACGTTGGGAGAGAATTTATAATCCATCACAGAACTTTGAAATGACTACCAGTTAGGAAGTGGACAACGTTACAGTCAAGAAATCACATAATATTCCTGTCAATAGCAATGAGAAAGATCCAACAAAAACAGATCATTCACAGAAACAAAAACAAAAAAAGGGTAATGGTGGATATTGGAATAGAAGTGGAATTACGGCTCGAGTTCAACCAAAGGAAGAACAACTGTCGTGTCACATCCAAAATCATATTCCTGAGAAAGATACCGAACTTTGCCGCCTTATTACAACTAACTAATTTACTTCAATGTGTTGGAAATCTTTCCGTACATTTTACAATGTCAACCTCTTTACTTTATTTGGATGAATATACTAATCTCATATTACAGATTTTAGTGTGTTTTATTTTTATCACAATTTAAAAAATGAAATAGACAAGATATGGCATTTTGCTTAGCAATATTTTAAATTTTATCTTCTCTTCTACATGAGATGGGACTAAGATATGGAATATCGCGGTTCAACTATAAATGAAGGACAAAAGTAGTTAGATTCTTTTTGAAAAGAGTCTTTCTATTAGTTAGAGGTAAGATTGTGTATTACTGAACTTTTCTAGAACTCGTATATTAACTAGATTTTTACCAAATTGTTGTTGTTGTTTTAGCGGTAGATTCCTTCTGCTACCACTCTTGTAAAAGTATAGTTAAAATTATATATGACTTGGTGTATAAAATATATATTGTTAAAAGAGCTAATAAATATAAACAAAGAAATAAAATGGCTTGCTACCACTCTTTTTTATACGTAAAAAAATCAAATATTAATATAATTAACAAATTTTATATCAAAAATGAAAAGAAATAAAAATTATACATATGAAAAAGGGACTTAAGATACAAGTCTCTTTATATATAAATCACTCTTCTTTTAAAAAAATATAATAATTATAATATATAGATAGGTATTTAAATTAGGCCTAAACAATATATAATTTGTTGCGCTTTTGTTTGTAATGTTGTGATTTATTTCAAAATTTCCTTTTTTCAATGATAGTCTCTTTGTGTGAATAACATTATATAAAAAATAGTCAAATGTTAATATAATGGAGTATGGGATGTTCATTTCAATCCCACAATTTTGGGGAAGAGAGGCGGCAACATCTTCCTTTATGTTGGGGTATGGAGCGGCGGCGGTTGCATTAATGCATTCGCATGTGGGCCTTTTGTCGGCGGCTGTCGAAGTGTTTGCTCCAAAGTCTTTGTTGGAATATTTGTGTTGTTATGTTATCTTTTCAAAAAGAAAACTGATAAAGATTGTTAATGCGTGTAGATAAGTAATGAGCATAAAGTAAAGAAGACCAGATTTACTTGGTTCGATAGTTTAAAACTATCTACGTCCAAGGTTCCCACTGATATGGTGATTCACTAGTATGAAGAAGAAGATGAAGAACAAAGTACAGAGACTGTGTGTTTTTCAACACATGCGAGAGCCTCCAAAGCTCCCCTAGTACCCACAAGTTAGTACCTTAGTACTCTCCGATCTTTTTCTTCTCTCTGTTCCTGCACTCTCAAAGACTGAATACAATGTGAATTGAAAACTAAAGTTTCCGTGTATTGAGTTGTCTTCTGTCTGATGCTTCTGCTTCTTTTATAGCTGAAGAAGATGATGGCTTTCAGATGTTTTCTTGTATCAGCCCACCTCCATGTGCCTTCCATGTGATTCTTTAAATGGTTCTTCCTCCTTCTGTCTGCATTTTGTATTGGTGAAGCTGCGTTTTGTGTCTTCTAAGCATGTAATATGACTGTGCTTGATTAGTGTGGCTTCTGATGTATTAATACGATAGAGTTTTATGTTATGCTTCAGACATGTGTTAAACGACTGTGCTTTAACCTTATGTTTCTGACTTGTAATGTGTCACGTGTGCTTTGTCTGAATCACTTATGTTCTGTTTGAAATAGAAACTTCGAGAGCCTCTCTCTCTCACTTTTCAAACTTCAGACATACTCTTCTTTGATTCTTCATGTTTCTTCATTTCTTGTTGTTTCTGAGTTGTGTTTGATGGAGTATTCATGATTTCTATCACATCTTTCCCTCCTACTCCATCAATCTTTAGCTCAAATGAAAAACCCAAGAGTGATTTGAAAAACTCAAAACCTTAATTTTCGCCACTTCAGTGAGATCGAATGGATCTGCCTCTGGAATCAAGGGGCTTCTGTAATCTGTAAGTAGTCCCTGGAAAAATTAAATTTCTTTTGTGTTATTATTTTTGTTCCGAAGTTCGAAGGATTTTTCTTACCTTTGATTTTCTCCAGATTGAAGATTCCCTTTGGCGATTTGGTCTTTGAAAAAAATGCAATTGCACATCTATGTGCTTGGATCGTTCATGGACGACTGGATCCCGACTAAGGTACCATGCACTTTGACTATCCGTATATAGTACTGGTGTTGTGATGTCTGTGTTAATTTCCTTTAGTATTCCTGATAGCCATGTTAGTTCCTTTACTCCTTCTGTGATAGCATAATACTCTGTCTTTGTAGTTGATAAACTCACCACTGATTGTTGTTGTGATTTCCAACTTATTGTGTTTGCTGATAGTGTAAAAATATATGCTGAGATTGACTTCCTTAAGTCCTTATCTGTTGCATAATCAGCATCCACATAGCCATATAGAGACAGGTAATTGCATTTGATTAGTTCTGTATTTGAGAAGCATAATCCATAGTTCATTGTTCCAGATATGTATCTGAGAATATTCTTGAGCCCTTGCCAGTGTTCCAAACTTGGATTGACCATGAATTTACTTAAGATACTAATAGCATAGGCTAGATCAGGCCTTGTGCATAGCATAAGGTACATTAGACTTCCAACACATACATCATAGGGATAGTGAGCCATAGCCCTCTGTTCATCTTCAGTCTTAGGACACTTATCTGAAATCATCTCTAGATGTGATCCATAGGGTACTGAAGTAGGCTTAGCTTGTTCCATATTGAATTGAGCTAGGATCTTTCTTATGTAATTCCTTTGAACAAGCCAAATCTTTCCTTCCCTTCTATGTTTGATTATTTGCATTCCTAGAAGCTTCTGAGCTTCTCCTAGGTCTTTCATTTCAAAATGAGTGCACAAATTAGTCTTCACTTCTTGAATTCTATTCAAGTCCTTCCCTGTGATGATTAGGTCATATACATAAACTAATATAAAAACTGCTTTAGTCATTCTTAGATCTTTAAAGTATAGGTAGTAATCATATGAACTTCTAATGAAGTTTATACTAGCAGCAACCTCATGGAACTTCTTGTTCCATTGTTTAGGTGCTTGTTTGAGCCCATATAGGGATTTTTGCAATAGGCAAACATAGTGTAGCTTATTTTTATCCTCAAATCCAACCGGTTGCTTCATATAAATTGTCTCCTCTAGCTTTCGATATAGGAAAGCTGTCTTGACATCCATTTAATGGATTTCCCAGTCATATAGTGTTGCTAGAACTAGTATAAGCCTAATTGTCTTGAATTTGACTACTGGAGAGAATATCTCCTTGTAGTCTATTCCTTCCTTCTGTCTAAATCCCTTAGCTATAAGCCTAGTCTTGTAAATCTTTGGTTCTGCTTCTGTTACTCCTTCTTTTAATTTGAACAACCATTTATTCTCAATTAATTTGGCTTTATAAGATCTAGGGACTAAAGTCCAAGTCTTATTCTTCATCAGTGAAGAATGTTCCTTCTCATAAGCTTCTTTCTACTGTCTTGCATCTTTGCTTCTCATGGCTTCTTCATAAGTTTATAGAGCCTTGTTTTCTATAGTTTCAGCCATGAAGCATGCAAATTCAACCAAGTCTAGTTCAATGTACCTTCTATTAGGAATTCTCAGTCATGGTTGCCTGTCCTTTGTGAGTTGATAGTCTTATAGGTTTTCTTGAACATCAACCGAAGTTGGCTGCGAGGTTTCTCCTTCACCCTTAACTCTAGCCTCTTCTCTCCTTTCTTCATACTGTGTAACACTTTCTGTAGGCTCCACATTTTTAGACTGTGTAGTTCTATCTTCTTCAGGTTCTGATGGTACGTAAAAAGGGGGCTGATTGGTTCATTGACCCTAAATTTTCCTTTGGAGATCAGAATTTGATGAATTCTTGTTCAGCAGAGGGAATTCATCTTCACTGAAAATGACATCTCTACTTATGATTGTTTTATAGCCTCCCTTTTGGAGTAGCAAGATCTTGTATCCTTTAACACCTTCTGGATATCCTAGGAAAACTCCCTTGATTGCTCTAGATTCCAATTTCCCCTCTTTCTAATGTGCATAGGCTGCACATCCGAAAGTCCTAAGGTGGGTGAGTCTAGGTTTCCTACTACTCCAAATTTCCAGTGGAGTCTTGTAATCATTAGTAGAGGTTGAGAGCCTATTAATTAGATAAGCTATTGTCCTAATTGCTTCTCCCCATAGAGAATGTGAGAAACTCAAAGATAAGGAGCATGCATCTTGTCTTTTCTAGGAGAGTTTTGTTAAGCCTCTCAGCAACTCCATTCTGCTGAGGTGTAGATCTTACAGTTTTATGCCTTAGGATTCCTTTATTTCTGCAATACTCCTCAAAATCTTTATTGCAGTATTCTAGTCCATTGTCAGTCCTTAGGCATTTCAACTTCTTCCCAGTCTAATTTTCCACGAGAGTATGCCATCTTATAAAAATTCTCTAGTGCTTCATTCTTTTTCTTCATGGGATATACCCAATATTTTCTTGATCTGTCATTAATTATGGATATAAAATATAGGTTCCCTCCTACTGTGGGGACTTGGGCTGGCCTCTAATGTAACATCCCATCACCGATGGGAAGGGTAGAATTGTAATTTGGAACGAGTTATGAGTGTTTAAAATTGTTTTGGCATATTCATGCATACACATACACGTAAATGGTGAATTTTGCATATGTAAATGCCTGTACATGCATTCATGACATTTCCCAGTATATTTGATCATAGATGGGATTATTATGAAAAATGTGATTTTTGTGTTTGGAAAATTGATTGGAGAGGGTCATTGAGGTTTTAGAACTTTTAGTGAATTTTTAGAAATTTTTTTTAAATTTTCGGGATACTTTTCCGGACTAGGAAAAATGTCAAGTGACAGACTTATTGTTTACTGGTAGTAGAAATTTCTATCCAATGGCACTGGAAATTAGATACATGATTTTATGATTTATTAATTTGAGCCATTAGCAATTAGGAAACAATTAGAGTAGAAATTGAAATGTAGTTGGGAAGAAATTAAGTAAGAGCTTAAGAATGTGACATGTGACATTAGTTTTTATTAAAAGCACCCCACCCCTTTCTTTTGGTCTTCATTTACGACACTTCTCTTTCAAAAGAGCTTTGGAGTTGTTTTTGGTGATTTTCTCCACCATCTTCGTAGGTCCTTCTCTTCTTGGGTGGTTTTAAAGTTTGCTCATCTTTTCCTCCTCCTTCCACTTTGCTTTCTCTTCCTTTAACTCACCTAAAAAGGCCTAGCATAAACCTTCCCCCTTAAGAGGATGGTGAACGTGGGTGGTGAAAGGAAGTAGAGGATTTGTGATTTTGGAAGTTTATTAGGTAAGATTTGTGTTTTATGTCTTGTTTTGTTAATTAAATGCATTATTTGTGATGGTTGTGA
>JANZLC010000009.1:24496857-24533977 GCA_026413385.1 Erythroxylum gracilipes
CCAGTTTTTGCCGAAATTATGTCTAAAGGAAGCTCTTTCTTAGCTAAAAGACCAACAACTTGTCAAGGTCATTGTAGAGTCGAATTATTTGACAGCTGTCCAATCAATATTAGTTCCTTCGCCAAATCCGTTTGAGATTGGAATTTTGACCCTTGATTGTTTATCATTCAAGCGATATTTCCTTCCCTTGTCCTTTAAATAGACGCGTAGGATTGTCAATAAGGCGGCTCATGCTTTAGCTATGATAGCTTTATTACAAGCAAACCCACATCATTGGACTGATCGTCCTTCTTGTTTAGTCTCTATTTTAAATTCAGATTATTCGACTTCTGTTATTGTTGAGGGGGAAAGGCTATTAGGTTCCGGGTGTACGAGGTAAGTCTGTTAACTTGAGTTAATTTTCTTTGTTTTTGCCTGTTTTTTTTGGTACTAATGTTGATTTTATTTAAAAAAAAAGGAAGAAGGTAGAATTAGAGGCAAATTTATTAATCGGGCTCGACCCTGTCAGTGCTATCTCTAACTGCAATGGATGCCAGGCTCGACCCTGTCAGTTGCTATCTCTGACTGCAATGGATGAGTGCCTCTCTCTGTGAACTGTTTCACCATAAAAGCCGATTCTTTTACGTATTTCTGCTAGCTGTTGGGCATTAGAATTTGTTGGTGGGACACGAAGCGCAACTAGATTCTGCTACATATCTATTGGTTTGTGGGGACCCTGCCATGTGAAAATACGCCTTCATGGCTGCTCACGTTTGAATGTACTTCCCCTCTAGTTTCTGTCTTCTTCTTCTCTTGCCCTTTGTTTTCTTGGGATAAAACATCTTTCCTTCTTTCAGTAATGTAATCAGTTCCGTGAATTACTGAGGCTTCTGATATGTGAGAAAATTTTTGATACTACTCTAAGTGGATATGTGCTTAGAAGCACGGAGGTTCCAAGAAATTCTTGACTCTGAAGAATCAGCAGTCTTGGTTTTGCATACACTTGGCAATGGACACGTTTTTTCTCTTGGTAGAAAATCCTGTCCGATCGGGTTCGGGCTAAAACGACATTGTTTTAGCCCGAACCGGCTGTCTCTGCTTTTAGTGGAAACAGCTTCTCCATTTCATGCACACGCTGGAGCGACACAAAACTGTGGTTGTGTTGTAAGAAGGAACACTAATACTTTGGTTGTTGTTAGTTAAATCCACTGTTTCTAGATCTAGGAAAGATTGGAAATTAGGTGACAAGCTCTTAGGTGAAAGTAATGATTTTGGTCCACCAGAGGAACATTTGCCCTTAATCAATAAAGTCGAGAGAGAAGAAAGAGTTGCTACTTTTTCTTTTATGGGTTGGTCCTCCTGGAGCATTTGTCCACTTCTCGTTTAGCTTTTAGGGAAGAAAAGAGTTCCATCATTTCTGTGAATTGTTGCACTATTGATTCTGTTTCTTTATGAACTTTTCTGGGTTCTGCTTGGAAGATCTAAAATCCAGGGAAAACAATCAATAGTTGCAGCTATACTTGTTGGTGTTAACTGTTTGGAGCAGGAAACTTGAGGCTTGTCTACTTTCAACACTTAGGATGTGAGAAACTAACATGTTTTCTTCTTATAGTACCAGGATTCTGTTCCTTCCTTATGTCTTGGACCAATTTGTCATCTTCTTCCCTGGAATTGCTTGTACTACTACTGCTGCACATCGTTAAATATCATTTGTTCTGGGTTCTAATTTGGTGCTTATGAAGGGGATCCGAGGCAATCTATGCATGTCCTTCAATTATGACAAAGTCCCTTTTGAGCTCTCTGCTTTTTCTGTTCGAAACATTCCTTTTTCTTTTCAGATTCTATGGAATATTTACTTTATAAATATATTGAAATCTAGTCAAACGGATTTATTATCTCATGTTTATTATTTTAAAATTTCAAAATTTTAGTTTATATATTTATTTGTAAATTTAAATGTATTTTAAGAATAAAATAAATTGCAATTTTAATAGTACTTTAAATACCGAATTAATTTGGTATAATAATAACTTTAACTCGGTCAATTTTTTAGTTCGATTTTTAACTTTTTGATTCAATTTAGTGTAATAATTTTTATTGTTAAAAACCGTTTATTGATTAATTTTTATTTAATATTATATTTTTTAATTAAATTTTAAAATTTTGATAAATAAAGATAATCTTCTCTAATTATTTCTCGAATTCTTTAATTTATTCAATTTTTAACCAATTTTATAATGATCTAATATCGATTAAATATTTTAATTCTTAAATCTCTTGTCTTATTAGTTTAACTTTTAGCCCAATTTTTAAAAGATTATCTACTGAATTCTTGAAAGATTAACTTTACTCTTTATATTAATATATAAGTCAAATAAGAAGATGAATTTTAAATTGCACTTCAAAATTTTTAAACAATTTAAAATTTTTATATCATTATTTATAATATTATGTTATATTTTAATATTTTAAAAATCATACTAGTAGTAGGTAGCATCTTAAATTTTAATAAAAATTATATTTTTGTAAGTTTTTAATAATTAAGGTATCAAGTTAGCATTATATAATATCCCAATTAAGCAATTTATATTAATTAAATGTTGATATAATTTTTAAAATATTTTTAATATTAATTAAAAGTATAATTTGAATCTCAATGTTTCTTAAAAAATTGAAGTAAGTTTTAATTGTTATGTAAATAAGTTTTGTGTTAATAATGTTATAAATGCAAAATAGAATAAAAATAACAGTAAAAATATTTAATTTATATATATTTAAAAATAATTAACAAATTTTTGTGAGGTATGAAATATTATATGAAATTTTCTGTTTCAGTTAATCTGTTTCAACCCTGTTCTATTAAATCTCATCCGTATATTTACGTAAGATTTACATAAATATATGAATAAGATTTAATAAAAAATGATAAAAACATTATAATGAAACAAAAAATCTGATTCTGTAAAATATAAGAAAAGAGGAAGGAAGTCTAAAGCAATAGCAGATGATCAGGAACTGCAATGAGTTAATATTTAAAAAGAGAAGGCATGGAATTTTTTTTGAAAGCGATCAGGTCATGTTTTTTATACACAGAGGATCAGATACTCACCTAAACACTATAGAAAGGCGCTTTTGAATTGTTACATTTTATATTAAATATACAATTTCAGAAGAAACACAAAGGCAACCTTGGATAGTTGGCTCCAGTCAGACAATGAGACAAATGGCATGGAAAGAAATCTGGGAGTTAGTTGCGGTTGGCTGAATCTAGCCAGGAATGATAATACATATAATTATTTATGAAAATTATAAAATCATTTCTTTCACATATGGGGAGTATCAGGTAATCCTCACAAGTTGGATATTAAAAACCTGTTAATATAATACATAACTAACCAAATGTTGTTCATTCCTTACTTATCGATACTTTCCCAAATTCATTAACCAATCTATTCAATATTATATTATTATAAAATTAATTTAAAATTTAAAATTTAAATATTTTTTTAAAAAATATTTCTTATTTTTAAAAATTTAAAGTTTAAAAAATAAACTGTTAAATAAAAATTAATCAGTTTATTTTAATTTATAAAAATTAATTAATTTAAAAAAACTACAACAACAATTAGTCAAATTTTCAGCTAAAATGCAGGGTTGGTTCCACAAGTGTTTTGTAAACCAGACTGGACCGGCTGGTTCGACCGGTGACCAGTCGACTGTCAGGTTCGATTTATTCTTGAAAATCGGTTCTTAATTGAACCAGTGAGAACCGGTCAAAACCGATCAATTGACACCACGAATTCAATAATTTTTTTAAATATTATTTAGTATATTTTGTATTTTTTAATGTTATTAATATTATATATAATTAAATATAATTATTGCATAATTATGACGTCACACCGGTTCAATTGGTGGTTGAACCGGTCAAACCGATGACTAATAAGGCCTTCGGTTTGATGTCCGGTCTAAGTTTCAAAACACTACGGTCTAGTAGTACTCAGCTTTGCCACTAACTAATACAAAGATTATTTCTAAATGACTCCCATAAAAAATCCGCCACTTACTCAAAATAAAAAATATTTTTGTGAAATTTTAAGTTTTTATTTAAAATTTAATAAAATATTTTCTTTCTAAATTATTTTTAATGGACTCTAGTTTATTTTTAATAATATATTTTCATCTTCGTTGTTGTGACACTCTTATAAAAAAAAATAAAAATTTAACCTAACTTGAACATGTGACCTTATGGTCACCAAAAAATAACTTTACCAGTTACTCCAAAACTCACCTTTTATATATAATTTTTTTTAAGAATATCGTAATATCAAGATTAATCCAAATTAAATATAGATCTATATTAGAGCCAAGTTGATCTTTTTAATAAAAAAGTAGATTTTATTAAATTTAAATTAAATTAGATTATTCAAATTTAATCAAGTTTTGTATAAACTTTAAGCAAATATAAATTAAGTTTAAATTCAAGAAAATTAATTTTATGTTAAATTTGAATTTAAAAATGGCCAATTCCATTTTTGAACGGGTCCATGACACGATCCATGAAAAGTTTAGATAAACAGTCTACTTGAAGAAAAGAAACAAAATCCAACAGTGCACCTGATTAGATATAATCACTTAGTGGGTCCGCCCAATATTCCTCTAAGATCCACCTTATCATGATATTAGCCAACAAATACACTAATCAGTAATCACACACTAATCAAACATTATTACATTATTACATTAATTTTATATGACTACTGTCCCTATCGGATTGGTCTGTCCTTTGTAGCACAAGACAGACAAGAGATAGAAACAAAACACTGCAGCAGAGATGGGACGTTAATTGTCCGAGACAAAGGCCAAACTCTATAACCACTTGAAGTTGAGCCTCTTCGTCGCTCGCTTACTTACTATAGTGAAGCAAACCATTTTTCCTTCTGTTTCGTGCGTGTTCGGTATCGACATGGGTTGTACGTCGTCGAAGCTGGACAATGAAGATACGGTGAGGCGGTGCAAAGATCGGCGACGCCTCATCAAGGAAGCTGTCTACGCGCGCCACCATCTCGCCGCCGCGCACGCTGATTACTGCCGCTCCCTCCGCGTCACCGGGTCAGCTCTCTGCTCTTTTGCAGCTGGCGAACCTCTCTCAGTCTCCGAGCAAAGTCCCCCGGTCTTCCTCGGCAATCCAACCCCAAGCACTGCTCCTTCCGTCACCTCCAATTCGATTCCTCCTCGCGTCCCTGTCCGTCCCTCTCCGTCGCCGTCGCCGTCTATCCACCCGCCGCCACCACCACCGCCGTATTCTCCGTCGATAGCAAGCTCTAAGCTCCCTCCCGTCCTCGATGGCGCCGCCACTCGCCGGCGTAAGCCGGCGAAGCTTCCTCACATACTGTCGGAGTCGAGCTTCTCGTCGTCTCCGAGGAGTCAGAGATCGAATTTCGAGTATCCGACAGCTTATCAAGCGGATTCAACGTATTCAAGTACACCTTCACAAGCGTCTTCCGTGTGGAACTGGGAAAAATTCTACCCTCCATCACCTCCAGACTCGGAGTTCTTTAACCGAAAAGCGCGAAGCCAAAGCCAAAACGACGCATTCGGACGTCACCACTTGGACGCAGACGATGACATGGACACCGAAACCGAGACCGAGAGATCGGAGTACGACTTCTTCAACAAAAGATACGACAGCAACATCAGAAAGCATCACTCAGTTGTTAACGAAGAGACTGAGAGAGAGGAAGTTCAGTGTAGCGAATGGGACGATCACGACCACTACAGCACCACGAGCTCGTCGGACGAAGACGACGACGTCGAAGAGGAGGTGGAGAATGGAGAGTCCAGATCCGAGATCGGGGCCCGATCGAATTTCGGGTCGTCGTTTCGGGCAGAATCGGTTAAACAGCCTCCAACGTATCGAAATGCGAGTAAGACCGACAAGTCGGACGAGGCTGGGTCGTCGGCGAGCTTTAAGACCGGGGAGTTCTCCGACATGAAGATGGTGGTAAGGCATAAGGATTTGAAGGAGATAGTTGAAGCAATTAAGGAGAATTTCGATAAGGCTGCTGCTGCCGGCGACCAGGTGTCGGAGATGCTCGAGATCGGGAGAGCGCAACTTGATCGGAGTTTCAGACAACTAAAGAGTAAGACTATCATTATTATTATTATTATTATTATTATTATTATTATTATTATTATTTATTTATTAAAGTTTCTGTTTAAATTTGGAAAAAATGGTAGAAACGGTGTATCATTCAACGAGTGTACTGAGCAATCTGAGTTCGAGTTGGACGTTAAAACCCCCATTGGCGGTTAAGTACCGGCTCGACCCGGGTTTGCTCAATCAACCGGGTGGACCCAGAAGTCTCTGTTCTACCATGGAACGCCTCTTAGCTTGGGAAAAGAAGCTCTACGAGGAAGTGAAGGTACTTGCTTTCCTTGTAGACTAGTGCAGTTACTGCTAAGATGATTGCTATATTTTTGTCGTTTCTTTAGGTTTTTAGGACAGATAAAATGCTTGTGGATGTTGATTACTTCCTGGTTTTGATTTGGTCGGTGGATGTTACTCTTAATACTTGTCGGTCTCCGTAATTACCTGTCGAACGTCTTCTTTTTGTCTGAATATTCAAAAGCTTTTCTGGATTTGAATAACCTTCTCAGTCCATCGGATTGACGAGGATTGCTTGTCCTAGGGATGTGTGCTTGTGGTCGGTCCAAAGTCACCTTCTTTTTACATAAAAAGAGACTGTACTTGTTAATGGCGAAAAAGGTATTGTAATTGGATCCGTTTGTAACGATCCTTTTTTCTTTTAATCTTGATGTCTTTGGACAACAATTTAGGATTATGCTCTTTAGAACATTAGACGGGTTGTCTTAAAATGACTTTATCATGTAATAAACATAAGGAAACCTTGGAAATGTTGATTGATAAATGCTAAATAGTTTCTGATTGATGAATGTAATTGTGTTTTTGGAATTCATGTAGTCTAGAGAAGGTGTTAAGATTGAGCATGAGAAGAAGCTATCCACACTGCAAAGTCAGGAGTATAAGGGGGAGGATGATAGTAAGTTAGACAAGACGAAGGCTTCAATAACTAGACTGCAGTCTTTAATTTTCGTCACATCTCAAGCTGTTTCTACCACTTCCACGGCCATCGTTGCGCTTCGGGACTCCGATCTTGTTCCTCAGTTGGTTGAACTGTGTCATGGGTATGTTGATTTGTTTTTGAATCTCGTCGGTTTGTGAATGCAGTATGAGATTTACAGAGGGAGACAAAATTGGTGCTAGGAACCGCACTTGGGAACATTTTCTTTGTTGCATTACGGAATAATTTCCGGATCACGGGATAATTTCCTGGTGTTGGTATCATTTTCTTTTCCAGATTTTAGTGTTTTTTCTTGTCTATGTTACTTCCTTTCCTTGAGGTAGTTGAAGCATTCATTAATCATCACAATTCTGTCAGGCCAGCCACTTGCTTCATCTTGTCTGTAACACATGTGCCTTGTCCTTGACTTTCAAGATGCACGCCCCGATTCTGCATCTCTTTTATGTTCCTTTTTCAGCTGAATTCCTGGCCCATCGAGTTTGAATTATAATTCTCGGTTCAGTTTCCTCAGCTGTTAGGCATTCATGGGCTGGAAATGATTATTGAAGTTAATATTACCCATTAATTTGCATCACAAGAAGATCGCATATGGTTAACTTCCGTTTTTAGCGGAGACATCGAATAATTGTTACAGGAACTGTCTTAGTTTCTCACCCCACTGTTTGTATTTGCTGCATTTGACCTGTAGTTTTGGTTTGCCAATTCTGTAATCCCCTTATAACATGTTTGAAAAATCTGAACCTCCCACTGGATGCTACATCTGTTTTGGTGCTGAGTTGTGATCATTGGATGTTTTTAAAAGCTTGATTAATGCAGATTCATGTACATGTGGAGGTCCATGCACCAGTACCATGAAGTGCAGAACCACATTGTGCAACAAGTTCGTGGCCTGGTGAACAGATCAATCAAGGGTGAATTGACTTCCGAGCTTCACAGACAGGCAACTCGAGATCTCGAGTCTGCCGTATGCACGTGGCATTCCAGTTTCTGCCGCCTAATAAAGTTCCAAAGGGACTTCATTCACTCCATCCATGGCTGGTTCAAGCTTACTCTTCTTCCAGTGAACGATGACAATATCAACACTGGCGTGGAGCACTCTGAGGTGTATGCTTTCTTGGATGAGTGGAAGCTTGCCCTCGACCGTGTTCCTGACACTGTTGCTTCAGAGGCTATCAAGAGTTTTATCAATGTTGTCCATGTGATATTCATAAAACAAACTGAGGAGCTCAAAATCAAAAAGCGGACGGACACTACATCAAAGGAATTGGAGAAGAAGGCTTCATCTCTCCGTAATATAGAGAGGAAATACTACCAATCTTACTCAATGGTTGGTATCGGTCTTCCAGATACCAGCCCGGAGAACATACATGCGCTGGATGCTCGAGATCCTTTGGCTGAGAAGAAATCCGAGCTTGCGAATTGCCAAAGACGAGTGGAAGATGAGATGCTGAGGCATGCCAAGGCGGTGGAGGTAACAAGAGCAATGACACTTAACAATCTTCAGACAGGCTTGCCAGGGGTTTTCCAGGCATTGACCAGTTTTTCGTCATTATTCACAGAAGCAATTGAACTGGTATGCAACCGCTCTTATGCAATCAAATAGATCATTACCCAATTCTTTTTGATGATATTGAAAATGTATATAAGTGGAGAGCCGTTTTGAGGTTTGATCATCTGTTTTTAAAAGAAGTCTCTGTATAGGAATTTGCTTTGATTGTGTTGTATCAGTTGATTTCACAATTTCAGCAATTGGTGAATAAGCCATGCTCATACTGCATCCTTTTGTCTCCCCTACTCTTCAAAGATTGCATTCTTTCCAATCTTTAATGTTAAAACAGTTTTTCATGCTGGAGATGTCAGAAACATTAGTCCTTTTTTCATTGCTTCCTATTTATGTTTGATCCGAAACCTGAACTTGTCGGATCTCTTACAAACTGTCGTCCTTCTATAGGAAAGGATTAATTATTTAGAATGTTATTACCTTAATCCATGAATAAATCATATGCCTGTATAAACATTACCGATATGGTTCTCTCTATTAGTTAAGGTTAACGACGAGTATCACTAGACCTCTTTAGACTTCGGGTATTAGCGAGATTTATACTAGATAGTGTTGATGCGTTTCTCTTGCATCATTTTTCTATTCGACTTTCTAAATTAACTTAATTTGAATTTTCAAATTATATTTAAACTGATTCAATGTCAAGTTTAAAAAAAATTCGACCTCAAACTCGAACTTTAAAGAGTCGGATTCTGACGATAGCCCGTGAAGACCCAACCAAGCCTCATAAAAAGTAACAAAATATCAAAAGGCCCAAGTAATGTGCCCCCACGGGCCTGAAATCTCTACCACTGTCTAACAATAACCTTCTCCATGTTCCGCCGACGGATGGCTGTTAAACTTAAGTCTAATTCTGACTAAGAAATCAATATCTAGTTTCAAAGTTAAGATCAGGCTTCAGTTTAGGCGGTCGGTGCTATCCTCAAGTGTTCATGGCACCGAAAGCACATTGGTCGCCACTTAGAATGGGCTTATAACAAAACTTCGATATCTACACTAGGGAGGAGGCCCATCTCCGGCCTGGCCTCATCCTGAAACCCAATCAACTCGAGCTTGACCATCCATCAACACAGGTCTAGAATGGGCAAGGCCCAAATACCAACCCCAAATTCTACACCCACTCTTTTAAAATGAGAATGGCACAAGTCCTCTAGGGGGGCTATGTAAAGATTGAAACATACTAATTGCAATCCGCTGCATGAAAATTTTAGTGAATCAAAGCTACTGATTTCCAATTGATTTTTTTTTTCTTAACCTTGTGAGCATCCTGACAAGAGAGCAGCAATGCAGTCATGTTCTTATAACATAAAAACTAAGGATGTTACTAGAACACAGACATCATTTTCATGTATTAGAAGAACTCAAAGTCAAGAAATTTACCCCCAGATTTCATATCTGTTCCTACCATTCTCTTGCTGCTGCTTCCTACCCCTATTGGATCAACAGGTCCAAATTTCCCAGACAATTCAGTTTCTACTGGTCTTGGCACTTCTGGTGGTGTGCTGCACCTTATAAGTGCCCAATTCACACCTTCAAAAAAAGGGTGTTGCTTGATCTCACTTGCACCTCGTTTCACCCCAAGCCTGTGCTGTGGTTCCTTCACCAGCAAGCCTCGGATCAAATCCCGGCTTGCATAACTAGTTGCGGGTGAGTCAGGGAATCTGAGCTGCTGTCCAACCACATTGAACAATGTAGCACGGTTTCCTGAGCCTTTGAATGGGGTTTTACCGTACAGAAGTTCGTGCAAGAAAATGCCAAATGTCCACCAATCAACAGCACTGCCATGACCTTCTCCCTTGATTATCTCTGGAGCTAGGTATTCGTGAGTCCCTACAAAAGACATAGATCGGGCTGCAGTTGGTTCTGCTACAAGCTCCGGAAGTGCACTAGCAGGCAAACCAAGTTCTGCTCTGGGCTTTCTGGTTTTCTTCTTACTTTTCTGAGGGAATAAGCGAGGAATAAAGCACGCTGGCTGGATGCACACTGATGAGGGTTCCATACAGGCAGGCTGCACACAGAATGCACCACCAGCACCCCGCTTTGCAGGATCGGAATCAAAAGATGTCCTTATCAGGGTAGGCGAAACTGCACATCTAAGCGAAAGGTCAAAGTCTGAAAGCATTATGTGCCCGTCATCACGAACAAGAACATTTTCAGGTTTCAAATCCCTGTAGACAACTCCAAGCATGTGGAGATATTCAAGTGCCAACAGAACTTCTGCAGCATAAAACCTATAGAGAGAAAGGAACCAATGATTAAGTAGCCATAGAAGTTGTAACGTTATTAGGAAACACCTTGCAAGCTATATCATGCAGAGAATCACATCAACATAGTATCAGAAGCAGACAAATACAGATCTCTCAAACATACTTGAATATCAATGGATCATCATTAAAAAGTGACTCAGCATCCACTATGCCCTAGAAGAATGTAAACACTATCAACTAATTAGTTTAGAAAAATACTTACCCCAAACACCACTCTTCAACATTGGATGCAGCTATTTTAGCATAAAAATGCAAAAACATTAAGAAAAAGTGCACACCTTGCAGCATATTCAGAAAAATGCTTCCCGGGCTGCCGTTGCCTTAAAGTATGCAGATCTCCACCAGGACAGTATTCCATGACCAAACATGAGAATCTGTCAGTCTCAAAATGTGTATATAAAGTTGGTAGAAATGGGTGATCTAATAATTGCAAAATTTCCCTCTCTGTCTGAGCCCTGGTCAACTTCTTCCTCATTGCAAGAGATGCCTTGTCCATTACTTTCATTGCAAAGAAACAACGGGTACCACTAAGCTCCGAGAGATACACACTACCAATGTCACCACAACCAAGCCGCTTAAGTAATCTAAAGTGACTCATGCCTAAAATTCCATCTCGTGCTCTAATGGCAAGTATAGCCTTCCACCTAGGATCATTTCCTTTATGAGGTTTATTTGCACTCCCCATGATGTTGCTCCAATTACTGTCATCACTAAGTCCACTGCTATCACTTGCCCGGCTCACACTAGTTTTCGCACTCTCAAGTGAATCTCCTCTAACACTGACACTTCCTTTAGTACTCTCATAATTCTTATCCATACTAAGCATGCCATCACTTGTCATAGCATCACTACGATATGTACTGGCACAGCTATGAACGACACTCATAGCTGTGAATACACCAGTACTATCAATGCTACTATGGGGACTAACATTACCACTTGGCGGCAAAGAAGCATCCCATACACATTCTTTCTCCTCTGAATCAGGTGGTAGGAGACCATTTTCTGTATTTTGAGATTGACGAGGAACAGAGAATGGAGAAGGTGATGCAACTAAATCATTAGGCTCTTCAACCAGACTTTCTGCCGGTGAAAGAACGACAGGGCTTGGTTTCCTTGGAGGAACTCTGATGGATAGATCTTCCAGAAAAGGCCCCTTCACAGACCTGTTTTTCATAAGGCATGCAGCCTCTGATTTCTTAATCGGTACATACACTGCCTTCATTAGATCTGTATCAATAGGTTCCGGTGGATGGCTAGCCCCGGAGAAAGAACTAGGGCCATCGTCCCCAATCGAATCACCACTGTCCTTAGATATAATGATGTCAGGCATTGGCTCTTCTTGCAAAGGCACAAAATTTTTTCCTTTCCACGGCCTTACAGGTACAGGAAAATCCATAACATGGGGTTCTTGAGCATTAAAACGAGCCACTGCATCTCTTACCAACCCTATCTGCACCTTAGTGCCCTGGCCGGCTTCTCTCCCTGAGGACATATATGCATTCAGTATCTGACCACCCATGGAAGGCAATTTTCCAGGAAGGATCTTATGTTCTGGAACTCTTTCCATGCCTGATATATCATCACATGGAATCACCTTTTACTGAGAAACCCTTCAAATAGAATTGGAGAGGTTAGTACATACTTCAGCTCACAGAAACATTTAAATCTTGCAAACAGCCCAATACCTGTAATTTTCATTTCCTACCCATGTTAACAATTTTACTTCTTAGCCATCAAAGACACTGAATCTATCCAGGCATAACATATAAGAACGTAGACTTCAAGAAACTACATTTACCATTCATGTACAGGGATAAAATCAAATCTGTTTTTATTTTCGTAAAAGGAAAAGAAGGCATAAATGAGAGAGAACACTCTTGACAACTAAGAATCCAAATGGCAAATCTGTGCCTGGCCTTCCATTTCGATGCCAACAAATCTATGTTAGTATCTACTTAATCTGTTTCCAAATCGTGCTAAAATATCAAAATGATAAATAAAACTAGAAATTTGAGCCTCAACTTTCTTTTTATTTTCTGGTATTCTCTCATTCTATGGCCAATATTAAAAGAAGAAAAATCAAAGAAACAAATAATTAGGTCAAGAAAGTCATCGACATGCAAAATCTTATAAACCTTCTCTGTGAGAAACATTAAAAAAAAAAAAACATTCTTTGGAAAGCTCACCAGATCAAACAACTAAAACCCAAGAATGACTCCTGCAAATTCTTAACTTCACTCTCAATCCAGCACGGAGTATAGGAGAACGTAGGAACTACAACTATCATTAATTAAGACAAAAGCGCCGAATACGCAACCCCGCTAGCCGAGAAAGCAGAAAAATGCCAAATCCATCTAAGGCTTAAACTATGCTTTCTAGTCCACACCAACCCTTCAAATCCACGCCAAACACAAAAGGCAAAGTCAATAAAAGCAAACAAACCAGAGAGGGACAGAGATTTCTCGACACCCCAAAACGTACAATAAAGCAATAAAGGAATATATATAAACAAATCCAGAGGAACACTCAAGCATGGATTTTACTTTGAAAAAAAAAAAAGCAAAACAAAACACAATTCAGACACCCTAAACCGTACCAGTAAAATGAAGAGCAAGAATCTGCACGCAAAACCCAGAAATGGCCAGAAAATTTAGACTTCCTATCTGGGTTAGAGCTGGAGAGCTCAAAATTCTGAGGCTTTCCCAGAAACTATGAAGAGTATGTGCAAGTGAGAGATTTTTTTTTTCTTTTTCTCGTGAAGAGCTCAGGCCCTGTCTTTTACCTTTTTCATTTCTGATTAGTGAAGTGTATAGTGTGTATATGTGCTGCGTGGCTCGGCGACTAAAAAGCTTTAGGTTGATGGTGTTTTGAGTAAAGCTTTTGCTTTATCACCATAACTTTGCCTTTTGTGTAGTAGACTGGTAGTAGTAGAACAGCTGAGACAGACAGAGGAGAGAGACAAAGGATTTCTCTCTCTATCTCTGGGTGGAAATTGTGGGGTCCACATTTTCAGTAGGTAGACCCCTTTAAGTAGGACCCACACTGTTTCTTCTTTAAGCTACACTTCTTTTCATAACGTGGGGTCCAGCGCCCCCTTCTCTGTGTCGTCGCCGTTTAACACCATTTTATGCAGCATCGGGTTTGGATTCCTACGCATTTATCTCTCTCAAGCGCCCTTAAAGCGCGTGTCTCTCTCTCTCTATATATATATCCTATTTATAAAATATAATGATATATTTATATTTTCTAAAAAAATTTAAGCTTTTTAGAAAATTATTTTCTTAATAATATATATATATATATATTCTATTTATAAAATACAATGATATATTTATATTTTCTAAACAATTAAATTTTTTAAAATTTTCTTAATAATGACAAAAAACATGCAATATAAAATAAACTTTATGTATAAAGTAATTAAAAAATATTAAAATAACAATTTAATTTAATTTTAAAAATTAATTTGAATTGGCGCACATATAAAATATAATGATATTAATTTTTTAGAAAGATTTTTTCTTAATAACAACAAAACAAATACATTGTAAATTATAAATTTGATATATAAACTGATTAAATATTATTAATATAAAAATTAAACTTAATTTTAAAATTGATTTGAATCAATTTAATTTGATTTAAATAATTTAAGATAATTATAATAATTTAAGTTAGGTTTGATTAATTTAATTCAGGTTTAAAAATTAAATTAAATCTTCATATAAATAGTATTTGATTGATTCATTTAGAATACTATAAGTGTCACATTCCCAAATTAAGGCACGAGGACAAGTATTCAAGCTATTTGGTGATATGTTTTTATAAGATCAAACCAACGTTTGAAGTGAAAAGCATGTACAACACAACACCTATGATTACATGCAAAAAAATTACTCAACTAATTTGATTGTAAAAATCTTAAATTGTCTAATTTTTTAGTTTGATTTATTTAAATAATTTTTGTTGTTAAAAATTGATCAATTTATTAATTAATCAATCAATTTTTGTAAATTAATAAGTTTTTATAAGAATAAATTAACTAATTTTTATTTAACAATCTCTTTTTTCAATTAAACTTCAAATTCTGCGATAGATAAGAACAATTTCTTTCAATATTAACTCAAATTTATTAATTTTATTTAATATTTTGTTGATTTATAACGATCTAATACCAATTAAACCTCAAATCTCTTGTCTTACCAATTTAACTTCTAATTTAATTTTTAAAACATTAAATAAAATACATGTTGATTAAATACTCCCTCCTATTCAAAATAAAAGTTGCTTTAGAGGGATTTTAATTATTCAAAATAAGTATCGTTCGTGACTTTTTACGCATATTTATAATTTTACTTTCAAAATTACTCTTTTATTTCTCTCATGTCTTGATTACATAGATTACACATATTATAGTTTTAAGGCACTTCAACATGTAATTAATAAAGGTATAACAAACATTTCATTAACTTTCTTAATAAGTATGCATCACTCTAAAACAACTTTTATTTTGAACAGGAGGGAGTACAATTTAAATATAAATTCTATGCTAAATTAGATTGAAAATTTAGATAAATTAAATCATAGGGTAAATTCAAACTTTAAAAAAGTAAAGTCAAAAGTTCATATTGGAGTCAAATCGAACTTGTCTTAATACGATAAATAAATTATTTTCAATTTTTAAATATTAGTTTAATTAACAAAAAATGGACACTGTGCATGATGATACCGTTAGTTACATAAATTATTTATTGGAGAAAAAGTAATTTGGATCATAGAAGAAAATCTCAGTCGTTCGCCTGCAAGAAGATTACACTGTGCATGACGAGGTGATTATGATGATTACCAGCAGATCCTTGTTGGAACGTGTTTCCTTCCGACGTAGGCTAAACAAGGACACGCGTTGACATGGTTTCGTGGTTGATTTAGGTCCTACAATGTCCAAAGAGCCCTCGAGCAAGGGGACACCGAGCCCGACGCTATGCAACAAACAAGGGGTCAATTTGGAAAAGGACAGGTGCGCTACGCGTGCGTGCACGGTCGTTGTCGTGAGATGGCATTGTCATTGGACAAAAGCATTTAGGCAAACGGTTAGGAGCTCAGGACCCGATTACTATTTAGAGTCTTGGAGTTAATAGGAAAACAAGGGCAGTGTGTGGTCAACCTCTTACTGTGCTTTGTAGGCCCATGTTGTCGCCGAATGACGCTCACGCTGACCAGGTTTTTGGTTCATCCATCACCAGCCATGCGACGAGCCACCTTCTTCTCTGCGGCGTCGCGTGGAGCTTCTTGAATATGGAGAAGCTTAAGTAGAAACATATGGTGTTATGGAACTTCTCTAAGCAAGTGATGTTAAAGGCATTAGGTTTAGAGTTTTCACATACATACTCTTAAAATTTTATTAAATACATATTTAAATGCATTTTTAGGTCTAATTTATGATTTATCTTTTTCTTTTTAAGTTCTGATTTGAGTTTATGATTCATTTGAAAATAATTTTTTATTACTTAAGAGTAAGACCGTATGTTATTGGACCTCATTAGATCTTGGGGGTGTTAGTAGAATTGATACTAGATATTATTTTTTGTTGAATTTATTATCTGATAAAATAATTAATCAAGTAAGACGATATTTTTTCCTAAATAAATTATTTTTTTAATCTTTAGATTATAAAAATTTTGTTTCTAACTTTTGTTTCTTTTCTAAGAATAGATTCTTATGTATTAATCATTAGTTTGTGAATAAAAATACTATATTTTGTTCAGAAAATAGAGAAATATTATAGTTATAAAAATTAATTAGCTTATATCTATTATTTAATTAGTTTAAATTAGTTTATAAACTAATGCTGTGTATAATTAATAATTTACTTATTACATTGGTAAAAATGAATAATAACAAGTGGATGTGGCATCTTTTAAAAAAGGGTAGACAAGAAAATGTTAAATTTTGACTAAAAATAGTGAATAAAAAAGGAAATGGGAAGATGATGATTGGGGAATTTATTATGCTTTGATGATGGAGGTTGTAGTGATAAATTATATGGGGGGAAGGGGGACAAGTTGTCATGTGAATCATCCCCAATCCCATGAAAGCTTTCAGGTTGCCCTAAGTTAGTGATTGCTATGATTAGGTTCAAGTATTTAACCACACAAATTTCCAAAAAAGAAGCATTTTGTTTGCAAAAATCCAATTGGTGGTGGGACCTCGCTCCCACCTCTTTGCTTTATTGAAAAAGAGCAAAAATAAAATTTTGGAGTTTGAAAGTATGAGCTTAGTGTGTTGGAATTAGGGAAAGTGAATGAGGAGGAGGCAATGCATCTAAAGGTGCCCTCTGTCATGATTCCTTTCTCACCATTGAAATAGACTTCTTTATATATATATATATATATATATGCCTTTGAATACTGCACTAAATCAGGAACATTACTATACTTTTTTACTCATTTATTATTATAATAATAGTAGGGATCAAATCTTCTCTTTAGATTAACTAATTTTTACCCTATTCCATTAAATCTTATCAACACATTTATGTAGTGTTCATACAATTATATAAACAATATTAAGTAACACAGGTTTGAAATACCCTAACAAGTACATAGTGCTCCAACCTCTACTGTAGATCAAAGATTAGATCTTCTGTTTCGATTAACTAAGTTTTTACTTTATTCTATTAAATCTTATCAACACATTTATGTAAGGTTCATACAATTATATAAACAAGATTAAGTAACACAGGTTTGAAACACCCTAACGAGTACATAGTGCTCCTACCTCTACTGTAAACTAAGGATCGGATCTCTTGTTTCAGTTATGGCGTTCCTATTATGTTCCATTAAATCTTATCAACTTATTTATATGGATCTTATATAAATGTATGAATGCGATTTAATAGAACAGGATTAGAACACACAAACTGAAACTAAAGATTTGATATTTATATATCATGACCGCATCCAGAGATGTTGCTAAGTTTTCCAGCCAACCAATCACATTGTGGTGAGTTGAATTTGCATGGTACAAAGAATTGGGATTTGAGCTTTGGAGACTACAAATTTCTCCATTCTTTAAGCACAAGTAAGTTGTAATGGCATCTAAAGAGGTGATCCATATGTCAAATTTAGTCTTTTTAGATTTTTTAATCCAATAAATTGAAATTTTGAGTCTAAGTGAGAAAAAAATGTAACTCATTTCAATATTGAAAAGTATTGTTAGTCAAAGATAAAGACACAACAAGCTTTATAAGTATCTATTAAATTAAATTTGTCAATTGGTTTTAGGGTGAGAATAAATTGACTAATGGACTTAGATTTAGGTAATTTTAACAGGTCCAGATTGCCTCAGGTCTAATTTCTCTAAATAAAATAATATTATTTTGCTTAAAATAGTTAGGTCTCGTTCGTTATTTGACAATTTTAATTTAAAGAAAGTTATCTTAAAAATTTAGTAGGTTTGGCCATGGATTGACTCATTGTCATCCTTACTCGTTTTAATTCATTAACTCGTTAATTAGTTTATCCGAATTGCATTAATAATTATATGTACTTGATAATTTATTTAATGTATATCTACGTGATAATAACTTAATTTCAGTTATATACAATTTACTTGTATTGTGATGATTTTTTTTCTTTCATGTTAAACTATATTAAAAAAACTCTCCTTAGAAACAAAACTAAGGGGACTAAGGTTTAGTGGTTTTAATGTTTTGTAAATTAATATCAAGGAATAATGATTAATTGTAAAAATCTTGAATCGTCCAATTTTTCAGTTAAGTTTTTAATTTTTCGATTCAATTTATTTTAATAACTCTTGTTATTAAAAATGATCAATTTATTAATTAATAGGTCAATTTTTGTAAATTAATAAGTTCTTATAAACTAAAATAAATTAATTAATTTTCATTTAAGAATCTTTTTTTTCAATTTAACTTTGATTAGTAAAAACAATCTCTTTCATTTCAAATTATTTAATTTTATTTAATCTTTAACTAATTTTATGACGATCTGATTTCGATTGAATCATCTTACATATTTAATGTTTGGTCCAATTTTTAAAACATTGTCAAGCACTACAATATGGCAAATTGGAATGTTAGAGACTTGATTAAACTTTCGTGAAATATCAGGGGCTTCTTCACCTCTTTAGCCCAAACAAATAATACTGAACCCAACTATCTATGGGCTAATATACATATATATTATAGTTAACAAAGGTTGAGGTCTGCAGTCTGCTAAGTGTTTATGATCTCTTAGCTTCATAACTTGGCCCAACAACATCCACCGTATGGATACTCGTCTAACCAAGCTAAGGTTTTTTACTTTGTTTTTTATTTTTTAATTGATAGTTATGATTATGATTATTTAATTTCCCGTAATGTTTAATATATATTCAAAATAATAATTACTACATATTGTTTTGAATAATAATATTCGTATAATTTACTTAAATGTATATAAAAAATTTATTAAACAATTTATTCATAAACATATAAAATTTTATTTATATATTTATAAATCTATAAGTTATTGATTAAATAATTTATTTAGAATAAAAAAATTTCTAATATATGTATTCAACTGAATATTTAGTGTGCAACATAAAGTGGCAATAGTGAATTATACCACGATGCATATAAAAAGAAAAAGAAAATTACACATAATTATTGAAAAAACTTAATTTTAGTTGACACTTTCTTAAATTGTTGACTTGAAATTAATGATATATAATTTGTGTGGATGGCAAAGGGTCAGTCTTGTTAATTTTTTTAAAATTAAAAGTGTAAAATAACGTTTAACTCAAGTTCAGGCCTATTCGAGGTCCAACTTTTCTAAGTAAAATAATGTTATTTTGATTAAAATAATTGAATCTCAAGCCGACTTGGGCTTGGGCCTGACTTGTGAGTTAATATATTAAAAACACTTAAATCTAAGCCCATGGTCAGTCTATTGTTATCCCTAAATTAATTTGTTATGTGTTTTCAAAATATATATAATAAGATGAGAAATATTCACCCCTGCGTTACTATACAACACTCAATTCATCAATTTACAAGTTTAACTAATTTCGACTTTGACTTGAATTTATAATCTTTTTTGTTATATATTCGGCATAAATATTAAATATTATAATCTTTTTTAGGAGTATCCATTCCTTACAAGTTACAATTAGGTTGGCATTCCAATTTGAATATACGAAATAATAATTAAAAATTGTAAAAAAAGCATATAGTTAAGCATTCCTTACAAATATTAAATATTATAATCTTTTTTAGAAGTATTCATTTCTTACGAGTTACAATTAGGTTCACATTCCAATTTGAATATATGAAATAATAATTAAATTTTGTAAAATAAGTATATAGTTAAGTATTCCTTACAAATATTAAATATTATAGTCTTTTTTAGAAGTATCCATTTCTTACAAGATACAATTAGGTTGGCATTCCAATTTGAATATATGAAATAATGATTAAATTTTGTAAAATAAGTATATAGTTAAGTATTCCTTACAAATTGGTGAAGAAATAAAATAAAAAGAAAGAAGTTTTGTACCTTTCGTGTAGGAATGAGAACAACAATAACCTCGTGCATAAGATTTTTTACTTTGCAAATGTTGAGGGAGAGATATCAATTGTACGCAATTTTTCTTTTGTATTTTACAAAAAGACAATTATTATGACTCAAACTCTTGACCTTTTAGTTACGAAAGAGTAACCTTACTAATTGCTTAAAGATTATCATATAAGAATGACAATGGTCGGAAATATGGATGAGCAAAGGCCCCCTTTAAGAAAAAAATGACTTTGTTTAAAATAATACTATTTTAATAATTTAGATAAAATAATATTGTCTTATTAATATATTAAAACTAAAATAATATTATTTGAATATATTTTAATTAAAAAAATCTCAAATTTTGATCAATTTTAAATTTATAGCCTGAATTTTAAAAAGTAATAATAAAATGTTCAAATTTTCAATTGTAACAATATTAGCTTTGTCTGCTAGGGTGCATGTCACTTGTTTAAAAACTTTTATTATTAATAGTGGTCAGTAAAAATTTTGAGTTAACGTTAATAGACATAACAAAATAACAAGCATAACAAAAAAATTTACGTAAGTTAGAATTGAAAAAAATTAAAAATTTGAGCATTTTATTATCATTTATTAAAATTTATATTATAATTGCAAAATTAACCAAAATTTGTGATTTTTTAAAATTAACTCTGATTAATACATTTTATTATATTAATTAAAATGATACGTTAGTCTATTTAAACGAGTTAAAATAATTTAAAAAATTAAATTTAACTTAAAATTGATCAATTTATTATTAATTTTAAATTAAGTTGAACCATATTATTTATGTTTAATAATAATCGGTTTGACTTCTTTAAAATATCACTTAAATTAAATTTTTTAATGAAATAATAAAGTTAAATTTTAATTTAATTTTAAAGTCAATTAATTAATTTTGAATTATTACTGTCATCTCATCCGTTACCCTCGCGCGCAACGTGTAAGCCGTTTATCCACTTCATACATATAATGCCCTCAACGTCTGGGAATTTAAGAAGTGACGCTGACACATTGACTCTCTAACTACGACTTAAAACCGACTCTTTCACGATGTGTTGGTTTGCGTCGAGAAGGAAAGAAACAACCTACCGAACAACATCACCATACTTTGTAATTCACGCTTTCTTTCACCTTTCTCCGATCCCAATTTCTGTACCAAAATCCTAGATCTCTCTAACTCCGATGTCGTTGGCCTCCGCTAGCTCCGAGAGGATTGACTTGCTGCCGGTGGGCTCCACTCTCCCGAAATCGCCTTCCGACGCCCGGTCCGAGCCGTCGCCATCATCGTCAACAGTTTCTCTCTCGTCCGCCGCCGGTACGCCTGATTGTAACGACCTCTCCAATTCTCCTCCAAACTCTAACCGCGATGTGGATTCGCAGCAGGTGCGTGTCGTTGACTTTTGTGTAGTTTTATGGTTAGTTAGTGTTCGTCGGTTAGTGAAGTTCGTGCGGCAACGTTTAGTTCTCGAGCTCTCCTTTTTGTTGAAGTGTTCTTGTTATTGAAATATGCCTGTGCAATCGTGATAGACCGTTAAAGGGCTACTGTTGCTAATTCAAGTGAAAACAGAAAAGATGAGGAATGTAAATTAAAGGATTCACTACCATCCTGAATGCGATCTTTTAGGGACGTATATCATGCTCTAAATTTCATGTTTTAAACAAGCTCATTGGAGATGATTGAATTGAGTCTTGAAAGGGAATCGATAATTATTCACTGGGCTGCTGATGTTATTGGGTTACCTCAACGCCTGATTATGCGATATAACTTGTTTCTCACAAGCTGAAATATTCTGTTCAAGGTGATGATGGGTTGACTTTTGAAGTGAACTTTGATTATCTAATTTCGAAGCAGGCTTATTATGTCTATCTGACGTGTCCTGCCTATAGACCCTAAGTCATAACAATTGCCCCAGAAATTGTTACTTGTTATGCAACAGGATAACTCGATTCTTGTTTAGAAAAGTTATTAAGTTTTTTTAAATGTCTTAATGTCACCGTTGTCCTGGTTTTATATTTAATTTATTGTTAGTTGTTTGCTTAGATGCTTACTTAATGCCACAAGCTCATTCTATTGGGTTTTCTGATCTATACAATAGTCCCTAGCATCTTTGAGAAGTGAAGAGTATAGGCAACTTTTCCGACTTCCACCTGATGAAGTAAGCAACTTATCCCTACTTCTGGAGGATGCCCATTTCATTTGCTCTGAAACTTTACCTGATGGCGACCTTTTCTCTATCAGGCTCTCGTACAAGACTTCAATTGTGCATTCCAGGAGAGTATTCTTCTTCAGGTAAATTTTCTGGGCCGCGTTTTATATTTGGCGGTCTACGTTTAATGTTTTAGTTACGCCTTGCTTCAATCTTGTGAACTTTGCCTTTTTCAGTGAGCATGTCAGCAATCAGGTTGCATCCTCAATTCATTATTAAATGCTTTATACTCCTTTACTAATTTTTCTTCATTCTTGCATGCAGGGCCATATGTATCTTTTTGTGCACTATATTTGCTTCTATTCAAATATATTTGGATTTGAGACAAAGGTAACCTTGGGACCTCAGCACTACTTTCAATTTCTTGCTAGTATCATGTGCTTTTGTAGTCATCATTCTCAGTTTTGCTTGATACCCTCGTTGAATTTCTGCTCCAGAAAATAATCCATTTCAATGAGATTACTAGCGTCAAACGAGCAAAGACAGCTGGATTCTTCCCTAATGCAATAGAAATAATTGCTGGAGCAAAAAAGGTAGTAGATATGGAGTATCTTCTCCTTTCATTTAGACATTTTGAACATTTTATCTTCTTCCTTTTGATTTTCAAGACAGCAGTTTATTTAGATCTAATAGTTGGTTTGCAGTACTTCTTTGCGTCGTTTCTCTCACGTGATGAAGCTTTCAAGCTCATCAATGATAGATGGTTGCAGCAGTGTGATGGTGCAAAAACAATAGCAGACCAACAGGTACCTTGATCACTCGTGTGTTATTAATTATGACAAAAGCTGCTAGTAAAAGGAAGTGCACATCACTACATTAATTAGGAAGTAACATGCATTGAAGGAAAAAAGTGAAAAGCAGAAGTTAGAATCTAAATCAAAGAACTTTAAAAAATATGATATTTAACTTTGCAATGGCTTATAACTTCTTCACTTTTCTTTGGTTTTACTTTGGAGAGTGCCATGCACGGCGGAAGCTTGCTATAGATGTGATAATATGAAAGCTACAATCTCATCTTGCTAGTTTTGAAATCATGTTTCTTCTTCTTCTTTTTCTTGGGCACACCATTGAACATGCAGGAAAAGGTTTCTGAAGCTTGCTATTTTCTATCTCTATTTAATTCGAGTTATAACTTGATTAACCTCTCAGTATTTAAGTTTTTAAAATTTTTGGTCCGTTGGATCAGATTGGTTCACTGTTTTTACTCTTTCTGATGATCTTACCTCAGGAATCATTATCTACATTATCTAGGTCAAGTAGCCAGGAGAATGGACTTATTGTAATTGACAGTGTTGAGAGCTTTAAACAAGTCAATGAATTGGATCCCAATCACAGGTATTTATGAATTTCATGAGTTATGTACTTTGTTTTGGGGAATTGATCATAATTTAATTTCTTGTATATGAATCAGAATTAGTGATTCTCCTTCAGACGATCCTCCGCTTCCAGCAAATAATCAAAATGGGAATATTTCAGTCACCACGCAACAAGATGATAGTGTTTGTCAAGATGTTGAACCAACTCAAAATATCCCGTCTTCTTCTTCAACAAGTTCTTGTGTATGGGATGGAGAAGATTTTGATCCTCCTGAAGGTTAGTCAACTTATTGTATGCTTCTATACTTTTTTTTTTTTTTGCTGCACGTTCGATATTAAACTATATATCTTTGTTTACCAGTAAATTATAGTACGTCTGAATAACCAGGCCTATTTTTCATCTCCATTGTATCAATTCTTAGTAAGAGTGGTTTTTTTATAGATTGAAAATAATCGTGGGTCCCTATATATTAAAATGACTTTTTACTGGAGTGTGACATGGGTGGTTAGTGGTATATTGAAGGAACGAGAAGGATTAGTTTTCTAATTTGGACTGGATCCTTCAAATTGTCATTAGTTTTTTGTTAAAATGCTCTGACCTGTCGGTGCTGACTGTCGTTAATACCTTAAGAAGATGTTTGGTGTGGCTCCTTCGATTGTTTCGTATGATTTCTTTCCTTTATTCTATGCCTTGTCGTGATAAATTGAAGTGGCTATTTTTCTATGCAGTACCAGGCTCTTACAAAAAAATTGCAGAATCAAAGTTTCCGGTAACTATTTGACTACATGACTCAATAACATTGGAATTATGAGGAATTTGTTTCTGACCGTGTGACGTATGTGGACTGCAGATAAAAGTTGAGGAGTTCTTTAATTTATTCTTTTCAGACAATGCTGTTGATTTTGTTGAATGTTTCCATAAAGGATGTGGAGATAAAGGTAATTGTCTGATTTTCTAGGACACATCAGAGTAAAGTTCTCAATCATTTATTAGTTCATATGATCAGTATTGTCAACATGGACAGCTAATTTATAACTTTGCTTATCTGGTTGGTTGAGTAAACTCTTCTATTTTACAGAATTTAGGTGTTCTTCATGGTCCTCACATGAGAAATTTGGGCATTTCCGCAATGTCTCCTTTCAGCATCCTATAAAAATATATTTTGGTATGATAGTGCTTCACTCTTTTTTCAGATTATCTGTTTTCATGAAACCAAGATTTTTATATGCGAAAGAGTTGTTCTTCATTTTAACATGGTACTGTATTAAATTCTCTTGGTAGGTGCAAAATGTGGCAGTTGCCAGGAGGTCCAGAAATATCGTGTATACAGAAACAGGTTTAATCAAATGTTTTAATATCAAGCATAATGTGTTTGTCCATTCATCTTTTCTCCTCTATGACCCTTCAACTTTGGATTTGGCAGTCATTTAGTTATTGAGACGTCACAAGAAATCAATGACGTACCTTATGGAGATCATTTTTCTGTAGAGGTACAAGCTATTTCTCTGACATCTGAAGGGATTTCAATTTTCTAAGTTTTGCTACCGGCATGTGTAGTGAGCTCTCTAATGTCAAATATGATAATTATTCATAACTTGGATTCTTAAGAAAGTTAGCTAGTAGTTGTTAACTGCAGTATTAATGACATGTTGCTATGTAAGTGATTAAAAAGTTAACAAGTAACTATATTAAGAAGGGACCTTTGTTGTTCCCTTTTTATGTTTGGGTGTGCGCATGTGTTTTTGGAGTGGGGACAAGGGTGGTGGGATATGGAAAGAGGACAGAGCAATAACAATAGAATTATGTAACAGATGAAATAATTTGAACACAGAAGAGAGTGATAGAACATTGATGACATTGAACCTGACAAATTCCATGCCTTTCCACTTGTTCAACACCAGTCTCTTTTCTTGGTTTACCACTCTGCAAGCAAAGCGGATAAACTTAAAAAGTGTTCCAAGCAAGCTGGCAGACGAAGCATAATATTTTTAACACATCCATTTTTTCCATGAAAATGGTTCAAGCATGATGGGCCCTTGTTAATGTTAGGTTTATGTGATTCCTACAATTTCTGGATCTTTGTATTCCTGAAATCTACTGTAATCCTTGTAGACTAATTATTGTTTATATTTTCCTGGGTTTGGCACATCAGGCACTATGGGATGTGGCCAAGGATGGTGATGAATCCAATGAAGGCTGCAGTTTGAAGATACATATAAATGTAGCATTCACCAAGAGAACCATTTTTAGAGGTGTCTTCTTTGTTATATTTTTGCTTCATTATCTCGATGTAGTTGTTTAAACATCATTATGTCACTTCACTGCATCCTATTTTTGTTGTTGATGCGCGATATGCTTTGTTCCTTGATTTATTAACTTCTGTCAGGTTTTTGCTTAATTTGTAAGATCTTCCAATGAATTCTGAATGGCCTGAAATTGATTTCTCGTGCCACTATAATATGGCAGGGAAAATAGTGCAGTCTACCATGGAAGAATGTCGTGAAACTTATGGATTATGGGTGAAAATGGTGATATGTTCTTTCCTTCATGACTAATGTCTTTCAACTGATATTTTACTTCATAGGACCCATGTTGAGTAGTGGGGTCTTTAGTTGAGTTTGTTACCTGAATTGCTGTAAATGTCTTATCAACTACTATTTTACAGGCGCACAAATTATTGAAGCAGAAAAACTTTGAAAAGCGACAAGGTCTATGCCTGTTCATCATGTTATATGCTTTTGCTGTTATTTCAAACTAAAGAATAACTAATTCAAATCGTTCATTTTTCCTCAAGAGCAGATGAAGTTCAAGTTGCTAGCATTACTCAGAATGGTCCGGCAGATGTGAAGATTGGGGAAGTTTCAGAAAGTTCAAGCAAGTCAGATGATGATGTCAGGACAAGACAGGTCTCTGGTTCTGCCGGAATCAATCACCAGCTTGACGATCCTGTGCAAGAAAGCTTTACTAAGTCATCGGTCGTTGTGTCCGTGATCGGAGAATGCATTAGAAGAATATGTTCAACAGTTAGAAATCAAAGCCAAGTTTCCTTGATTTTGGCTGTTGCGTTTTTGGTTATCTTCCTGTTGCAGGTATGCAAAAGTTTTTCTTCTGTTCTCCTCATAATATTTTGGTATGCAAAAGGTTTTATTTACTCTCTCTTGATTTGCATTTATCAACTGGACCAATCTATCTTGACGTGAACTTATGGTCATTCTCTTCTTTCAACTTCAGATGAGCATACTTGTGCTATTGAGCAGACCTCATACCGTCCATTTAGCTTCTCCAGGAGAATACTACATGGCGGGCACGGGTGGTGGGTTGGGCGACCGATCAGCTGAAACGGTGGCATGGCTCGAAAAACGGATGCACCATCTAAAAGATGAGATGCTAATGGTTGAGGCCCGTCTTGAGAGGTTACAACACGAGCACTCATGGTTGAAAACCAAGTTGAAAGACCTGGAAAAACCTGGAAAACGTAAATAGCTTTATATTTGTATATACTCTGTGGCTTCTCCTCAAGTAAATGTATTGTATTCTTTCACATCCCACATTACTAGTTCTGAAAACGGTGAGTTAGCAAAACAACACCGTGAATTATTGAATTGAATTATAGTGATACAAAGTTGTCCAAGTCCCATACCTGCCATTTGTTTCTGCAACTGCGATCTCTGGCGTATTAGGGTTAACAATAAGTTGAGTGCCAAGCATAACTTCAAATACTATAGTCGAGTTTAGATTCAGTTTGAAGTTTGATCGGACTTGAGATTCTCTGCTCAAACTTTCAGACTTAAGATTAAGTTTTATTAAATATTTTTAATTTTAAAAATTAAAAATGATATTGTTTTTATTAAAAATATTAGATTTTGAACTGGATTGAGTTGGATAATCTGAATCTGAGTTTAGTAACTCGGATTCAAAAATGTTTCCATTTTTGGACGAAATTATTGACAACATTCAAAGTATTTGATTGGACCATAGGTCCCTCATCTCCCATAAATATAGTTATTACGAATGGAAATGTCAACGATCAAGTTGGGTCGGGTTTAAACTCGAACCCAAGTTTAAGATCAATTCATAAACTTGATTTTAATTTGAAGTCTAATCTACTTTAAGGAAACATGAACTATGAAAACCTGTTTTAAAAACATACCAAAACAGAAAACTTGTTTTTAAAACATACGGAAACTTTATTTTCTCGTTTTTGCAAAGTCGTCGTGGTTTTCTTATTTTTGAAAAGAAAAAATCACAATATCCTCGACCAAACATGTTTTAACCAGCTGTTTTGTCTTTTTTAAAACAACGAAAAATAAAAAAATAAACGAAACCAAACCACCCCTACGTAAATTTAAACTTTGGGTATTATTTAAATTTAATTTAGTTAAATCAGGTCCATTACAATTCTAACTTTTCTGTATTTACTTCTTTGCCCCTAGTTTAATTACAGCAGCAGAGTCCAGTTGAGGCCACGCAACCTTCAGGGCTCTGGAGTCTGGACCGACTCCAACAGGTGAATTATAAATTCATTAAGATGAAAAAGACTTACAACGACATAAAATCGAATTTGGATGGAGATGATCGGACCAGACCAGTCAGTTCCTCAACTGGACAGGCATGTCTTTCCTATTTATGATTGTTTTTTTTAACCTTATTGTTTGAATTTGTGTCTTTGATTTTAGACGTTTGATTACTGATCAGTTCTACCCTCTGCGCCTATTTACTGGGGACATTTAATGGCCACATTAGGACAGAAACGATAACTCTGGAGTTATCTTAATAAATGTTTTTTTAAAATTATTGTTGTTGAAGAAATGGACAACACGTTAAAGACATCAGATGAACTTCCTCTTGTTTTGATCCAACCGACAGGAGGCAAGATAAATACTATAGATATGTATAGATTAGTTTCATTTAGAGAGTGGAAACGAGCCGTTTGGAAATCTTCGAATTGAATTCATTAACGAATTAGATCCAATTACATTAATGAAATTGAATTGAATTCAATTTACGCTGTTTGAAGTAAACCTAGTAATAATATAATTGAATTCAATTATACTGATTGAAATACGATCAAAATAAATTCAATTATTTTATATGACATTTTTACTCTTGATTAAAAAATAATTTTATTAAATAATAAACATTCACACTTACAAAGAGCAAGTTATAAACATCAATTTTATTATAAGTGATATCATCAAATGAGACAAGATTCACTTAAAATGTGGCCGAAATCAAACAAATAAAAAAATCTAGATATATACAAAAAATTTTGAGAAATGCAAAAGAATGTAGACAGGATGGAAAAATAAAAGGAGAAACTAAATCGAATGATAGATCTAAAAGAGAACGATGATCATAGACAAAAAAATGAAAAAAGAAAGGACACCGATAAAGAAGGAAAAGGGAAAACTTGGATATGGTGGGAAGTGCTGATTCGTAGAGAAAGTGTTATTGTTCCGTTTTTTGATGGGAGAGGCTATTTGAGATGAGAGGGGTTGCTTAAGGTGAAGAGATTTATGGTAAGGTTAGATGAGTATTATTGGAAGAATATTTTCAACGTTCAAAAGAAGAATTGAAGACTCAATTCGTAATTCAATTCCGATATTTTTTTCAGGTGAATTCAATTTATAAAGGATGATAATTGACCATTTTTTCTATTTCTAAATACTTGAATTGAATTCAATGCTGCAATTGAATTCAATTCATACCATTCCAAATACCCTATTTGTTTATGTTGAAGCTTAGCTTAGCTCTGTTAAGGTCTTCCTTACAAACCAAAAAACCCGAAATGAGATTTCAGGAGGAGGAGGAGACAAAGAGCAAGCAGAAGCAGCAGGTATGTTTCTTTATATGTATGTATGCATGTTATATTCCTCTTTCTTTCTCGTACTATCAAATTCTCCAAGATGCATGGACTGAATCTTCTGATCCAATTAAATTTGCATACAACTTCGTTTCGTAACTTGGTTCTTTCATTCCATGATCTTGAATACATGACCAGATCTAAGCATTGAGGAAATACGAATCTGTAATTACAAAACTGATTTGGTCAAAGATAATTAATTAAAAAGAAAAGTGAAGATTGCGAATATAAGCTGTAATCGGCCAAATTGACCGATTCTAACCTACTTAGTCGTGGTCCAATGAGCAAAGGACTGGCTAATCAACGTCAAGAACTTGTGGAAGTGATGGAGTCTGTACTTACTGAGAATCGGTCTTTAGTCGGTGCCGCGACGTAATTACAGCGATAGGAGTTTTCACAAATAAGAGTGTTGGTTAATCTTTGTCATGTACTTTACTCCCTCAACGCCACGACTCTTGTATACCATTGGTTGAAGCATTTGAAAACTTCTGCTTAGTGTCTTCCTAGTCAGCTAGCTCTAGGTACGTAGCCAAGAAGATCCACCGCCTGAACACAGGGTTTAGATAATTAGGAAGGAGATCATAATTCTTAATTAGGAATTATCATCTTCTTCTAGGCCAATTAAGGGTTTGCTTTGCTATGTTAATGGCATAGCAAAAAGTGGATCACTTAAGTTATGGCTGACACAGGAAGAAGATGCTCCTGATTGATAATTGAAGTTTGAACGATAAGTAAATGAGTTTGTGAGATAACATGTTGATAATGATGAATTTCAAATCACTACAAGAAAAATAGAGTTTAGCGACGGAAATTACCGACAGAATTTGTACATATTCCGTCGGTAAAATTAATTAGCGACGGAATTTACTAATGGATAACGGCGTCGGAGAAACGACTGTCGGTAAATTTACCGACGGAAATTAGCGACGGAAAAGTTTCCCTCCCTAAATTCCGTCCCTAAATTTGTCGGGTTGTTTTCCCTCATTTTTTACCGACGAAAATTATAACCGTCGCTAAATGATTTTTTTACGTCGATTTTAGCTACGGAAATAGGAGTTCCGTCGCGAATTGGCTACGATTTATTTTTCGTCGCTAATTTTCTGTCGCAAAGTTTTCTTTTTCTTGTAGTGAAGACTTCATTCTTAACAGCTTCTCTTGTTTTTTCTTCACCCTTAAAGAGTCTATTGTTGTTTTCCTTCGAAAGCAAACATAGACAAGAATCAAAAGCCAACAAGATGATTATCCTATCTTTATTTAATTGTAATTGAGTATTGATAAGTAGTGTGTTCTTTTTCATAGTGTTTAGATATTCTAAAAGAAAAAGTATAAAAGGTATCTAGGATAAACACATGAGACTGTAGGGTTATTGACTCAAAGAGACCAAAGATACTTCCCTTTTCTTTGTTGCTACTAATTTAACAACACTACGCACTTTAAATGTACTCTTACTGGTTTAAAATATGAATCACTATAATGTCACTCAATTCACTCCTATCAAAGTACAATTTGGGCCAACATTCTCAAATTTCAGAGCAAATGATAAAGTTGTTTCTTTATGACCATAAGGTTACAGGTTTAAGTCACAAAAATAATCTCTTTGTAAAAATATAAAGCGAAGGTTACGTATATTATGACCCTCCCTAGACCTTTGCGTACATCATGGCCCTCTCTAGACCCCTGCAAAGCAGAAAGTGTTGTGTATTATGTTAATTTACATTGATTTTATTCTCAAACTCTTCAATATCAACTCCAATTTCTACTTATATGATTGATTTATGAAAACATATGTACATATCATGATGGGCATAAATGATACAAATAATAGTTACATTAGTGAAATTACTATTCAAAGTGATGCAACTGCCTAAGAACATTGATGCAATAACTCAAAAATAATGATGCCAATATTCATCCTCTACAAATACTTCTCACCTATAATTTATAATTTCTCATACATGAAACTAAATCTAATTTCGCTGCTTAACCAACACCTCTCATCTTTTAACTTGTAAATTTTTTATAGTAAGGACCACATTATAATCTTATAACACATATTTAACTCCCTTGATGCTCTAATCGTCACTCATGATACTTAATTATGTCAATGTTTCTGGGGGTATCATATATTGGGGCATAGTGATACAATTGTCAATCATCTTGGTCCAACCACCCAGCAAGTGTGATACAACTGTTCGATGCAACCACTACGAAGGACAATAGATTTTTACAAAACAAATGCCTCGTCAACAAAAACTCTCTTCCTTTTCAAACGACGCATGATCTTTAACTACTCCATTTCATCACTAAGAAAATTGCCTGCCCTCTATTTGTGCCAAGACTAAGACTAAGAGGGAGGGAAAGGTTGGTTGTTCGTTTTGGTTGGGTTGTAGGCGAGACAGAGAAAAAGGGAGTCAAAATAGGAGAGAGAAATAAAGGTTAAAGGTAAACGAATTAAGTATTAGAGGAGGAGAGGGGGAGTCAAAAAGAAAAAGAAAAAAGAAGAACGATTAGGGTAAGTGTATGTTTTTGTTAAACCATTTAAACATTACATTACATTTAAACATCAGAGAAGAACAAGTCACATGTCATCAACTTATTGATGCCGCTGGTTGCTTTAACAAGCAACATGTTATCAACTTGTTGACGCTGCTACTTGCTTTTAAAAAGGCACTAGTGATGTGACGTCTAATTAGTAATTAGTGCCTGAAGAATCAATCTTTGTTTACGAACCTCGCTAGTTTGTTTCATAGTTGTTGAGCCCTACCTTCGATACTTATTCCCATAAACAAGTCAAGCTTCTTCGTCGGTGATAGGATTAGATGGAAAGAAAAACATGTAACTACACATTACAACTCCTAGTACACGACTCAGTGATCTCTTTAGGTATAAATAAACAATTTCTGTTCCTGAATTATTTATTATAAATTTACATTATGGAAAAATCTAATAGTGAACAAATTTTATGCGTTATTTTTCCACATATTAGAAATTCCTGTTTCGTTCTCTTGTCTTATGGAGTGCATCTTGCAACTTGTATTGTTTCCTTTCTCGTATCTTTGGAATGTGGGAATGCATCTTGGAACTTGTATTCCTTCCTTTCCTTGGACCAAAAAAAAGTTGAATCCCCAACCCTAAGGGCCTCCAGTCGCAGACCCGACTATCGCTGGGGGATTGAACTTTCCTTTCCTGACATGCCTAATGGGTTTGGTTTTGGTCTCAACTTTTCTTCGATTCCCATGTGTTGGGTCACAAGAGGTGACATGTAAGTAATTGTTTTCGTGTTGCTTAACTTAAGCTCCCATCCTTTATCTAAAATTCGGGTATCATTGAATAAGTGTTTCGGAAGAGGCTGGCCACGTCTCTTTCGTATGGTTTCATATGATGTTTTAGAAAAAGGATGGGAGCTTTAAGTTAAGCATACGAAAACAATTACTTATATATATATATATATATATCAAACGCCCTTTCTTAAGCACGTTTGCTTCTCCTTATTTGCCTCCCTAAGATAGTTTAATTGGTTGGAGAAGTTTTTTAAATAAAAAAAAAGTGTTAAAGGTTTAGAATCTCTTAATTGAATGTTCTGAGAAAAGATCTTCCAGTCACCCAATTTATTATTTGATTTTGAATCTTCGTCTGCTAAATAAATAGTTTGAAATATATGTATGAATGGTTATCATGAGATAAAAGATGGGATTAATTAAAAAAAATTCAAACTTTATTCAATTTTATAATTATATTCTCAACTTTAAAAAGTGACAACTAAATACTTAAACTTTCGATCTTTTTAATTCTAGCTCAACGTTAGTATTTTTATTAATATTTATGACTTATCACATAAGACATAAATCTTAAATACTTATCCACATCAGACTTAATTAACTAATTAAGATTTACTAAACTATGTTGGTTTTAAATTGAAATCTCTAAATCAAACTCTGTTATACTGGTGCAAGATGATAACGAAATTCTATCATACTAATGCGAGATGACAACAATACAATTTCTAATAATTTAAATGAAATCTCAATTTGTCAACCCTAGTCCTCTTTCTTTTTGTGTAAAAATGAATTGAAATATGGTTTTCAATTCTAGTAATTTAGGCAGCAATTTTGATTTAAAAATTTCAATCCTAAAATGACAGTTTTTTTGAATATTTAGCTATCATTTTTTAAAGTGTAAGTTATAATTATAAAATTAGAGTAAAGTTTTAGTTTTTTTGTTAAATTAACCCTAAATGATGTCACGAAATTTTAAAAATCGGAAAATCAATGGTTGCAAACCTCCAATTATAAAAGAAGCCTCACATTTGGTGGACAAGATCATCTTCTGTGTCGCCAGAAAATCCCCTCCCACATTTGCACGTCATAGCATCTTTATGTCACACGTTCCAACAATTTCTAGTCTACTGGATAGTCTTTTGTTTTCGTTTGCTTGACTTGACTATTATCTAATGACAGTCTTCTAGTTTCTTTTGCTTGACTCGACCCTGTTAAATTAATACAAAGGTAAAAGACCGGAAAGAAAAAAGATGCTTCAACTTCAAGCACGGAACGTCTCTTAGAAGTTAATGGGAATTTCGGCATATGCGTTTGGTTTCTCATTATATGTTTCTTTGGGAAGAATAGAATAGCACTTTGGTAGGGTAAGAATGACAGTTTACAGCGATAACAAGAATACCAATATTTGAGCTTTGGCCAAAATTAATTAAGTGCTGGTTTAGCTGTTTTTCGAAAACACGCTTTTGATTCTAATTTAGATGTAGATGTTCTTGTATTTAGAAAACAAATCTGTTTAACTTAGAAAATATGTCCATAACTAAAACTTATTGTTATATTTATTAAACATATTCTACTAACAATACAATAAAATAGAACCAACATTCTTCTCAAATCTTGTTTGCCATGTTAAATTTGCTAAAGATCATGCAAACTCTTCTTCATTTACAGATACTTCCTCTCTTACATGCACCAACTCTTCTCCTACTTTTTAACCTTCCCTCCTTCCTCTTTATTGTCACTTAAATAACCTTTTTTCATTATTGCCCAAAATTTGTTCTCAGTCCTTATTTATATTTTACTCCTCCTTAAAAGTTCGCAACGCAAGTTGCTACTTTTGCAAATCTAGCTCACCCAACTTTCAACATAAGCTTTCCCCTCCCCCTATTCCTCTTATAACTTCTTCCAATGCTCCTTCTTTTTTTCTTTGTTCATTCTCTTAATTTCTGCTTCTTCCATACCTCGCTCCTCTCGCTCTTGCCCACTAATCCATAAATTGCTCAAGTAGTGGCCTCCTTTTTAGGGGCCATCACAAACTCAGCTGCTACTTGCTTCTAAACCAATAAAGGTGTAAACGAATTTTGTGTCAAATGGTTGATGATGCTTCACCATTTGAAAAACTTTCTTATTTTTTTCCAACAAATGGAAGTGTTCAAGTTTTAATCCCTCTAATTGAATTCCTTTGAATAGGGGGCATCAAAATGGTCAAATACACTAGTATGCTACTTCTTAGGCACGAAATTTACTTTCCTTCGAATGCATGTGTGAACACCTAACTCTCTTACAAGGATTACCAACCATTGTTTGATGCTATTAAAAAGATAATAGAAAATTGGAGCAAAAAACATCGGGTGACTCCATCTAATTACCATTGTGCTGAACAATCTATATATCCATTGGAGATCACGTCTTTTCCTTTCATTGAGCCTTTTTAAATCAATTGATAGATTGCCTAAGACTTCCTATAGACCAGTGATGATAACAATGACTCAGGAATAAAGATCAGGTGATCAATGATTTGTACACTTAAGGAGGAAGGTAGATTGGAAATAATCTCTATCAAGGCAATGAGCAAAATACTCTTGGTGAACAGAATATGGAAGCTGCTAAAAGATGAGGAGTCCTTGTAAGTCAATGGATTCATTCTTACTTCCTAAATGGCACTAATTTATAGAAATTGGCACTAAGGTTGAAATGTCATCTAAAGAAATTTGTGAAATTGGACAATAGTCAACACCAAAGGATTCTCATTGATCACGGTCAACCTACCAAGGTACAATCTTATCTCAGAAAACAAAGATGCAACCATTTTGCTAAGGCATCCCTTCAGGTCTTTTAATGAAAAATCATATATGGAAATATTCACAAAAGAACATCAGCATATTGCACGGTTTAAAATGGTATAGTTTTCTTGTTGGTTTATGCCTTATAACCAATAGCTTTGATTGTAGTTTAGTGACAAATTATTTAATAATTGTACAGTGCAAATGAAATTATAATGAGATTATAATTATGAGGTTCATATTGCATTTATGTATTATTCTTAAATTGTTCATAATCATTGTTCTATTAAGATTAGACATTAATAGAACGTAAAAAGACTAGTATACGTTTTGTTTTTCCTTATGAAGGAAGTAGTCGATCTCATAGGCTAAAGTATAGAGATACTTAAACAAACATGTAGATGCTTGCTAGAAAACAAGTTCACTGAACAGACCCGATATGAGAAATCTATTTGGAACATTACTTGTATGTCTATGAAATTCTCACTGTGATGATTGTATAAGTGATCCTTTGACTTGAGGTCATCAAAGTTATCTTGTATGGCAATTGTTATATTTTGATACTACTTATGATATATTTTATCACAGATCGTTTAATCGGTAGTCATTGGATGTAGCATGAACTGTATAGAGATAGTTGAATGATCAAGATAGGATTCATCACCCTAAAGTAATTAAGGAGAATGTTTCGTTGTTCACGATTAGTACTGATTCAAGAAATCCTTGGCCAAGGGTGACATGATGTTTTGTAAATAGTTTACAAATGTTATTAATTGAATCGATAGCTAATGACAGAGAATTAATATGATTAGACTCAAATTAGAGTAGACATTAATTCTATGCTCTATGTCTAATCAGAACATTGTATGATGAAAGGATTGAATTATATAGAAAAATTATGCACAGAAAGGTTAGACAAAACTACTTTAACATTCTTAAATATTTGGGTGGTTATAATGTGTTGCTAGACGCCAATCTTAATCTATGATTATAAAATGTTTAATTGGAGAATTAAAGATAAACTAAAAGGAAATTTAATTTATCTAATTTTAATTATGAATTAAAATTAGATTTTGTAATCATTGTTAATATATTTGAGAACCTAATGGGTCTCACATATAGAATGGGTTGAAGAGAGCAAAGTTAATTTAATCAAGTTAGACTTGATTGTAAAG
>JANZLC010000009.1:24538272-24562798 GCA_026413385.1 Erythroxylum gracilipes
TTCTTTTCTCATTAATTTTCTTAAAGCACAAATTTCATCTAAAACACCATACATATACAAAAATACTTATTCAATTTTATTTAATATTTTTAAATTCCGCTAAAAGATCGGGGTCCAACATTAATAATAACAATAATATTAATAATATTAAAATTAAGAAGAAGAAGAAAATTAATAATAATAGGGAATTTAATAATAATAATAATAATAAGTATAATTAATAATAATAAGGAATTTAATAATAATAATAATAATAATAAAAGATATTTTGGTCTTTTGATTACTTATTCCTTTGTCATTTCAAGTTTATATTTTCAAACTAAACACTGACATAGAAATTCTTTAGCAGTAAACAAATAAAGTAATACTCATTCTATTATATTCCTCATCTTTTCTATTCCTATGAATAATTATTCTATTCCTTATCTATTCTAGCCTTTAAACCAAACAAGTTGTAAAAAATAATATTTTTTGGGCTTCAAATCTTTTGTACCCTTTTCCCTTGTATCCTATGTTCCAACAACATCTCACTCATTTAAATTTTCTCTTTCTTAATTATTGTACGGTTAGATGCTACTTGGAACATGTGGGCACATGAAAAACGGTACAGAAGATTCGAAGCCCATTTTTTGTGAGTAAATATGGATATTAAAATTGCATTATGGTTTTATAACTCGAAATCATTAAAATGGTCTTAGGATTGGTATATGATTATTTTGATAGTTTGTTGTATGATTCTTCTAAGGGTTCCCTTTTGTCATGTAGTTGAGTTAATTTGTCACAAATGCTTTGTGTGAATGAAGTTTCTATATCATAGTCATTGTGTGACATCGTTATATTCTTTAGTTAATAAGTTTAATTCCCTCTGATCGTATCGTAAATCATATATAAATAAAATAAAAGTAATAATTAGTTATTACAAGTCAATTTAATTAAATATATAAAATACTATTAAATGATCTTAAACAACTTTTTCTTTAAGATGTCAAATTTCTATAATTCGCAATGATTAAAAAATTCGACTAGTTTAACCGTAAAAATTTTTAACCGTCTGACATTTCGATTTAATCTAATAATGCTTGTTGTTAAAAATCAATCATTTTATTAATTAATCAGTCAATTTTTATAAAATAATAAATTATTATAAAGTAAAATATATCGATTAGTTTTTGTTTAATAATATTTTTTTAATGAAACTTTAAAATTTTTGTCGAGTAAGGGCAATCTCTTTTTTATGGTATTCCTATTATATTCCATTAAATCTCATCCACACATTTATATAGATCCACGTAAATATATGAATAAGATTTAATAAAACAGAGATGAAAGAGAGTAACTAGAATAGAAGATTTGACGTAAACCGAGCTAAAGGATTTGAGCAAGGATGCGGAGATAAAATACAACAGGTAAGAAGTGGATGATCAGAGATGGCACTCGGACGTGCTTCTGGCTCGACCCTTGGATTGCGAGATCAGGACCGCTTATTTCCCACACCACACACCTAAATCAGGGTCATCTCTTAACCTCAGTGTCCACCATTTTGTGGATTCTACAAGCAATTGGAACTGGGCAGCTTTCCAATCTTGCCTCCTAACGCCGATTTGCAGTTTAATCGCCGGCACGTTTCCACCTAAGCGCTATCTTAGTCAGGATAAGTTGATCTGGGGCATTTCCGACAATGGTCTCTTCACTATAGCATCAAATTATTCCATGCTTATGGCCCACGAAGACGTTTCGACACATGGGGTCTGGTAGGCTATCTGACAGTGGCCGAGACTACAATGAATACGGTCCTTCCTATGGCTACTAGCACAGGATCATTTACTCACCAACCAACAACGTGTCCGAAAGCAACTCACTACCGACAGCACCTGTCATCAGTGCAACCTCGAAGAATCTTCTCTTCACGTTGTGCGGGACTGCCCTAAAGCTCGACAAGTGTGGGACACCTTATCGTTGGACCTCGCAAATATTGATTTCTTCACTATGCCGAATCCACAGTGGCTCCTGAAAAACCTTCAACAACACCGGCACGTTCTGGGACATGATTGGGCAGTTATTTTTGGAACGACATGTTGGTTCCTCTGGACATGGAGGAATATGTCACTCTTTGATGAAAATTTCACTTGACCTCCTTCACCTATTTTTTTCATTTTGTCTTATGCAGATCAGATCCACCAGTCTACCATGTGGCATAGCCGGACAGATACAGGGTTCCGTCCCCGTCAAGAACAACTCATCGGTTAGAGTAAACAGCGCCCTAGTTGGGTAAAATTAAACACAGACGGCGCATGCAATCACTCACAATGCTCGGCTATAGCAGCTGACCTTATACGCTATAGTGACGGCAATTGATTTGGAGGATTCACACAAAATTTTGGATGGTGCGCTTCGTTGTCTGCAGAATTCTGGAGAGTTTTTACAGAGCTATCGCTCGCCTAGGACCTGGGCTTCCGCCGACTAGAACTGGAAGTGGATTCTATCACGGTGCACCATATCATCTCTTCCTTGAACAACCGTGCCACGGCTCTCAACCCCATTGTCACGAGTATCCATAAACTGTTGACACGGAACTGGTTTGTTGTTCATCGACATATGTATTAAGAGAGTAACAGATGTGCTGACTGGCTTGCCACCCATGTAGAACATTATGATATCGATATCACATATTTTGATACTACACCTATCGGGTGCCAATGTATTCTCTTAGAGGATATATCGGAGATATGTTTCTCCAGACTTGTTATGTAACTTTTTGACATTTTCCCTTAAAACAAAAAAAAAACAACAGTTAATGTTGCACCGCTGAAGCATATGCTTGTATTGGTTTCAACTTCGGTGCCTTTTGTTTTGTTATTAGCATATTCTACATCACAAAACACGACACTCATTTGAAATACATACTCGCTACTGCATCGCATTGACTTGAAATTGAAATTTATACTACGTAGGTTTTGGTTTGTGTTATTTTTATACATCAGAAGCAACATGTTCTTCTGTTCTGTCTCTTGTATAGTTACAGTGGACCAGGAGACTCCAAGCTAATGATTCTTCCAAGTGATGTGTACTGTTCTGTAGATCTCTAGTCGTATCTTATCATTATTGACTTTGGTTTTGTTCTTTTCCAATTCCACCTAAAGCTTTCTATGATACGCTTGACGGTAACGACTCGGCCAATCTTAAGTTTTGGGTTTAGTCAAGGTCAAACAAATAGTTGTAATTTAGTTCAATCAGATCCAATAGCTTGAAACCTAATTGTTCTAAAAGTCAAATTTATGTTGTTTAGCACAATTTGCTTAATATTTTTAGGGAAAACAACTAGGTCGTATTTTTTTTTTATACTAAATTTGGTCAAACTTAAAATTGAACAACTTGAACTTTGTTTAATAAAATTTAAATAATTTAAAATTCATTCATTTTAAAAATGAAAATGACATTATTATATTTATACTTAATAAAATAATGCCATTTTAATCAATTGATTATTTAATAATATTTTTATTTAGTTTTATAACGCGAATGTCAATTTTGATCCGACCGACACGGCCTAATTTTAGCCCAGATTGACCGAACCATGGCCAAAACTATTACTTCAAAAGTGACATTGTTTTTTATAAAACGACGTTTTTTACATTTTAAAAATAATTATAAGAAGGGATGGTCAGGCTGAGCCGAGCCTGCCATGGTCAGAATGAGTCGGGCCCGAATATTGACATTCCTAATTAAAATTGTTTTGATATATTATGTCCGTACACACCTTCTTCATTGGCGTCATAAACTTCAAGACATTAAAACGGAAAACTTTATTTATTTCAAAGATTTAGTTATTGTATATTTGATTACCAATTTTTTGACTATAAAAATAAAACTAAAGATTACAAATTTCAATTAGTTTGATCTATTCCATCGTAAAAACTTTGAAACAATTAACTTTTCAATTTAATTTTTGTAATGTTTTTGTTTGATTTATTTTAAAAATTATTGTTGTTTAAAATCAATCAATTTATTAATTAATTAGTCACTTTCATAAATTAATCAGTTTTTATAAATTAAAATAAATAAGATAATTTTCATTCAATAATCTTTTTTTAATAAAACTTCATTTTTTTATAAGTAAAGATAATTTCTTTCAATCATATTTAAAAAAAATTAATTTTATTAACTCTTTAATCAGTTTTATAAAAACTTAATAACGATTGAATCTTTTAAATCTTAAAACTTTTATTTTATCGATTTCCCTTCCTTCTTATCCAATTTTTAAAATATTAAATAAAACTGTCAAGAATCTCATATCGGACAAGTGTGAGTACATTTAACCATTTATAATAATATGCAAACCTCCCATCTCAAGCTAGCTTTTGGAGGTGGGTTAGACCTTTCAACATGATATCAAAACCCGTTTGTCTCGATAGTTTAGGGTTGTGCCCAGTTCTATCTTCTTTCTCAATATGCCAAGCAGATATCTAGCTATGTTTTGGCCTGAGAGGGGTATGTCAAAAATCCCACATCAAACAAATGTAAGTGCATTCAACCATTTATAATAGTGTGCAAACCTCTCCTTTCACATTAACTTTTAAAGATTACAAAAACACCATCCTGTGGTTTTTCAATTGAAGATTTTGGTCGTTGGTTGATTTGTAAAGCTTTTTGACCACATATATATATATATAATATTATTTCTTGTCCTTTACACATTAAGTTAGATTTTCTCCCTTTTCCGCAACAATATTCTAGCCGGTCGGCCACCAACTATCTTTTCCATTTCAAAAAGCTGACTCAAACAACAACAATGACTTCCTCATTCACCTTCAATTTCGGTGTTGACTTATTCTTTTCTTATGTGAAATTTCGGTGAGTTATATACCTAGAAGATCTCTTAGTGATTGATAGATGTCGTGCTTCGCGTGCAAAACTTGAGGAATCATGAAATCAGATTTGCTTCTCCTTTCTTGAGAAATCTGTGATGAGTTAAGTTAACTAGTTGATTGATAATGAAGCTTAGTTATAAATTTAACAAGGAAAGAGCTTAGGTCACATCACATATTTGAAAACCGTGTCATGCTTAGACTTGGCTTGTGATCTTTATAATGCAAGTGTCCACCAGCTAATTGTTTTAAATTAACGAATTAATCATAATTATAAGCACTTCATTTGAGAAATATTTAATAAATTAGGTATAATCAAACTTTCCTACTTAGTGAAGAAGAAGTTAAAGACGTTTTTGGTACAGTTTTATCATTTCGTAACGCATGAACACTTAACAGTCTGGAAAATGCCTACTTTGTTAGATCACTATCATCTTTCTGTTGTATCTACTCAACTAGATTTAATTTTGACTTTCACATTCTTCTCTTCTCTTTTCAAGGTTTGTTGGTATTAATTAACATCTTTGACCGCCGCAATTTGCCTGTTTTGCATTACTTCTGGAACGGTTTGAGCCGGGGGTGACTGCTACAGTGCCAAGTGTAGCTTACTAATTGGACTGTCTCCTTTCCAAATCAAAATCCCAAGTATGGTTACTTTTCATAAAAGTTATCTTGGGAGCAATGGGTGCCTCTTCCGTTTCTATGTGTCATCATGTGTCCTCTTTATCTCATCCATTCATTATGCTCCTGTTTTTATGCGTCACTTTGTGCTCTTTTCATCTCATCCATTTATTAACATTTAGGTCATATTTGGCAAACAATTGATTGTGTTAGTTGTTAGCTGATAGCAGCGGATAATATCAGTTTTTTATTAAAGATATTTGATAAAATTAGTTGTTTAGTATTAACTGTTGATGTGTAAAATGACTTATGAGTGCATGATTTTAAAAAAATTATAAGAGTATGAATATTGTATTTCTTAGTATTACATTAAATATTCATATAAGAATTTAGAATTTAGATATTTAATTTTACAAAAATTAAGTTTACATTTTAATAAAAAACAAAATAATAATAATAATAATAATAATAATGCAACGTTAAATTCTCTATTGATATGAATGATGCAACGAGCTATATCATATTAGTATTTTTTATATAATATGTATGATTTTTGTTATTTAATAAATTAAAAATATCTATAATTATTGTATGACACAGATACGATATATATCATAATTCAAACATAATGAAAAGAGGGTATAATTGATTTTTTACCTATTAATTTTGGTTGATCATCCAAAAAGCTCATCTTATGAAGCTTTTAAAAATAAGCTTATTGAGGTTAAATAAGCTAATTAATAAGTTATTCATCAAACACACCAATAGCTTTTTAATATGGTCAAAAAGTTAATTTTTAATTAATAAGTTAAAAAATAACTGATAAGTTGTTTGTCAAACACGTCCTTAATGAATGAATGAGATGGAAAAAGCTCATAGTGACATATGAAAATAGAAACAGGAGAATTGATCTCGTTATCTTGAGATTTGAGAAAGATGATGGATGATGGATTCACTCTTTTGACTTTATCCATTCGTGCATTAATGTTTTTAGACTAAGTTTACAAAATTTGAACACAATCTATATGATAGGATTGTTCTGTTTGGTAGCCTTGAATTTAGATGATACAAACAGGGCATTAGGTAAGAATGTTTAACAATACAAATGTATTTTAGGTGTAATCAATGTTTTTATATCTACCAAACCGATTTAGCAACAGTGAAAACTTTAAATTGCCTACCTTTTAAGTGTGATTTATTTTAATAATTTTTGTTGTTAAAAATTGATTAGTCTGTTAAGTAATCAGCTATTGTTTTCATATACTAATCAGTTTTTATAAGGTAAGATTAATTAGTTAATTATTTATTAATATTTTTAATTAAACTTTAAATTCATCAATAAATAAAGATAGTCTTCTTACATCATATTTCAGTTTTTTCAATTTTATTCAACCATTCACATATTTTATGACGGTCTAATATCGACTGAATCTTTTAAACTTTAAACATCTTATCTTACCTGTTTAACTTCTGATCTAAATTTTAAAACATTGTCCAATAGTTTGATATTCGTCTTTTTTAATTATTATTTGCCATTTTATGGTTGATTTCTATAATATTCCTGTAATTTTTTAACATAAGTAAAACTGTATAGTATTGAAATTATTAAGTTACAATATAATATCTTTTTAGAATTGTGAATAAACAGAAAATTAACAGAATATAATAAATCATACAACATTTGAATAATATATTATTTTAAAAACATCGAACATCAGAATAAAATAAGCATTCTTTAATATTTCTGACTTGCCATTTCACAAATCTTTTCTTTTTTGGGATGTACCAGTACGAGTACACATATATTAAATTAGGTTTGAAGACTAAGTGGCTAATAGAACACGAATTAATTAATGCGTATTTAAGCGTAAGTCAAAAGATCACATTCGGACAAGTACAGTCATAAATTAAGGTGAGGACTGAAAGACAGACTGAGCCGTAGCTTTCCAAACATTCGTGAGGTCGACTTAATAATTGATTGTATGAACTCTTGTTTGTTAGATATGGACATGATCTTCAGTTATTGTTAGATTGATTACCACCGACCGGTGACAATTAACCCTTCTATGATTAGAGACCATCTTCAATTCATGATTGAATCACAATATCTGGCTAATCACAATGTTCTAGTAGTTTTATACGATCGAAAATATACGCACAGTAAATTTAGTGTCTGTTTGATGGACTTTTGAGAAGTTAATAAATACTTTTTTCCACCGTGAATGTCTTTTTTAGAAAAATGAGCGTTTGACTAAAAAATAAAAAGTTCTTTTTTAATATATATAACTTTTTTTGGCTATCAAAATATAACTTTTTAAGAAATTCAAATTTAAAACTTTTTTTAAAAACCTCTCAAATAGTTTTTTTCGGGTAGATTTTTAAGATAAATTAATGTGTCTATTTTTTAGTTAATTTTACTCTTATGTTTTACACATAATTCCTAAAATACTCACAAACTTATTTTCTCGTTTATTATGTATTTTTAACTATTTACTCAACTTGAATATTTATTTTAGATTTTATATTTATTTTATTTGGCTTTTTTATATGTTTTAAAATTTATTTTTGATATTAGTTTACTTATAATCTATATAAAATATTTGGTTAGATATATTTTCATTTATGTTTCATACGGTTTAAAATTTTATAATAATTAATATATTGTGCTTTGCATATTGTTTAATATATTTTAAATAATATTTATAAGCATAAATAATTTTATTACAAAATAAAATATATTTAAAATTAAAAATATTTTTTATTTTAATGTTGCCAAACAGTATATTGTATAAATCTCTTTTAAAAAAACTCTTTTTTAAATGACAGCCAAACAGTCAACTGGTTTCTTAGAAAAGTTCATCTAATAAAAGATCTATAGAAAAAAACTCTACTAACAAAAGCTCTACTAGTATAAGCCTAATTAAACAGAGGCTTAGACGAGTTGTGAGTGTCATAAGATTAATCCCTTACTCTCAATTTTTTTTTGTAAGGGTGTTTAATTTAAATTTAAAAAATACCATTTAAATTTAAATTCAAACTGTTATTTTTATTAACATTTTATTAATATAATTGATAGGACAATTAAAAACTAATTTTTGAAAGAAAAACATAATTTTTGAAATCAATTATTTAATATATTCAGAAATTATTTGTCAATCATATCACTAAAATATTAATAAAATTAACGTTTTAAATTGGATTTTTAAAATTTTTAAAGATTTGAATAATTAATTAAAAATTTTCAAAAGTTGAACTTCTAAAATAAAAAATTTTAAAATGTTTGAAACTTTATAATTCATTAACCTTTTATTTTTTCTAACCTAAGAACTTGTGCTTTGTTTTATAGAACAGCTTGCATTGATATGAGTTGTCCTTGTGAAGTCAATACTTTAATAGCTGGAGCTCAAAAATCAATGTTGAATGTTGTAGAACCGATTTCCCTTACAAACTCACCTTCCCAGAACCTTCATCTGCTCCAAACAATTAAGTTACATCTTTTGGTACTTAACTCCAAACCCAATGGTTAGTCTACTCAGACCAAGACATTATGTGCCTAGATTTGCTTTTGACACTCATAACATTCTTTAAGTTGACTCCAGCATCTTGAGAAAAGATTTTCTCTTTAATTTTATAATTTTTTATTTTATCAAATAAATCTTAGCCATTTATTTATGTAAATTTTACGTTTATTTATGCGAGATCTACACGGAACTCACATAAATAAATGACCGAGATTTATAGGACAAAATAAGACACCATAAAACTGGACAAAGGATCTAAACTCCTGCATCTCCTCAAAGTTTCTTGCCACTCAAGACACTGCAATTCTCTATGATACGAGATATAAGTATTACAGGTACTAATTTTGTAACCATAAGATTGTATATTTAAGTAACAAATTTTTTTTTGTGTAAAAATACAAAAGAAAGACTACGTATATTATAACCTTTCTTAGACTCCTGTAAAACGGAGAGTTTTATGCATTAGGAACGACTTACTTGAAAACATAAGGTAATTTATCAAAAACAAAACATTCAGTTTTGCTCATTGAACTTGTAAAGGATTTAACATTTAGAATGTTAAATTAAACAGCTGTGTTCAATCCTTAAAACACTCACCTAAAGGAGGATAGGATAGGGACCCATTGATTTAGGCATAAGTTTTGGGATCCTGTATGCTTAAGAAGCCTTATAGGTTAAACCATAAATGTTGCGTGTTGGCTGCAGACATTGACGCAAGGGCAGATAAAAAGGTTGAATAGGAAAGTCAATGTCGAAATACAGTCAAAATTACCAAAGAATCGTGTTTTCTAACTTCTAAACTCTAAACATCAATGCGTTGGCAATCACTTAAACATTGAAATGAAAGTCAATTTCCAGTCGAATTGGACGGCGGTTGCTTGTGGGAGTGGGAGTGGGACTGAGGGGTTCTCATCTGAGTCAGAGATTAATGGCAAAATAACGTAAATGTTGTCGGCAAGAAGGGTGATTTCGTCACCACACCTAATCACGTGATGCCAGCCATTAGCAGTTTAGCACACAAGGAGTTAGTAAACCATACACTTAGTAGTGTACGAGCTCACGTAAAATAGTCCAACTAAGTTAGGCGAGTGATATGGAGTTAACCCAATAAAACACAGCCAAAAGGTGGAGGAATCCGACACGGGACATGTTAGTTAACCTCTTATGTATGAAAAATGATCAAATGTTTGTTTCTTACAGAAAAGAATAGATAAGCTTACATACATTCTAAAAGGGTATTCTTTGTCCTAAAGTCCAGGGGTTGTACGGACATGTCAATTTTGTTGGTAGGAGCACACGTTTGGTTCTGCCCTAGTGCTTGCTAATTCTTTCTGTCTATTACGGTGGTTACTGAGAACCCTTTTGGCGGTGGCTCTAAACGGACAAGAAGAGCTCACAAATCCGTTGACCAAGTGTAGATACGTCTTTAACTCATGACACGTTGCGATGTTGATGCTTGTTAGGTGTGGTGAGTCCTTGCTGCTTAGTCTTAGTTCTTTTCCCACTTCTGCGTATACCCACTGTGTGTCCTCTACGCGCTTTTGAATCCAACTGGGGAGGATACTAGCTGCGGAGTTGACGTTTGGGTTGTTCGCGGAGTCATTATTATCTCCGTCGATCACGAACCCCGGTACTTTAGTTATTAGATCATCGGAGTTCACTATTCTCAAAACCTTTGTGCCTTGTTTCTCCAGATGTTGTCGGAAGCTTCGGTTACCGACACGAGGACCCCCGAAGGACATGACTGTGACGAGGGGTGCACGGTTGAAGGTGGTTTTGATGTCGTACGCAGTTAGAGTCGCGAGGGCGGCGCCGAGACTGTGACCGGTGATTGTTAAGCTAAGAGGCTCGTCGCCGTAGGACTGAAGAAGTCTTTTGATTTCTTCACGTACCATATCTCGTAGACTCTGACCCATTTGTGTTGCGGAGGTGTATAGGCTCAAGAACCCACTTTCCACCATAGGACAGCACTCATTACGGGAGTTAGGGAGAGGTGCGAGAGTGGCGCGTAGATTCTCGAGCCATTCAAGGCAAGTGGCAGTGCCTCTGTAAGCAATCACCACGTCTCTACGCCCTAGTCTCGCGATCTCCTCTTTGTTCTGACAAACTGCCACGTAACCAATCCAACTGGACTGAGTCGCCATCCAGCTTGGCGCTTTATCCATCAATCGTGGCAGTTGTATGCCAGATGTCGCACGTAGATGTTTGGTTATACGGTAACCAGTGTCCGGCAGACCGGACCTGCCCAGTAATGTGCTTTTGGGGAAGCGACATGTGGCGTAGGTTGGTGATGAGGGTTCGAAGTCGAAGGACTTGTAAGCGGCTTCAATGAATTCCCCGTATCGGAGGATTTCTTCACGTAAGTTGTCATCAAGAGGGTCAAGCAAACCATCCCAGTTCCTGAGACCTTGATACTCCATCCATTTGTTCCCTAATTTGACGTGGGGTTTAGGAGTGGAGCGAAATGCTGATGAGGAGTCTTGAAGCAAATGTTTCCAATTCTTCTGCGGTTGGCTCTCTATCAACTTCTTTTTAAGTACTCTTAAGGGTTGAGTGAGAGTGCAGGAACGAACTGTCATGTTGCTTATAGGTGCGCATGGCGGTGCAAATCCTACAAAGACCCTCATCTTGAGTACTATATATTGCAACAATTGCGAGTTATATATAGGAACAAGAGACAGAGAAAGGAAGCTTTGAAGAGAAAGTATAGAAGAAAGGAGATACTAAAGTGCTGATCAATGCCTTATGATTTCTGGTTCTAATGGGATTCAGACAGGTTTTTATAGGGAGAAAAGGTACATAACATTTAATGAAAGTGAAAGAGAGAAAAAGTAGGCGAAGAAGATAGAGAAAGAGGATGGTAGAGGGGGAGAGAGCTCATTAAAAGAAGAAAGAAAGTGTGGGTATTACGTTAATGAAAAAAAAAAAGAAAAATAGGGTATTAAATATTTTCTCACGTAGAAAGCAGAAGGAGAAGAAGCAGCAGAAGGGCAACGTAGCAGTAATAGTAGCAGAGGAGTAGGTACCGTACATTACTTAGTGGAGGGGACAAGAATTATAACTGGAAAAAGCTGCTCTTGGGTCCACAAGTTTGTTGAACATGTATGAAATTATAAAAGGTCCAATATCAAATCGGACGATTCAGTTTCTGTCAAAAGTTGAAAGTTTTGACGGCCAAAGAAAATGGTGCACACCAAAGTCCAAATTAAATGACAAACATCACTTTATGTCATAACCAGCAAACTAAAATCAGCAGAGACGACGACGGCCGGGGCTTAAACCCTAAAAGAGACTGATCTTACTTCTCCATGTGACCACGGGACTTGTTGGACCTAACAAGGTATCAAAGCATGCTTCACTCGTAAATTGTGTTTGTTAGTTTACGTATAACTAGCTACACTTTAAAAAAGAGTTACAGTTTCACACATTAAGCTCATGCTTCAAATCCTTTCTCAGCCTTCCTTGTAAGCGCACGTTTGAAATTTCCTGGTTTCATATCTCTTTTATGTTTTATCTTTTGCCCTTGATATCGGGCGTATGAACTCCCTGCAGGATTCCACTTTTGGGCAGTGCTCGTGACACACCTGGTTGGATGGTATTATTTGGAAGCCGAGACATGACGTCTCTAGTGTGTTTGAACCAAACATTTAGGACATCGGTGAGGCTAAAAAATTCAGAAAAGGTTAACCAAATAATGAACATAACTATATTCAATACGAGATTGCTGGAAATGGTCCAGAACTCCTGTCAAGATCATGACGCAGTGCTAAGGTAAAAACCTAAACAGAATCTATTCTCAATCGTTACAGGTTTTCGAGTGGCGTCGTTATTTTAAATGGATAAAAAGGAGCAATTGAAGCAAATAACGGATGGTTATAAATCAGGACATGTCGTTCAGGTTTACAATTCAGGTTCCTATTTTTAAGTATTGCTCCAAGTTCTTGAAATGTAAAACGGACGAGCTTTAAATATCGTGAACAAGATGCAACACAAGATAATTTTTTTTTTCCCTTCTTTTTGAGACTTTTTTGCTTGTGCAAGATAAGAAATTGAAAAGGTTCAGACATAAATGTAACATTTCTTGAGTTCCAAATAGCTCGGAGAATAAGTAAAGTCAACATATTCAGTACATAAAGCTCTTCGCTTTGCGGGTATTTAAAAATGATCATAATTTATGCAAACTTCTTTTATATTTTTACAAAAAGACTATTTTTATAACTTTAAACTGATCTTATGATCACAAATTAGTAACTTTATCAATCACTCTAAGACTCACCCTTATTTTATGATGTTACAAAATACCCTATTCATGCATATGCCTTATGATAATGGGAAATCAATAGGATTTTTGACATTTTCTTGCTTTATAACAAGTTATTTGGTAAATAGATTTGGAAGCAAGAAATGAAGTGTAGGTTCATATATAGTTCTTTGAAAACGAGAGTCTACCTTGTGCTTTGTTTGTCTCTTCTTTTCGTACTATTAAAATTTGTATATTTTAAATAAATTATTTAATGAATAATAATTAAAATTATCATTTAATTTAACATTTATAAGTAGTAATATATCTAGAATCGTGATTTTGTTTATAGGTCCCTTGTCGCTTCCTTTGGATCCAATGTACTTTGGTCATTAAGAGACGGGGAATGTAACTTACCATTAATGTTTACATGTTTTTGCACTACAACAGATGGCTTTAATTCACGTTTGCTGCTTTTACTAATTATCGAGCAATTTGGGTGATCTCAAACATGTCTTAAATTTCAAAAATTGTCAAAATATATAACTGTTTTGCTGCTCAAATGCAATAACATACCAATAAATATAAATGATGTTGAGAATGAGATAATAGACTTTGATGTATCACCTATCATACAAGCTATTTCCTCAGGGAGCACCAGACCCTCTGTGCTAAAATGGTGTTTTAATCCTGTTCTAATCAATTTTAACTCACATTTATGTAGACCCTACATAAATATGTAAATGAGATTTAATGAAATAAGGCATGAACTGATTAATTGGAACAAAGTATCTGTTACCATTTCCTCGTCCTATATAATAACCAAAAATTTATTAGCTTATAATTGTACAAAGTTTTGTTTATTTATTAGTGTACAAATAATCATTGATTGAAAATTTCAACCGGTTCAGTTGATTCAACTTAAAAATTTTGAACCGTCTAATTTTTCAGTTTGATATACTTTAATAACTCTTGTTGTTAAAAATCGAACAATTTATTAATTTATTAATTAATTTTAATAAATTCTTGTAAAATAAAATAAATCATTTAATCTTATTTAATAACTTCTTTTAATTAAACTTTAAATTTTTCGACAAATAATGATGATCTTTTTCAATTATATTTTAAATTCTTTAATTTTATTTAATCTTTAAGCAGTTTTATGATGGTTAATACTAGTTGAACCTTTTAAACCTTAAATTTTTTGTCCTACAAATTTAAATTCCGGTCCGTTTTTTTAAACATTGAAAATAATTGTATTAGAATCTAAAAAATTTGAATGTTTATTCTTAATTACTTTAAGTTTTACTCGTTAGTAAGATGAAATATTAATATACAGATAAAAACACTTTAAAAAGGTTAAATTAGTTGTAATGTTGTAGAAATTAACTTTTATTTAATGTAGTTTTACCTCTACGTAATAAAGAAGTTATTTCCGATATACTCATATGTAGTGCAATTAATAATAATACAAAATGTAAATAAACAGTGACGGAGTCAGGAATTTAAAATAGGAGGGTCCAAATATTTAAGTTTTGAAATTTTGAGAAACTCAGTGTACCAATAAGTTTCAAATAACTCTGTCCTTATATATATATATAAAAATTTAGGGGTATCACTGGGCTCCAGCTAGCTACGTCCCTGTCAATAAATATGTATAATTAAACATATAAAAATATATAATACAATATACATATAATACGGGTAAGATTAACAATAGAAGATAAACTACGTAAACAAAGTATAACATATTGCAACAGTATTCTAATTGACGATAATATTGGAACTTCAATACATATTAGAGATGGCAAAATTAATACGTTAAATTTGAATTAATTAAAATTTAGATCATACTCAAATTTGAAGGATTAGTTCAAATGATTTAAATTTATTTATTTAAAAATAATACTATTTTGTTAATTAAATTAAATTTAAAAGTGTTTGGATTATATTAAATTAAATTTTTAATTAAGTTCGGTTTTTATCATTGCTATCCCTGCTACTGTTTACATTTTACAATTACAATTAGAACATGATCTGAGCCTTTAAGAGTGGTCAAGTTGGTGGAGTAGGAGGGTATGAGGCCAAAAGGTCATGTATTTAAGTTTCCTCTATTTACGCTCTTTAAATCAAGCCTGTTGTACAAAATTTGCGCAGTGCAAAATACTAGCTTGACGTGATTTATAAGCTATTGTGTCAATACAAAGATTTACCCATTACACATAAAAAAATGACTGCAAATCTCTCCGTTTAAAAAAAAAAGAAGAAGAAAGAGAGAACTGATCTGAACATCTTACGACTCCCCATTGGTTCGTCCATCCACTTCAAAGAAAGACCTGTTCTCTTCGAGAAAGTACGTTTGCTGCTAATGCTGATCCTGATATGTTATGTTGCATCCAACCAAAGAGTACAAACATGTGGTGTTCCAGAAATGGACCATCACAGGTTTTTGCTTGATTCATTTAACCAATCAGGTTGCCGTAAGTTATCCTCGGTAGGACCAGCTTCAATTTCTTGGATTTTATGCACGTGTGTATTAACACTACGTCGTACATTTGATGATATATTAGCATGTTCCTATGTTGTTTCACTCGTCTTGCCTTTCAAACATCTCACATTTTTGTCCAAACAAGAGCCATATACAACTTTTCGATTGACCGCCATTATTCCAAAACATATCACGAGGCATGCATTGTCACGTAGAGGGTATTCCATGAGTATACAACTAGTACATTAAGTTCGTAATATTTTAAACTAATGTTTTAAAAACTAGATAAGAAGATAAACTTGTAATATAAAAAGTTTAAGGTCTAAACGATTTAATTAGTATTACATCATCACAAAATTGACTGTGAATCAAATTAAATAATTTAAAATATGGTTGAAAGCGATTGTCCTTATCTATTGAAAAATTTAAAATTTAATTAAAAAATATATATTGATTTATTTTGATTTATATGACCTTATTAATTAATAAATTTGATCGATTGATTAATAAATTAATCAATTTTTAACAATAAAATTATTAAAATAAATCAAATTAAACAATTAAACAATTTAAAATCGTTACACCGTGAGAGAAGGAGCTTGTCACGATAATAGATACTAAGTTCTAGTTTAGCAATTGGTCCCATGAAACTATGGTGCAGACATGAAGATACTGCCGTCTGATTACGGTAATAACACGTGATAGAAATGAGTTTGAGAACGTGGAAGATAAATTGATCGGATCAGTCAAAAAATATCTTTGTATCCATAGACAAAAGAGTACTTGATTTTGTAAAATCACACATGTTTCTTTTAACGACGATAAGTTCTTTGGTTTCCTAATAAACCGTAGAACATCTTCTTTTGTGCTTATTAAAGTGGAAGTATCTAAGGTTCGATACTTGACTAAAGACGACAGAATTGATGCAAATTCATTGAACTGAATTGATAATAACATTTGTTTCGTTTTGATTTTGAGGAGTCTTGAGAGAAATTGGATCAAATCCAAGTAAGTTCATATATAATGTTAAGAATCTTAAATCGAACAAGTGTGAGTGTATTCAGTTATTTATAATAGTGTGCAAATCTTTCATCTCAAGCTAACTTTTAGAAGTGAGTTAGGCCTTTTTTATATAGTATCAGAGCCCGCTTGTCTTAATGGTTTGAGATAGTGCTCGGTTTTGTCCCTTTGTTCAATATACCTAACAGATTTCTAATTTTGCTTTTAAGCTAAAGGGGTGTGTTAAGAATTCCACACCAAAAAAGTGTGAGTACATTCAGCTACTTAGAATAGTGTGCAAGTCTTTCCTCTCGTGCGAATTCTTGTGAATGAGTTAGGACTTTCAACATACGACCAAGATGTTATATCTCAACTCATAACTTATGGAAAGCTATTCTGGTCATTTTACGAATCACCTATTCATCTAAGCCAAACTATGAAGATGCTAATAAAGGGTTTTAAGGAATTTAAAAATAATGTTGACAAGAGCTCGATATATTATAAAAGAACCCATGCCTCGGCTGCTTATAAGGTGAGAGAAGAACCAACATAATAATGAAGTAGGTTTAAAAGAAAGAGACAGAGACAGGCATGATATTCAAATCTAAATTTCATGGAAGTAAGTATAAGAAACTTATGTAGCCTATGTGAATATGTAAAGATCGTATAAGAAACTGATAATTAAAAGAACCACATAACCAATGGTCTCCGGATCTGAGTGCAACTGCTTTCCCTGAAGGATGGGAAGAATTAAAGAAGTAAGCTGAGATTCGGGAATGATTGTGAAGACAACTATATAAAATGAAAACGTAGAAATAAGGGAAAGGGCACTGGAGCTCTTTAAATTAAGGGCCATACCACTTTCTTCATTGAATTGCTGCATGATTGTTCCTGTTAATAAGGAGGTATTTAATTATTTATCAATGTTTTAAAAATTAATCAATCCAGTCAGTTTAACAATGAAAATTTTGAAATGGCTAACTTTTCGGTTCAGTTTTTAACTTTTTTGTTTGATTTAGATTAATAATTTGTATTATTAAAAATCTACTAGTTTATTAACTAATTAGTTAATTTTCGCAAACTAATAAATTTTTACAAACTAAAATAAAGTGATTAATTTTCATTTAACAGTCTCTTTTTTAATTAAACTTTTAATCTTTTGACGAGAAAAACGTAATCTTCTTTAATCATTTATCAAATTCTTTAATTTTATTCAACTTTAATCGATTTTATAACGGTCTAATAACGATGGAATTTTTTAAACTTTAAATTTCTCGTCTTATCAACTTAACTTTCAGTCCAATTTTTTAAATATGAGACCATCTATAATGTTTCGGCCCTTTTAAAAAGATAATTATTAAGAGGGCGCTTAGTTCTGAGTAATGGTAATAGAAATGAGAATGAATATACTGAAGAAGAAGAATGGATATAATCATTATAACTATGATTGTTGGTTAGAACGAAAAAATGATTACTATTATTATTAATAGTAGTTAGTTTGTTAAAAATATTAAAAAATAAAAGTTTGTTCAAATTTTAATATATTTTAATTAGTTATACTCAATTGATAAAAAAATTATAATTAATTAATTAATTGTAATCGGTGCTCATTTCTTAACAATTAATATAATAGACTACGACCACCACCTAAAGTAGTTGGTAGTTGGTGCTCAGTTCTGTTCCCCCTATTTTAGACACTTGAGGTAGTAAATCTCTAATCGGAGGTATCTTGTCAATCACAAAATGTGGTGTTGATCGGCCGATCCGAATTAAAATCTCCAATCGGCGGTTTCTTGTCAATCACAAAATGTGGTGTTGATCGACCTCTCTCGGTTTTTCACTTCTTAAGCTCTTCCTGAAAATGACTTTGTGATGTGCAAGTACGTGTAAACGCTTTCCCATGTGTTGCAGACACAGGCTTGAAGTCGCTGTCGATAAGATAGATGGAATCGGGTTTGAAACAGTGAACGTCGAGTTCAAGTTTATATGGAACATTAATAAAATGATAACGTTTTAATATTTTAATTCTAAAATTTAAATATTTTAAATTAATGATTTAAATTTAAATTTAAGTAAAATTTTGATTAATTTAAATTTAATTATCACTCCTAAATATAAATATTTAAATTATAAAATACAAGTTATATCATAATTATAGATTCGAATTTAATTTAAAAAATAGTAATTAAAAAACTAAATCAGTTCAGCCGGTTTAATCATAAAAATTTTTAACCGGCTAACTTTTTAATTCGATATTCAACTTTTTGGTTTGATTTATTTTAATAACTCTTATTGTTAAAAACTAATTAATTTATTAATTAATTAGTCATTTTTCATAAACTAATCAATTTTTATAAACTAAATAAACCAATTAATTTTATTAATAATTTTTAATTAAAATTCAAATTTTTCGATAGGTAAGAACAATCTTTTTCAATAATATTTCAAATTTTTTAATTTTATTAAATTATTAATCGGTATTATGACGATTTAATACTAGTTAAACCTTCTTAACCTTAAATCTTTTATCTTACAGGTTTAACTTTAGGTTTTATTTTCAAAACATTGGAAAAAAAACATAATAATAATTACGATAAATTATAATGATAATAATGATCATAATTTAAACCTATTTTTTGAGAAGAAAAAATTGAACATTTGATTTTTAAGCTAAAATTTTTAAAAATTATCAAGATTTTATATTAAGAAGAAGGTTCTTTGATGTCGTACTTTTTACTAGTTAAATTGCGAAGTGTCGGGAACTAGAGTATGAACGTTCAATCTGATTTAACCTCCCACAAGAAGGAGCTTACCTAACAAACTAAACTTGGTTTCAAACTCTTTGAGGTTTAATAGTTATGTCGGTCAAAATCTCAACAAATGGGATCTCACGCTGACTTGGGATTGGGACGCGGGTTATCGCCAAGTTGTGGTTGAAGTTGATTCTCTAAAGGTTATTAATTTTCTTTCTGCCCCTTTTGTAGGTCTGACCGAGGTTTTATTTTGACGACTGGTATTCAACAACTGGTATATAGGGAGTGGACAATAAAGGTCTAGCATGTTTTCAGGGAAGGCAACCATGCGTAGACAGCCTAGCTCACCTCGCTGGAGTTTACATCCCGGGTTTTTACTTCCTTCAAGAGCCCCACTTCGATGTCCAGGAGCTCATCTGAAGCGATGCTTTAGGCGTTTTGTACCTCAGAGCTTTAATTTAGTTTTGAGCTAGTGTCGTAGTTTTTTCCTCTTGTAATAATAATAAAAAAAAAGAATAGAGGCTTAATCTCAACGCGCAAGTGAGTCGATAGGAGACTCTCTTGGTTTAAGTGAGATTGTGGGTTTGAATCACTCTCATGTATGCAATCGTTTAAAACTTAAGACCAGAACTTTATCTCTTACGAAAGACCTATCCGACTCGAGTGGAGATTAGTCTAAATATAAATGGCTTAAAAGTACCTTCCTATAGTTAGAATCCTCCTAATACATCTAGTCAAAAACCCCCCAAAAAAAAAAGAATGGAGGCTTTACCTAATTAACTTACATATCAACTCCAATGTCATGTCCACATTGTCGATAAAAAGCAAAGCCAAATCGTCCATTCAAAACCTTTTTGAAATTTACTGCCACCCATAAAGAGTCAAAACTCAAAAGTCTATTTTAGTGTTAAACCAACGAACTGCATCAGACCACGTATCCGTACGTATTCAAGACTTTTGTGTGCCTCATTCTAACGTAGGACTACGTGGCTTATGTCTTAACCAGTGTTTTGTATTCTACTATTCTTATTCTTATTTTCTTAAATTAGTTTCAACGGATCGATTAAATTGAGTTCATAAAAAATTTGAAATTTAATTAATCCTCACTTGATTTATTAATATCATTTCGAATTATGTTTATTTTTCCAACTCTAATATAATAAAAATAAAAATAGAGATTAAAATATAAAAAATATTGAATAAAAACTATAAATTAAAAATAATTGAAATATTAAATAAAAAATAAAAAATTTTAAAAATATTTTTGGTTAATGGCTATTATATTTAGAAAATAAAATATCTTTTATGTTAATCTTAATAAATTAAGACATTAAATTTAAATTTAAACTATAATTAAAAATTAACAATTTAATAATATAAAAAAATTAAGATACTATTTACGACTTTTAATAATTATTTAAAATAATATTATCAATATTAATTATTGTTAATATATTATAAAATTACTCACTGCTTTGGTTTTTAACCCATTCATTTGCTAAATTTCTTTGAATTGCAAGCTGTTTTTAGATCCTTAGGCTCCAATTTCAAAGAAAGCAAAGAAAGAAATCAACATTAAGCACATAAAGTTTTATTTTTTAAGAACCAATTCATCTCATTAACACTTTTCTTTTTATTAAGGATGACAATTTTTAACCTATGAGCTTAAATTTAGTTTTTTTAAAAAAAAACCGATCTATAAGTTAAATCCAAATTCAAACTAACTTAAGACTCAGTTATTCTAAGCAGAACATCATTTTATTTAAAGGTGTTAGATGATGTTCTATTTAAAGGTGTTAGTCCTCAAACGAGCCTATGCATGTACAGCTCGAGCCTAAACTTAATTAAAAAAATTACTGTTTTATATTTTTAATTTTAAAAAATATTTTTAAAAAATTGATAGAGATTAGCCCATTGGCCAGCACACTGCCATCTCTACTTTTTATCTATTACTGGAGAATTGTGTATTTGGTGTACAAATATAACAAAAACCCTCAAAAGAATATTGAATATTCCACCAATTCAATTTGCATTACCATTTTCCTTCACCACCCATTGCCTAACTTGCTTTCTGTGGTTCTGCACTCTATTATGCTTTCTTCTACTAGAACTTCTCCGCACATTGTTACCTGGTCTATTCGAAGAACTACCAGAATTCACTTCTGTGTCAACTCTCTGATGTTGCTCAGGAGTTTCTTCATTTGATGGCTGGCTTGACAAAGCAACTGGTTGGGGAAGAAACATTCCAGGCACAACCACTATATCTTTTTTGGGCTCAATCAACCCACTGTTTGCTTCCTGTAATTTAAGAATGGACTCGAATTTCAGTCTTCTAGCGTTCTCGGAATCCGACTGCAGGAGCTCCTTATCGTCGTCAAGCTCAGTTTCCTCGGAACTCTGCCATTAATGAAATGAGTAGTTGGTCATTAATTCAACTGTTTCTCAAGATAACGTTCAGAAAATTTGGCAATTCAGCTAACTGTAACACATGTTCTGAGAGTAAATAATCAGAGTAACAACCATTATTTGCACCGACATGAATACTATTGTGAGATAGTGGTTCATTTGCAGGCTTGCACACATGCCTATCAAACCGCTAAACATGAAATCAGTTGGATAATTATCGTAGATAAGTTTAGGAGATTATCTTCTAAGAGATAAGTTTATCTTCTAGTAAATAAGATAGGATAACTATAGATAGGATAAGTTAGCATATACGAAAAAATCCAGTAATTTAGTAGTATTAGAATAGATTATACTCATGTATAAATTACATATAATCAGAGAAATAAAGTGGGTTTTCTTCTGATATTTTCTATACCCTCTTGTTTTATGGTATCAGAGCTACTGATTTTGGTAACCTAATTTTTCTGTGGCTGGAGTTCAACCAACCTTCGGTTCCTTTGATGAGTCCCAAACCTCATCCCAAACACCTAGTTACGTAATACGTTCAGCCCAAACTCCATCCTTCTATTGATAATCTTTCGTTCCAAATCACGCAACATAGATTAAATGGAACGAATTTCCGAGAATGGTCCCAATCAGTCATGCTTATAATCAAAAGAAGAGGCAAGGTTGGATATCTAACAGGGGTAGTTCCTCGACCACACTAAACAGCAGTCACTTACGGTGCTTGGGAAGCTGAGAATTCTATTGCCATGGCTTGGCTTATAAATTCAATGGAGCCAAAAATAGGAAGAGCCTACATATTCAGCAAAATTGCAAGAGAAATCTGGGAGGCTGTGCAAGAAATATATTCTGATTTAGAAAACACTTCTCAGTGCTTTGAAATTAGATCAAAAATCAGAAATACTCAACAAGGTAATATGTCGGTTACCGAGTATTAAAACTTACTCACTGAATTATGGCAAGAAATGGATCTATTTTATGCAGTAAATTGAGAGTGTTGTGCTGATGCAAGAAGTATGAAAAATTATTAGAAAAGGAGAGTTTTTGATTTCTTGCTGGACTTGATGAAGTACGAGGAAGGTTACTCGGTTTAAAACCATTGCCATCAATCTGAGAAACGTTTGCTGAGGTTCGTAGGGAAGAGAGTAGGAAAAAAGTCATGCTTACCTCACACACTTCTAAACAAACCTCTCAAGGCTCAGCTTTAGTGGCAAACTCTTGAAAGGAGTCTACTTACCAAACCCGAGAGCAAAAAACCAAAAATAAGCAGTGGTGTGACCACTGTGATAAGCCCTACCACACCTGTGAGACCTTCTGGAAATTACATGGGAAACCACTAGATTGGAAACCTAAAAGCCACAGAGTTCAACAAAAACGTGGAGCAACACATGTAACATAATTCGATATCAGCAAATCCATAGGGCTAAACCTGTCCCCCTAGCAGATTGAATTACTCCATCAACTCTTGAATCAGACAGAAATCACAATTGAGAAAGACTCACATGACCAATAAACCTCTACTGCAACACTAGTGCATAAAGGTAACCTGTGTCAATCATTATTATCAAAGTCCCTAAGTCAAAATCTCTGGATTGTGGACACAAGTGCATCAGACCACATGACTGGGTCTTTGAATGTCTTTGAAAATATAAGCCATGTAACCAAAAAATTAATGTCTGGGTCACGGATGGAAAAGGGTCACCAGCCATTGGTCAAGGGAGAGTTTGTTTGCCAAAATTGTCAGTCAATTAACCATGGACATGGACTATATTGTGACGTTCTTTCCATCTCATTGTGAATTTCAGGACCGGTGTTCGGGGAAGATGATTGGCAGTGCTGAGGAGAAAGATGGACTTTACTACTTTTCAGGAAAGAGTACTCCTACTGAATCCAAATTCACCACATAGGATTTCCCTTTCAGTTATATCAAATTCTGATGTTATGTTATGGCATCAATGCCTTGGTCATCCCAATTTCCCTTATTTGAAAATCTTATATCCAAACCTTTTCATCAATAAAGATCATATTTCTTTATATTGTGAGCAATGTGTCCTTGCAAAACAAAGCAAAAATACTTATCCCATACACTCATACATACCCTCAAAACCTTTCCAATTAATTCATAGTAATATCGGGGGTCCCGCTAGAGTTACAAGTCTAACTGGTACTCGTTGGTTTATCAGTTTCATTGATGATTATACAAGGGTATGTTGGGTATATCTAATGAAAGACAAATCTGAAGCCTATCATATCTTTAAACAGTTCCACAAACTCATCCAAAATGTATTCCAAACTTCTATTCAAGTAGTACATACAGACAATGGGAGAGTATTTTTCAACTGATTTTATTCAATATCTCAGTGAAAATGAGATCATTCACTAGAGCTCTTGTGCTTATACCCCACAACAAAATGGGATAGTGGAGAGAAAGAGTTGTCATCTTTTAGAGGTAGCCTAATCTATGATGTTTACCAACTTTGTTCCAAATTCCTATCGGGGAGAAGCTATTCTAACTGCCTCATACTTGATAAATCGTCTTCCTTCAAGGTGTTCTTCTAGAACAATTTTCTCACATTAAGCTCCTTAATTCTCTTCCTCCTAAAGTCTTTGGGTGTATTGTTTTCGTACAC
>JANZLC010000009.1:24565871-24579132 GCA_026413385.1 Erythroxylum gracilipes
TATTATTTAATTGTTTGTATATATTTCTATATAAATTAATAAATATAACATTTTTATTTTATTATTAAATATATATTTTATTAATAATAATATAAAATATTATTATTAATTATTTAACAAAATTTATTATATTAAATATTATTATATTCTATTTAATATATTAATATTATGAATTAGTCACCGTTAGTATTAAGATTAATTATTGAGGGTATATTAGGTAGTATGTATTTATTAGTTTACGTTTCATCCTAAACTCTCCGAATCGAAAGTTTATTATTCACTATTTATGATAGAATGAAATGTAATATGAAACTCTCTGCTTTTATTTTATTCTATTCTATTCTATTATGAAACGTCCAATCAAATGATGGAAGTATGTTACGCTCCATTCCATTCTATTACTAACCTCTCAACAAAACAAGGCCTTAGAGATAGATATGACTAACTAGTTTCCTAACTGATGAAAGCAATAAGCCAAATATTTACGACTTCTCTAGAGATGGGTCAGGCCCAACCTAGCCTAACTGGTCGGAAGTTAATGGACCAGTCTTGGGTTCACTGGACCTTTGACTGATCAAGGCATTTATGCATTTTCAATTTTAAAATCAGTTATGAGTTGAGTTGAGCTGAGTTGAACTCGGGCTCGTAACTTATTGTCATCTCTAAACTTCCCGAATTAAGTTATAATAAACTCGAATTTAAGTTTGTTTTAAAGTTTTCCACTTTTTGAAATTTGTTTTTAATTGACCACACAAACTGTAAAACTGTTTTAATTAAATAATTATCTTTTTGAAAATTTAAATTAAATCATTAATTATTACTAATTTAATTAGTAAATAAATATTCACATGGTATTTAACGGAAATGCTATATTATCAAAATTAATTTTTGATTTACATAAAATTTAAAAATTAGTTACTAAAATTTTAAATATGTTATCTCTTATTTAAGTTAAAAGTAATAATAACCTAATTTACCTTTTAAATTTAACATGAAATAATTAAATTAAATTTAAATTAATAATTTAAAATAATTATAATAAATTATGATTTAATATAATTTAATTAATTTTGTTCAAATTTAAGAATTAGTTAAATCATAATAAAAATAATATTTGATTAGTTTATATTCGACCCTATATTACGCATTTTTTGTTATTTTTAATAAAATTTAAAAGGAGATTATTTAAAAATAAAAATTAGAAAGATTTTTTCAAAATATTTTAAAATTATATAGTCAGTATATGTCTTTGGAAACAGACTAAGTCGATACTTTTGCGATGCCGTTTAGAAGGGGTATAAGAAAAGTAAGGCGGAAAAATAAAATATCGAAATTCAAAATTATGTTTTAAATACAATGGCATATTCGTAGATCTAGCAAAAGCCAGCCCCAAATAGCCAAGATAACCTCGATGAGTACTGTTTAGTTATTTTATTACGAGTGAGTGTGTCGCCAACACTAGAATGAACAGTAAAGACGACAATAAATTGAAAAGCATTTCGTGATTAGGTTTCAGTTCACTCTCTCTCTATCTCTCTAATTAGTCTCTTGCGGCTAGGGTCTCTCTCTCTCTACTCCCTGGAACCTTATCGAATTCTCTACCTATTTTCAGATCTGAACTGTAGACGATGGAGCTGTTGTTAGGATAAAGTTTTCGTTCGGGAGGGGCTTTGGAGGTTTGATTAGGAGAGATGGCGACCGCGAACCCTTTCGACTTGTTAGGCGATGAAGACGCTGAGGACCCGTCGCTCTTGATCGCCGCTCATCAGCAGAAAGTCGCCAACGCTGTCGCCGTGCCTAAGAAAGCTTCTTCACAGCCTCAGTCGAAGTCGGCGGCTCAGTCTCAACCTCCGGCTTCCAAGCCCCAGGCTAAGCTTCCGTCTAAGCCGCTCCCTCCTGCCCAGGCCGGTTGGTTACTTGATTTCATTTTTCATTCATTTTCTGTTCTTCGCATTGTGTGTTGATTGGATGTTGATGCGTTTCTATTCCATTTATTTTGGCGTTATCTAAAGGAGAGGTTTATCTGTTTGTCCGTATTAGCTTGGTTTCATGTACGCCCACACTCCACCGAAAGGAATTGTGTGCCGGTGGTTGGAATCATTTCTCAGCTAGTCGGCTTTTTGCTTGATTTTATCGTATCCAGGACCTAAAATCCAAAAAGAATGATATAGTTTCCTCTTAGAAAACCTATTTCTGAGTTCTAGACCACTCAAGAACAGCTTTGAGTTAGGGTTTTATTAAATTATTGATTAGAGAGAATACTTTCGGTGGTTTGAGAAATCATTTTTGGAGTGGCTTACAGCTACATACTTGAAAGAAGCCTGCTCTGAATTTTTTCCAAGAACATCTTCTATCGATGTTTTGCCGCTTCAAGTGGTCTTAACGACGTTTTGTTTAATTACTGGTGATGTGTTCAAACTCGCATTAACAAAAAGTGTTATTAACTCCTCTTGATGTTGCTGGAGACAAGTTTGTCAAGTGGAAAAAAATTTTTGGAAAAGAAGCGAACCTTTGTGATAAGAGTCTCATATGAAGTTAATTCTTACATTACCTGGTTGCTTTGCTCATTGTCTTAGTTCATTTTGCTTTTCTCTTCTAGTCTCGAGCATCTCTATGGTGCTGGCTAATTTTCATGTCCTCTCACTGATGTAGTAAGGGAGGCAAAGAATGATACGGGCCGTGGAGGTGGACGTGGTTATGGCCGTGGTCGTGGTGGCTATGGTCGTGATTTTAACAGTGAGAATCCTCTCAGCAGTGCTGGTGCATCTGCAGTTCAAGGTGCTGCTGAAGATGGAGATAGGAGGCCCTTTGAGAGGCGTAGCTATGGTGGGCCTCGGGTTGGTCGCCGTGGAGGCTTTAATAATGGAGAAGTTGGTGATGGGGAGCGCCCTCGCCGTGCCTTTGAACGCCGAAGTGGGACAGTACATGGGTCTGATGTTTTCTCTCAGTCAATATATTTTGCCTTAATTGCAGAGAAGTTTCATATAATCATAAGTATCTGCAGAAAATTTTCCCTTTTGATCATACATTAAATCTTAAATACTTCTGATTGTAGAAATGATTTCAAGCGCGAGGGAGCTGGTCGGGGGAATTGGGGAACCCAAACTGATGAACTAGCTCAGTAAGCACAAGCTTCCTATTTTTTTATTATCCTCATTTTTTTAACAATTAGGTTTTGGTGTTCTTTGCTTGCTGAAAAATTCATCTCTGATTATGGCGTTGGAACTATTGCGGATTAGGGTGACTGAGGAAGTTGCCAATGAGCCTGAGAAGGTTTTGGAAGGTTTGAAGGCTGAGGGGGAGGAGGAAGCAGCCGATGGAAGTAAGGAGAACCTTGGCAATGAAACTAAAGAGCCTGAAGACAAGGTGAATGTCTTCTCATGTTGAAGATACACGCATTCTGTTATTCTTTACTTACAAAGATAGATGTTTTATAAGTAAATACAATCTGGTCCTCTCATAGTTATTTGAAGTACCTGTAGCCTAATAATATCTGGTTTTTTCTTTAGGAGATGACTCTTGAAGAGTATGAAAAGCTACTCGAAGAGAAGAGGAAGGTCTTGCAGGCACTTAAGACTGAAGAAAGAAAGGTCGATGCTAAAGGATTTGAGTCCATGCAGCAGCTTTCAAGCAAGAAGGGCAATGATGACGTTTTCATTAAACTTGTAAAGACCAATATTATCTTTTGATTAAATATGTTAAGAGAAAATGGTTTTTGTCTTTCCTTTTTCTAATTGTTCTTTGATGATCAAAGGGTTCTGACAAGGATAAGCGCAAAGAAGCATCTGAGAGGGATGAGAAGGCTAAGAAGGTGTACAATTATAACTCTTTATAATCGATCATAAGAAAATTTCCTGAACTTTGCCATATATGATGAATAGCTCAGTTGTTGTCTTATGTCTTTATTCTGATTTCCTTCTCATGTGTTACAGTCGGTAAGCATTAATGACTTCTTAAAGCCAGTGGAAGGAGAAAGATACTATAGCCCCGGTGGTCGTGGTAGGAGCCGAGGAGGCCGAGGAGGGCATAGTAGTGCAAGAGGAGAAGGGCGAGGAGGAGATTTAATGAGCAACGTGACAGCAGTAGCCCCTTCCATTGAAGATCCTGGTCAGTTCCCAACCTTGGGTGGCAAGTGAAGTGAGATTCACGGAACCCCTCTTACTATCTTTACTACTACTGCCCTTATATTTTTGGTAAGAGTCAAATGACTTCAATAATTCGGTCGGTTCTTAAATTTTATATGTCTCTCCAATTATGTATATTTAGGTGTTCCGTTTGTTCCAATGTGGTCTCCCTCTCCCAATGATTGCCACGCCATGCTATAGTGATATATAATGATCTGATAATTTGCGCTTATTAAACTACTATTTAAGCACTTCCCTTCACATATCTTTGCCCGGTTTCATTATCGAATGCATGAAATGCTGATGTTGATGGGTTGATTAGTCTTATTTTGATTAGAAATCCGGTGGAGCAAAGTTTCGGTTCTTCAGCTTTCACGTAGGAGCTTAATGGGCTCTTGGGTATTTGAACTTAAGGTACTTGAATAATATATGGGCTTTGTAATTGGGCTGAAAACAATTTAATGTGTTAGCTTGGGCAGACATTAATTAAATGTGTTAGCTTAGGACAAAAATGATTTAACTGGTTTTCACTTGAGTTAGTCTATAAAATTTAATGGCATTTAACATGGGCCTGTAATATTGAATGGGCCCAAGTTTTGCTCGACTATAATGAGGACCTAATAAATGTATAATGGACCCCAAGTCGGGCCCAATTTAAGTGCATCAGTTAAGGGTTTGATTTCGGCCCAATTAATGGTATTTGATTAGCCTGAACATGGGCCTACGTTTTGCTTAATGAGCTTTACACAAATACTATTAACGTTTAATGGGTTCCAAAAACGGGCCATTTGGACATGAGCAATGTTTAATAGGCTTTAATTGGGCCCAATTTAACGGGCCAGAAGAGAATAGATAATGTTCAATGACCTAAGTTAATGATTAATGGGCTTAATTTGGGCCTAAATTTTGCTTATTGTGATTCATTGCGGACTTAACTGGGCATATACACTATACTGGCTTAATATTGGGCTAAATTAATGTTTAAAGGGCTTTAATCTGGCCTTAAGTTTTTAAATGTGGGCTTTAAAGGGCCTAATTATAAGCCCATTAATTAGGCCTAAATAATGTTTAGTGGGCTTGAACATATGATTAAGTTTTGCCTAATGGGCTTTACAGGGACCTGATTAATTTAACTGGGCCGAAGGGTTTGGTACCACAGTCGAAATATTCGTCAATCTGTATCTGACTACGCCAGCATTGTTTCTCATTACTGAAACAATCCGTCTGTCATTTGTTATGACAACAGTCAATACATGTGAAACTATCAACACAGATCTGACTAGTATGATCTAACGTACTGTGTTTACCTTGTGTTAGTAGCTGCTCGAGCCCCCAGTAACCAGCCGCAAAGAAATTAAAACAGAACTTAATAACTGAATCAAAGGCCACTATGATTCAAAGATACAGCAGATCCCAAACTGTTTGCTCAGGAAAAGATGTTAAAGATATCAAAAAATATATAAGTTTAATGCACTTTTCTTCTTGCTCAACAGTATGTAAGAAATACAACATGATTGGTAACCACTCTCGGAAAACAAAAACAAAGTTCATTGGCAATCACAAATAGTTAATTGGAAAATCAACCCCTGGAGTTATCCGGCGTTAAAGACGTTTGTTTGTCAATAGAAGTGCAGAACAACTAGCCGAAGTCAATGTAATACAATCAGCTTAATGCAATACCACAGAAATTAAGAAATGAGCGTATATTCATATTAGATTTTCATAACTACTTTGTCATCCAATTTCCCTAGAGTAATTCCGGTACTATAAATAGTCCCAGAACCCCAGCAATAAATTTGCTGGATCATCTTTTCAGTGGTGTGTCTAGAGACCAAACTGATAACTTTCCATCCACCAAAAATCATGAACAACATATTCAAAGCACAAGCATCAATAACTATTTGATCTGTGCCAATAAAAGTTTTCAGAAAGTTTGAGCAAAAACCCACATGATGATCAAGTTTTAAACCTGAACAGGATTAATGGATCCAGGGGACAGTTCCATATATAGTACAACATTTATAATTGTGATTACAACTCCAATAGTCGATAGGATTGCCAGTTCAGATCATCTTTGTTCATTTCAATGTAGCTAACTATTAAGAAAGATGCGCAAGGACCCTGCAACCAGAATGCACTTCTAATATGCAAAGTTACTTAAAGAGAAAACAAAACAATGACCAGCTCAATGAGAAAAATATGGACTTAGGTTACTTTGTAAGTTTATGCATATGACAGACATTAAAATGGTATGTTGATCACTTACGTCAAGACAAGGAATCAATTAACATCACGGCATGCTATGATTATAAAGCAATCTCATAGAAAGAAAAGACAAAGTCAATCTAAATGTATATAAAGTTGCGGAAAACTTGAAGTACAACTAAACCAAAGACACACCAATTGAATGAAATTTGAAAACATAAGCCCCTGGGTAAAACAATTTTTTTGGTCCAATTGTCGATTTTCTTCTTAGGTCACCAATCTAAGCCTTTCTATTACAGTAAAAAAATTTCAAGGTTACCAAATCCAAGCACAAGAAAACAAGTCAAACAGAAATGAAATCTCAGTCATTACCCGGACGTGATACAGACAAGCACATGTGATAGTAGTATGAGCATTTTCAAGACTCATTTACTTGCTGGTCCAGAATCGAGAACGTTCATGGTGGTTTCTATTGCATCTGTGAAGAATTAAAGTTAGAGAAATAGTAATCCGCCAAACTCAAATTGGTAACAGAAAATTAGTTTGTCCACGATAGGCAGTAACAGAAATTACAGAGTATAATAAATCTTAATCAAATTGATCCAAAAGAAAACTCCAAATCCTACGGCTTAGAATCCAAATCATTATTTAAGTATCAGAATCATCATTATAAAACATATAATATGACCTGAGGATTAACTAGCGCCCTCGTAATGCATCTATCCAAGCCCTAACTACGGTATGTGAATCCAAGACGGTATACATATAGATGCCAAAAAATGTACGGAAGGAGCTAGAAGAAGCTGAAACTTCCTATGAGGAAGGCACGGAAGCACTATTGCGGTAGGAGGCATTGGCACCGGAGAGCGATATCTCTCCGGCTAGGTTACACTGGCATATCTCCCAAATTACCGCCAGTAAGAACTCTCACTCAGAGACGAACAGAGATGAAAATAACTGAAAATGAATATAACTACAAAGATCGGAGACATGTGATGGACGGGATAGTTCTCGGAGAGACAGGAGCTCAAAAGGATGTTTCCTAGAGAGAGAGAGAAGGTTCCTGTAGCTAACTGGCTTCTTCCAGAACCTAATGTGTTCGCTTAAAATTTGAACGTATGCACTTTGAGCGCGAAAGAGAGTAACTTAGTTATGTGGTCGGGTCGGGCTTAAAACTTTGTAGAAGCCCACATCTTCCATCTTCTCGAAACAACTTAAAAGTAACTAACAAAGATTGCTTTCAAGAATAAATGAAATTTAAAAAATTCGTATCACTTTATCCACATATTAACTCTTCCAAGTATATGTAAGTATTTAATATACATACCACATACAAAAACGTTATTATAAAAAAAGAGTTCTTCTTAATTTCGACTTATTCAACTGTATAAATTTTAAATTTTTGTTTAGTTTTCACATTTTAAATTTAATTTGCTTTAATAATATTATTAAAAACTGATCAGTTAATTAATTGATTAATTTTTATAAATTTATAAATTTTTATAAACTAAAATGAAACGCTAGTTTTCAATTAAACTTTCAAGTATTTAATAAGTAAGTAAAAACATTTTCAATTATATTTTTAATTATTTAATTTTATTCGATCTTTAATTAATTTTATGACAGTCTAATATCAATTGAATCTTTTCGGTCTTTAAACTTATTTTACTGATTTAATTTCCAGTTCAATTTTTAAAACATTTGTTCTTCAAAATATATACAAGTCATCATTACACCCAGTCGGATTTAACATATAAGTATTTAACATATATGCAATATACAAACATTATTAAGATTCAAATATATACACATATTTAATTTATCTTCATCATTTTTATTATTATTAGTTCTAGATTGTAATTAGAATGATACAGAGTTGTAAGATTTGACAGGTACAATTTTAGAAATAGTGAGCAAACGATTGCAACATACCAGGTATAAGTAGAATTTTACAGCTTATCAAGTTTATTTGTCGAATTGTTTTTTAATAACTTTTTTCTTTCTAAACTGGAATCAACTAGTCTGTACTTTTTAAATTATTATTATTATTATTATATTTTGTTTTCAGTTATATCATCATCATCATACCTCGAAAGTCTCACAATAAAGTAAGGTTTGGAGAGGCCGGATAGTACGCAGCCTTACCCCTACATTATAGAGAAGCTGTTTCCAAAGTTTTCAAGTATATCCTTTAGTTATATTTTATTTTTTATTTATTCACGTATTTATTGTTATTTTATTTACATAATATTTAATGCGTCAGTTTTACTTATTTAATTTTTAATCTGCATCATTCTTTTATTGTCACATTTACATGCGAGTTTATCGGAAACAGCCTCTCTACTATGTAGAGATAATGCTACACACTATCAGACCTCTTCAAACCCTGCTTTATTACCGAACTTCGGACTGGATATGATGATGATGATTTAATATATATACGACATACAAATCTAATTTTATTTTTGAATCTTTCATGTATACAAATTTATGTAATTTATAAGTTATTTGATAATTTATGCAATTCGTATTTGAAAAGTAATATTAATATTAAAAAATGAAAAATGGAAAATGGAAAATGGAAAATTATATAACTAACAACGTCTTCGAGCTTTTACTTAGTAAAAATTTGATTATAAGGTGAAACTAATAATTTCAACAGATATAATCTATTTTTCATTTTACAGCTCACCCAAAAGGAAATTTAGCTTGAGCTGGTTAAAATTACCCGAGAAGTTTAACCAAATCTAGTGAAAAGCTCTTCTTAAATGTACCATACAACATGAAACATGAAAATAAGAAGGCTATTCAACTTCATTAAAATGAATGGGTAACAGATGCAACAATACTACTAAACATATATATTACCATTTCTAATTTGTACAAGACCCATATTCAAGTTAAAGATCATAATCTTCTTGCAACAGTTTTGAGTACAATATTATGAGGAAGGTCTAGCAGAAATACAGGTTCAACCTCAAGGAAATTATGGAAAGTAAATATCTCACAGGCCATATGACAATTAGTAGGTTTTCTTTCACTTTGCACTAAGAGCAGCATCCACTCTTCTGACCAACAGGCTGTCCTCTGATTTGCACCGTTGGAGTTCTCGCATTGTTAATGGCTGGTTGACTCGCCATTCTGTATGAATAGTAGAAAAGGCAATAGATTAACACTATGAATAGTCTTGTGATTACCAGTGTAACAAAAAAATTGCAAACCAACTTCAAGGATCAACATTTGGTACGTTAATGAGCTTTATTTTATGCCATACCAACCAGTATGGTTGAATTACACGTGCCACAATCATGTATGAAATCATCAGTACATTCCCTAGTTTAAGGTTCAAATTGATCAGTCTCAATCATGGTAAATGATGACGGAACTCTTAGTACCAATAAAAGCAAATTATGTCTACATTCTCAATTGATGTTCAACCAATTTTCCCGAAGGTCATATTGCACCCACCTGCGCAAAATCCTCTGTTTACTTTAGAATTGAGACTGCAATCTCTTGATAAATTAGCCACATTCCAGCAAAAACCTATTCAAACTAGAACCTCTTATTACTTAATAGATTTATTCTAGCCAAACTAAAGGGATACTTAACCGTTGGAATATTTCTATCAGAAAGAAATTGGGGTCTAATCCTTCATTTGATGCCGATCATAGACCAGGAAAGGTTGCCTTTATTTCATGAAGTCAAAGGGAATAGCAAAGATGCTACTGAGTCAATCTCCATGGTCCACTAAGGCATGTCAACTTATTAACTGTGGGGTCTAATAAGTATTGAATTATATATTTTGTATATTTTATCATAGCCATATAGAAATGGGATCATACCTATCCTTGATTGAAGACGCCATAGCCATGAAAGCTTGTTCTACATTAGTAGCATCTTTTGCACTAGTTTCCATGAAAGGAATGCCTATCTCATCGGCTAATGCCTACTCAGGAATACAAGAAATAACAATTAGGAGGCAGGAAAAAAAATTGAACCAATGAAGCACTTGCCACAAATAGTTATACAGTACGAGAAAACTTGGCTATACCTTTCCTGTTTCATATGATACAACTTTATTTGCAGTGAGATCACACTTGTTGCCAACCAAAAGTTTGTTGACATTTTCACTAGCATAACGATCAATTTCACTCAGCCATTGTTTCACATTATTGAAACTTTCCTGGTCAGTCACATCATAAACAATCTACAACAGGATCCACCAAAGAAGATGCCTTTTATGATGACAATCAATAATGTTAAACTAGAAAAGGAAGCTACAGAAGTGAGAAATATTACTATGATGCCATGTGCGCCACGATAGTAGCTACTGGTGATTGTTCTAAATCGTTCTTGTCCAGCAGTGTCCCACTGCAAGGAAACAAAATGGAACTCAAGCATTCATTCATTATGGATGACAATACATTTAATGCATCATCCAAAATGCATATATACATTAAGGAAAGGGGAAAAAATCATACAATTTGAAGTTTGATAGTCTTCCCATCTTGCTCCACTGTACGTATTTTCTACCAAAAAAAAAAGAAATGAAAATAATTTCAATGGGCAAATAGAAAACATTTTATAGAAAGATAAACCAATGTTGGTGGCATCAATAGCAGTTACTTACAAAATCAACGCCTATGGTGCTTATGTAACTCTCAATGTATGAGTCATCCTGCATTAAAGGCATTAGTGACGTTATCAAGTCTAAAACAATCAGCTCTTTAGAGAGAACTTGACATACAATCAATATCAATCACTAATATGCAAGCATATGTATACAAGTCTGGGTAAGTATTCAAAGATATTACCCATTTTAAAAATGCCTTTACATGTTAGGTAATGGATAATGTCTGCGACTAAATTGGAATTTTAATCACTTAGATAAGGTCACTTCCTAGTAGAAAGCAAAGCAAGAGACAGGAAATTAATTAGCCATGTCAATGAAATTCAATATCAGTATTTGTTTGGATCATACAGCAAATCTTAGAAGAAGACATGATTTGCCAACACCAGAATCTCCAATGAGAAGAAGCTTGAACAGATAATCACTGCAAAATTGAGCAAGGAAGAGTCAAGCGGATGGTATTTGTTTGGATCATATATATCCAATGTGCATCCAAAAAGCATATACACATCATCATAGCCTATCAATATGAAAATGTCAACCAGCTAATTATATTTTACAGATTGTTAACTTTCTTCTTCAGTCATCATTCTAAACCATTTTATAAGATGAAAAGTAGGTTGCAGTGGACGAATCGTAACCAGAATTGCTATCTCAACTATGCAGAAGCTAGATTGTAGAATAAGCTTCTCCTAGAGAAGAGTCCACAGAGTAAAATTTAGCACGTGTAAAGAAGTAGCGTAGTAAACAAATTTTCGGGCTGAGAAATCTCACATTCAACAAATCTTATCAGCAACTTATTGTTTCTGAATGTATTAAGAAGAGAAAATTCCTCGAAGGCCTGTACTGCAGAATCAATTACTTTATTATCCAAAAGATAACCTTCTGACTTCATCCATATCAAATTCTTCAACCAAAATTCAAACATAATAATCGAAAAACAGCGAATGGTCATAGAAACCATCTGTCATAACGAAATAGGTGTCAAAAGTTGACCGTGACGCAAAAAATTAGCTTACCGACTCTGGACAATAAACGTCAACAAAGTAGAATGAATTTCAACTCAATCAAATAGATCTAAACCAAAACTCAAAGTTTTAGGGTTTACGAACCAAATCAGGCATCCAATCAATTACTAGGTACGATTCATCGCCACACAAAGGCATCTCAGGTCCTAAACAATCAATAAAGCGGTCTCGTAACGCGGCGTTCGAAGCCCTAACTATGGTAAGTGCATTGAAAGCATATTTACAAGCTTCTATATAAATCATACTAAAAACATGAGTTGGAACTTACTACTCGGTAGTCATGGTGGCAAGATAATATTAGAAGGTGTCAGCGTCAGCGACGGTGCCGGAGTGTAATATCTCTCCGGCGATATTATGCCCGGTGACTCCCAAAGTATCGCGGCAAAAAACTAGCCAAGAGAGATCGCAGAAAATAACTAACACAACGACGTTGCAAAAGCGGAATGTAAAAGGAGAACGGAACGACAATTGAAAGAGCCTAAATAGTCTGCGTCTAGAGAGCTTACATTGGGCCCAAGTCGGATCGAAAATCAATTCTAGAAACTTCCAGCTGTTATATCAAAACTTCTATCTATTAAAATTAGCTATTATTAATAATTAAAATTATTATTAGTGGTAAGATTTACATAATAGAATTTATTACTTAATTTGAATTATTAATTTGTTATATAGATAATAAGTTATATATAATTTAATGAAAGTACTTAATAATTTACTTAAAAATAATGATTTTGCATTGTGTTAATATAAAGAAAACAAAAAATAAATACGAGATCGTCAATTTAATGATTATTGCAGTCCGAATGATCAAATAGTTAAGTATAACAAAACGTTTTTAAAAATATTGTTGCCAGTTAAAGGTGGCAATAGCCTACCCAATTCTACTCAAATCCGAACTTTTTCGTTTAAACTTCAGTGTCTGCTATCCAAGCATTTGTAACGTTAGTAAGTGTTTTTTTTATTACGAAAGTTTTTTTAAAAAATAAATATTTGACTCTAAAATAAAAATTACTTATTTAATAAATATAATCTTTTTTTATCAAAATATAGCTTTTTGAGAAGCTCAAATTTGGAGCTTTTTAAAAAAGTCTCTCAAATAATTTTTTCGGGTATATTTTTCAGATCAATTAATGAGCCTATTTTTAGTCCATTTTGTTCTTATATTTTACACATAATTCTCACAATACCCACAAACTTATCTTCACGTTTATCTTGCAAACTCATCTTCTCTATTACAATAAAATGCATAATTTATTATGTATTTAACTATTTAC
>JANZLC010000009.1:24579232-24593535 GCA_026413385.1 Erythroxylum gracilipes
TAATATACTTTAAATAATTTTTATTACAAAATAAAATATAGTTAAAATTAAAAATATTTTTTATTTTTATGTTACCAAACAATCTACTGAATGAAACTTTTTCAAAAAAATTCTTTGTTAAATGACCACTAAACAATCAACTAACTGTTTAGAAAAAATTTTATCAAAAAAAAATTACAGAAAAAGCTCTATTAATAAAAAATTAACTGACATAAGTCTAACTAAACCGAGGATTTGATTAGTTTGAATTTCAGTGTGTCGGGCAAACCTTGTCAACCGAATCGTTACCTAAAGTGGAAATCTTCCTTCCGTAAAAGTGAAAATCTTTTGTTATTCTCTTTGTATTTTTGGATGGGAAGTCCTGAGTCCTCTAGGAAAACTATTTTGGCTTTATATATGTGCATGCCTAAGTGGCTACTCAATCACTAAGAAACCAACATTCCCAATGCAAGTATGGCTGCAACAGTTCACTCAAACTATGAGTATCTCAACGTCCACCAACCTGCTTCTTCTGGTTACGTAAGTTAATTTGGTTTCATGCATGTATGATTTTGCAGTTTAGTTATGGTGGTGTTCATGTCCATTAATGGCTGCTGCAGGAAATCGACCAAAGGAAGAGGTGTGTTGGTGGTAAAGTGCTGAGAAAGGTTAACTTCATTAGTAAGATAAGGAGGGACGACAAAGCCACCAAAATTAGCAGCTTTTTGAAGAGACAACCTACACTGTTCAAGAAAGCTAACGTACTCCAGAAGTTATGTGGAGTCTCTGTTTCGATGGTGATTTACTCACGAGACGGAACTCTCTACACATGGCCTGAAAACGAAGAACAAGTGAGGAGTTCCATAAGCATGTTCAAGGGAATTGAACCCAAGAACAAGCGTAAGCTCACATTGATGAACATTTTGGCAGAGAAGAAGAGGAGACTGGAGAAGAAGAGGAGAAAGGTTGTGGCGAACAAGTTTCAGGAGCTGACCAAGTGGCTTGAGGGGTTATCAGAAGATGCGTTGAAAGAATCAATAGGTTACTTGGAAAAGAAGCTTATGGATTTTAAGGGGAAACTAGGTAAAGAAACTACTGGTCAGATATTGGAGAACCAAATGGTCCAGAGTAATGACATTAACATCAATCTTCAAGACGCTTGGGACACAATAAGACGAGATGCAATTGGTACTAGTGATCTTTATTGGATTGATAGTCCTTTTAATTAGTCAGTTCGATTAGAATAACAGTATAATGGGCTTCATTACAATTCATCAACTCTCTCATGTATTATATTTATTATTTAGATCTAGTGTAACACAATATACGATTAAACATATAAATAATTGGTTAAATAAAAATAAAAAATTGAGTTCATTAGAGTTCTAAGTTGAGCTTGGATTTGAAAGGGTTTTGAATCCAATCAAATCTTAAATCAATGATTAAAAAATCAAAACCGATTTAGTTGATCCAATTTTTTCAATAAGTAAAGATAGTATCTTTCTTCAATCATAATTTAAGTTCTTCAATTTCGTCTAATCTTTATTATATACTAGTTTTAAAATTATACTTTCTCAAATTTTAAGATTAATGTAAATATCAATCAAATTCAGACTACCTAAACTAATTTTTTAAATTTAAATTGAGTTGAATTTGAGATTCTACAACGAAAAAATGACCTCATTTTTAATTTTTTTTTAAATATAAGGACAGGTTGAGCCACGAGCCACACAACTCGTGAGCTAGGCCAGGCCCGGACAGCTCCTCCTTATCTCGGAAGGTCTAGTAATTCGCAACCTTACTCTTAACTGAATTTAAAATTTTAAAGTTTGAAATTTATTTTTGATTAAACTCATATTTAATTCAAATTGTAGTGAAATCGACATGTATTTCTTTAAGCTCGGGTTGAAGTTGACGTTTTCGTGCCAAGCCTAGTTGAATTAATGTAAGATATATGATACTTTTCAAGTTGGTGTTTTATCTAAAGATTGAACATAAGGAAATAAACATGTCAACATTTCAAGCAACATTTACCAAACTCGAGAGAGTCAATCTTCGTATAACCTCAGTAAGTCAACAGCAAAGAGAATATCTAATTTCCACAATGATTAGCTTAAGGGAGAAGAACCACCAATTGACAGCTACGTTACTTTACATAATTAGGTACTATCACAAAACAAATAATGGCTTTGGCTACAAGCTGTATATGTAATGCACAACCTGTCACGGCCACACTTACATTTTCAAATTTCTCTCAGACTTCCTGTCCTTTACCATTAGAGAAGGCTTGTCGAAATGGCTATTGCAACTGCCCTTCTAATTTTTGTGCTGGCCACTCCGGCGGCGGTTTACGCGGCTGAGCACACGGTGGGTGGAACTACTGGCTGGACCCAGTTCGGTGATTACTCCACTTGGGCTTCTGGTAAAAAGTTCACTATTGGCGATACTCTTGGTAAGGTAAATTCTATTTGTAAGGATTAATGAATGAGCAATAAAAAGCTTACAAGGTTCAAGAAACGGAGTTGCATGGGATGTAGCTCAATAGGGGTAAATCTTAAATTCTCGAACAGACATTGATTAATGATTTGGTTTTGAATCTTACAGTGTTCAACTACGACAGCACCTCCCACATGGTGGCGGAAGTATCACAGAGCGACTACGACAGCTGCAGATCGAGCAACGCAATCCGGATGCACAGTGGCGGGACCACAACTATAACCTTGTCAAAGACTGGTCCGATGTACTTCATTTGTTCAAACTACGGTCACTGCAGTGGAGGCATGAAGCTATCCATCATCGTAGAGCCATTAACCTGTCAGTGCATAGAATTAAGTAGAAAAAAAAAAACTGATTCATGATTCACTTATTGTTTTATCATTCTTGCTTATAATATTGTAAATACACGTGTATAGTTAATACTTAATCGTGTCTCTCTCTCTCATGTAACCAATTCTGTTATTACTATTGGAACATAACCGTGACCAAATCATGGGTGCAGTGGAAACAAAAATTTTTACGGATTTTGAGTAGATTCCGATAATTGATTAAACTTAAATAAAACACAAATCGATTTCAAATTATACCTTGTTCGATTTCCGATGAAAAATCTTTTAAACTTTTTTCTGATTGACTAATCACGGGTTGTCCAGTTGTCCAGTCTCTGATGGTATCTACAGAGCAATTCTCAAACTGTTTTGATAGGAAGAAGACAAAAAGTGGTAATTTCTAAAAAGCTCTTCCTTTTAAATAGAAAAATCATGACAGTCTTTTATTAAAATTAAATATTTTTAATTATAATTAAAACCAAATCCAAATTATAATTAATTTAATTTTAATAAAATCAAATATCTCATATTTGATTCCCAAAGTTTTTCAAACTTTATAATTAAGTCGAACTTAATTAAATTAATTTTTCTTTCACAAATTGCTCTTTAATATGTGATGCATTAGGTTCCTAATAAATTGGCAATGATTATAAATTATAAATTCTAATTATAATTCACAATTAGAATTAGATAAATTAAATTAATTCTTTAATTAAATAATTCATAATAATAAATTATGATTAATGTCTAGTAATATGTCATGATTACCCAAATATCAGGAATGCCAAAGATATTGACTTAACATGTCCATACATGACTATAATGTATAATTTAATCCTTTTGTCATTCAATATTATAATTGGACAGAGTATGGATACAGTGTCTACTCTTATCATCCAATTATGTTCATTTTTGCTAATTAGTAGTTGATTTATAATTGAAATTTGAAAACTCATTTTCAAATATCAATTCACTCAGGCCAAATAATTTCACAAATCATTATTAATCCAGAACAACAGAATATTCTCTCTAATTACTTTAGAATGACGAATCCTATATTGACTTACTCAACTATCTACATATAGTTCATACTGTATCCAATTACTACCGACTGAACTATCATAGGATGATTCATAAGTAGCATCAAAACACAGTAATTCTTATACTAGATACCATGGTAATCTCAAGTTTGAGGATCAATTATACAACCATCATTATGAGATAATCCAGATACATAAGTAATATTCCATTTGGAATTCTCATAATCGGGTCAATTCAAGGACTTATTCTCTAATAATCACTCACATCTTAGTTTAAGTACCTCTATACTTTAATTTATAAGAACAATTACTTTCTTTATAAGAAAGAAACATAATGTCTGCTAGTTTTACCGTTTCAACAAAATCCAGTCTTGATGAAACTACAGCTATGAACATTTAGGAATAACACATAAGTGCAAATTGAATCTCATAATTATGATCTCATCATAATTTCAATTACATAGTAATTATTCAAAGGATTTTATCTTTAGTAGTAAAACAAAAAATATTAATTAAATTAATACATAAAGATAAACAAAGCCTTTTCTTTAATTAAAATATAATGTCATACATTAATTTGCACCTAATTAATTGGCTGCAAGGGCATAAACTAACAATCTCCCACTTGCACTAAAGCCAATCACCTATGAATCTAATGCCATATCCATTCATATGTCGATCATGTCTCTTTTGAGACAATGACTTAGTAAAAGGATCTGCTAGATTCTCTTCAGTGGGATATTGCTCCAATATTATGTCTTTCTGTTCCACTATCTCCCGGATCAAGTGAAACTTCCTGAATACATATTTGGACCGTTGATGAGACCTAGGTTTCTTTACTTGCGCAATAGCACTGTTGTTGTCACAATACAATACTATGAGCTCAATAATGCTAGGAACCACTTTAAGTTCAGTGATGAACTTCTTGATCCAAACTGCTTCCTTTGCCGCCTCTGATGCTGAAATGTACTCTACTTCGGTCGTTGAATCTGCAATAGTTGGTTGTTTAGAACTCTTCCAATTAACTACACCACCGTAAAGAGTAAAAATATACCTTAACTGTAATCTACTATCGTCTTGATCATACTGGAAACTGGCATCCGAATGACCCTGAACTCTTATCAACTCCTCCATAAACCAGAAAAATATCTTTAGTCCTTCTTAAGTACTTCAACATATTTTTCACAGCCGTCTAGTGACCCTCACCGGGATTAGCTTGATATCTTCTTGTTATGCTCAAAGCATAAGCAACATGTAGTCTAGTACATAACATCACATACATGATCGATCCAATTACCAAAGCATAATCCTTTTTATCTCTCTCCTTTAGTGTCTGTGGACACATACTCTATGAGAGAGAAATCCCATGCGATATAGGTAAGAATCCTCTCTTGGAATTCTCCATGCTAAACATCTTTAGCATTTTATCTATGTACATAGATTGAGATAATTCAAGCAACCTTTTTTATCTATCTCAATAGATCTTTATACCTAGTATATAAGCTGCTTCTTCCATATGCTTCATGGAAAAGTTCTTAGATAACCATATCTTAACAGACTGGACATTGAAATATTATTTCCAATAAGCAATATATCATCTACATAAAACACTAAGAAAACGACTGCACTCTTACTTACCTTCTTGTAAACACAAGGTTCATCCAAATTTTTAATAAAATCAAACTCTTTGATTATTTCATCAAAACAGATATTCTAACTTCGCGATAATTGTTTAAGTCAATAAATGGATCTTTGCAACTTGCATACTTGATCAGGAAATTTTTTGAATTCAAAACCCTCAGGTTGTGTCATATAACCCGACAAATCTTTATAATGGGCTTCATTACAATTCATAAGCTCTCTTATGTATTCTATTTATTATTTAGATCTAGTGTAACACAATATACGATTAAACGTATAAATAATTGGTTAAATAAAAATAAAATTTTGAGTTCATTAGAGTTCAAGTTGAGCTTGTATTGTGAAAGGGTCTTTGAATCCAATCAAATCTTAAATCAATGATTAAAAAATCAAATTCGATTTAATTGATCCAATTTCTTCAATAAATAAAGATAGTATCTTTCTTTAATTATAATTTAAGTTCTTCAATTTCGTTTGATCTTTAGTTATAATTTAAGTTTTTCAATTTCGTTTGATCTTTATTATATACTAGTTTTAACAATCTAATACCAATTGAACATTTAAAATTTTAAAGCGATTGAATATTTAAAATTTTAAACATTTTATTTTGTCGGTTTAATTTTTTAAAAATTATATTAACTAGGTTTGGACACAAAAATATATCAAATTGAACTCATCTCAGTTTATTTTTATCCTTAATTAATATATCAAAATCATAAGAATAATTTATGAAAAAGATAAGGATATTAGTATTCAATCCACCTCATAATTGTTGTCTTCTCTTGCAACATCTTTTAAAGCTTTGATTTGGAAGCTTAGTAGAACGAGATCAATTCACCTGTGCCAAATAGGAATAGCCACCGTGTGCCCTAGTAGACCAACAATGACATGTATACTTTTTGAGCATAAATTTCAGTACCCAACAACCCAGTCGTGAATTCAAAGTCAATACATATAGGTGACAATCATTAGGTTATATTTGTAACAGCCAAGTCATTAGATCTCGTATCGTATGCCATGATTTTTCAATATTCCTTCAATTGCATGTGGAGTTTACTCTGTATGTTAAAGATATTTTCTCAAGCGGATCGATATTAATTTGATCTTATAACATTTATTAGTTGATCGCAATCTTTAAATATTAGTTGCCCAAATTTTGATCTGATTCGATTATTTAAATTTATTCGTTTCATTTTTTAGAATTAATTCAGAGTAAAATTAGATATATAAATTATAAAATAAGTACAACTCATTCCACACTTAAATAGATATATTTTTAATTAGAATATACTTTTTCAAATTTTAAGATTAACAAAAAATATCAATCAAGTTGGGACTTCTTAAATTAATTTTTAATTTTTAAATTGAGTTGAATTTGAGATTCTACAACAAAAATGAACTAATTTTTAATTTTTAAATTGAATTCAATTTGATATTCAACGACAATAAAAATGACATCGCTTTTGAATTTTTTTAAAAAAATATAAGGACGGGCTAACCTACAGGCGACACAACTCGTGGGCTAGGCCAAGCCCAGACAGCTCTTCTCTATCTGAGTTGGTCTAGTAGTTCGGAACTTTACCCTTACCTGAATTTGAGATTCTAAACTTTGAAATTTATTTTTTATTAAACTCATATTTAATTCAAATTTTAGTGAGATCGACATGTATTTCTTAAGCTTGGGTTGAAGTTGACCTTTTCGTGCAAAGCCTAGTTGAGTTAATGTAAGATCTTTTTTTTTTTTGGAAGTAAATATAAGACGAAGCCACGCAAAACATTGACGAGGAAGGTATAACAAATCTAACCCAAACCAACAGGTTTATCTCATACACCCAAATCCTAGTAGCCTTTCACCTAAGATATATGATACTTTTCGAGTTGGTGTTATATATAAAGATTGGACATAAGGAAATAAACATGTCAATATTTCAGGCAAAGTTTACCAAACTCGAGAGAGTCAATCTTCGTATAACCTCAGTAAGTCAGCAGCAAAGAGAATATCTAATTTCCACAATGATTAGCTCAAGGGAGAAGAACCACCAATTGACTTAGAATTTAGAATTTTCAATTCTAGAATGATGTAATTTAGTTAAATAATTTAATAAAATTTAATTAATTTAATTAAGTCTTACGCGTATAAGTGTTTAAAGTTTTTGTTTTATATGACAAGTCACATTAACAATGTTAATGGAGATACTAATATTGGGTTAGAATTAAAAGAAATTTTTTTAGTATTTAATTACTACTTTTTTAATTTCGGACTATAATTATAAAATTAAATAAAGTTTGAGATTTTTTTATAATTAACCTTAGAATTTATTACTTAATTTTGAATTATTAATTTTTAAAATATATAAAAAAAAGTTATATATAATTTAATGAATGTCCTTAATAATTTACTTAAAAATAACTACTGTGCATTGTATTAATATAAAGAAAACAAAAAATAAATAAGAGATCATTAATTTAATAATTTAGCATCATAACATAAAGTTACTTTCAGAAGTGGTAATAGGGTTCGGTTAAGTTTGGGTCCATCCAAACCCGAGCTTTCTTGCACTAACTCAATCGAATCCTTACTTAAAGTGGAAATCTTTCTTCCTTAAAGTGAAAATCTTTCTGTTTTGGAATAAAAATATTCTATTTGTATTTTTGTATGGGAAGTTCTGTGTCTCTAGGAAAACTGTTTTGGCTTCTATATATATATACATGCCCAAGTAGCTATTCAATCACTGAAACTCAGAAACCAACATCCCCATTACAAGTATGGTTCCAACAGTTCACTCAAACTACGAGTATCTCAATGCCCACCATCCTGCTTCTTTTGGTAATGTAAGTTACTCAATTTAGTTTCATGCATATATGATTTTGCGGTTTAGTCATGGCTGTATTCACGTTCATTAATGGCTGCTGCAGGAAACTGGCCAAAGGAAGAGGTCTGTTGGTGGCAAAGTGCCGAGAAAGGATAACTTCATTAGTAAGATACGGAGGGACGACAAAGCCACCAAAATTAGCAGCTTTTTGAAGAGACAGCCTACACTGTTTAAGAAAGCTAACGAGCTCCAGAAGTTGTGTGGAGTCTCTGTTTCGATAGTGATTTACTCCCATGACGGAACTCTCTACATATGGCCTGAGAACGGAGAACAATTGAGGAGTTCCATAAGCATGTTCAAAGGAATTGAACCCAAGAACAAGCGCAAGCTCACGTTGATGAATATTTTGGCAGAGAAGAAGAAGAGACTGGAGAAGAAGAGGAGAAAGGTTGTGGCGAACAAGTTTCAGGAGCTGACCAAGTGGCTTGAGGGGTTATCAGAAGATGCTTTGAAAGAATCAATAGGCTGCTTGGAAAAGAAGCTCATGGATTTTAAGGAGAAGCTAGAAAATAATTCTGATGGTACCAATCTGGTTTCTGGTCAGATCTTGGAGAACCAGAAGGTCGAAGGTAATGACATTAACATCAATCTTCAAGACGCTTGGAACGCAATAAGACGAGATGCAATTGGTACTAGTGATCTTTATTGGAGTGAGAGCCCCTTTAGTCGGTTCGATTAGAAGCATCAGTAACAAAGGATCTTGAAATAGTAATAGAATTTCACTACTTCTATATACAAGGCTTAGAGACGCTTCTGTATGTTGTTAACAATTGTCTCAAAGGCATAAAACAGCAAGGTGTTATTTATAAAAAGGATTCATAACCCCAAAACGGGCAAATCTTTATATTGGACTTCGTTGCAATTCATCATCACTCTTATGTATTATACCTATTATTTTGAGAGTAACACAATATATGATTAAACATATAAGTAATAGGTTAAATATAAATAAAATTTTGAGTCCACGAGAATTTAAGTTAAACATAGATTCAAGAAGGGTCTTTGAATCTAATCAAATCTTAAATCAATGATTAAAAAAATAAACTGGTCCAGTTGATTCAGCCGTTGAAAACTTGAATCATTTAATTTATTATTTTGATTTATCTTAATAACTATTGTTATTAAAAAAGGCTAATTATAAAAAAACCTAAATTTTTTCCAATTTTTTAATTATAGCTCAAACTTAAAAAAATGGCAATAAAATGTCAAAATTTTCAATTTTTCTCAATTCTAGCCCAAACTTCAAAAAGTGGAAATAAAATGCTCGAACTTTTAATTTTCTTCAATTATAGCCCAATATTATCTGTTGTTCTTCCGATGTCCTTAGCCTTTTATTTTCTGTTTGTTCTTTTGATGCCCTAAACTACTCTCGCATTACAACGTATTACACCAATAAGCTTTTCATTTTTAGTTCGTTCTCTTAATGCTCTTAATATGAGGGCGTCGGAGCTGCATAATATGAAAAGCGAAGGGGGCGTCGAAAAAACAAACTGAAAACAAAGAGAAAAACTTAAATTAAAGTGTAAGGTCGTTAGGACTGCGTTAAGGTTATTTTTAAACAATGATATCATTTTAGTTACACGATTAAATGACGTAATTTCATTAATCTTCATTTGTTGTATTAATTTCAGCTGACGTGTATTAATAATTAAGGATTCTTAAACACGTCAAAAAACTTAACGGAAACACTAACATCAGGCTAGAATTGAAAAAATTAAAAGTTTGAGCATTTTATTACTAATTTTTGAAGTTCGTGTTTAAATTGAAAAATTTTGAAAATTTGAACATTTTATTACTACTTTTTAAACTTCAAGCTATAATTCAAAAATTGAAGAAAGTTTGGACTTTTATGATAATTAACCTTATTAAAAATCGATCGATTTATTAATTAGTATGTCAATTTTTGCAAACTAACTGATTTTTATAAATCATAATAAACTATTTAGTTTTTATTTCTTTGATCAAACTTCAATGTTTTCAATAGGTAATGATGGTTTTTTTTTTAATTCTATTTTAACTTCTTAAATTTTATTATATTTTTATTGTATGCCAATTTTATGACGATCTAATATTAAATAAACCTTGAAACTTTTTATCTTTTCAATACGATTTTAAAAACAGGTTCAAACGAAACAAAAAAATATGAGATTGAACTCAACTCAATGTAATGTTATTCTTTATTAATATATTAAAATCATAAAAAAAATTATTTTATAAAAAATAAGGATATTAGTATTCAATCCACTTACATAATTGCCCCCTTTTCATGCAATGCTTTGATTTGGAATCTTAGTAGAGCAACCAACACATGCATGTATACTTTTCTTAGTATAAATTTCAGTACCCAACAACCCGGCCTAACTGGTCATGTGTTGAAAGTCAATCAAATAGGTGACAATCATTGCGCTCAATATAACCAACACAATTTTAAATGATGCAAAGCTCATGAAAGTGGGTACGATGCTTCTTATGAATGTATAATTAGGTGGTGTTTGTAACGGCCAAGTATTAGATCTCGAGTAGTATGACTTTTCACTATTATATGAGTTAAAGATCACAAGTGAGAGGCAATTTATAACGAGAGGCTAATTTGTTTTTCCCGAGGTAGAACAATGTTAATTTGACTTTATAATTATTGTTGGTCCATCGTAATTTTAAATTAGTTGCCCAAAATTTAATCTAATCCGACCATTGTAATTCAATTCGATTCAATTTAAAGAATAACCGAGTAAATTAGATTTATAAATTATAAAATAAAGTCAACTCAATTTAAGATTTAGTCAATTATATTTTTTATAATATTATATATTATCAAATTTGAGTTTAGAGATTGTAACAAATCATATTAGATTTCGTGCTTATTTGGATGGATTTTTAGGAGGTCAATAAGCATTTTTAAAGAAAAATTGATGTTTAACTATAAAATAAAAAGCATTTTTTAATAGATATGACCTTTTTGGCAAGCAAAATACATCTTTTTATGAAGTTCAAATTTGAAGCTTCTCAAAAAATCATTTTTTCAGTTAAATTTTTCAGATCAATTAATGAGTCTATTTTTAATCCCTTTTACCCTTATGTTTTACACATAATTTCCACAATATTCACAAACTCATCTTTCTGTTTATTATGTATTTAACTATTTACTAAACTTGGATATTTATTTTGAGATTTATATAATATTCTTTGGTTTTTTTATACGTTTTAATATTTATTTTCGATATTAGTTTGCTTATGTTATAATTTATGTGAAAGATTTGGTTAGATATATTTTCATTTATGTTTCATATGGTTTAAAATTATATAATAATAATTAATATCTTGATTTTGCATATTATTTAATATACTTTAAATAATATTTATATGCATAAATAATTTTTATTAAAAAATAAAATAGAGTTAAAGTTAAAAGTATTTTTATTTTTATGTTACCAAACAATCTACTGTATGAAGCTCTTTTAAAAAAATTATTTTCTAAATAACAACTAAACAGTCAACTGACTTATTAGAAAAGTTCTTCTAAGAAAAGATCTACAAAAAAAAGCTCTACTAATAAAAATTTTACTGGTATAAGTTCAATCAAACAGAGACCTAGTTTAACCGATTCATAACCTTAACAACAGTTAAGTGAAAATTTTGTTAATATGCAAAGTCTAAATATATATAATAATACATAATTTTACCCGAAATTATTAAAGAGGTTGTTTCGATCTCGATAACTCAGCAAAGAATATCTAATTTCCACAATGATTAGGTAAAGGAGAAGAACCACCAAGTAACAGCTACATTACTTTAAATAATTAGGTACTAACATAAAACAAATAATGCCCTTTGGCTACCTACTTGCTTCTTTCTTTCAATTATAAATTTCTCAGTTCTCACCAGCACGAGCTGTCTATATAAGACACAACCTGTGACAGCCCATTCGTGACACTTACACTTTCAAAATTCTGTCGACTTCCTGTCCTATACCATTAGTGAAGGCTTGTCCAAATGGCTATTGCAACTGCCCTTCTAATTCTTGCGCTGGCCACTCCGGCGGCGGTTTACGCGGCGGAGCACACGGTGGGTGGAAGTACTGGTTGGACCCAGTTCGGGGATTATTCCACTTGGGCTTCTGGTGAAAAGTTCAATATTGGCGATACTCTTGGTAAGTTATATTCTATTTGGTGACGATTAATGAATGAGCATCAAAAGGCTTGCAAGGTTCAAGAAACGGAGTTTCGTGGGATGTAACTCATAAGGGCAACTCTTAAAATCTCGAACAGACATTGATTAATGATTTGGTTTTGAATCTTACAGTGTTCAACTACGACAGCAGCTCCCACCAGGTGGCGGAGGTATCAAAGAGCGACTACGACGGTTGCAGTTCGAGCAACGCAATCCAGACGTACAAGGACGGAGCCACGACAATAACCTTGTCCAAGGCTGGTCCGAGGTACTTCATTTGTCCAGCACTCGGTCACTGCAGTGGAGGCATGAAGCTATCCATCAACGTAGAGTCAGCAACCACCGCTCCGACCCCCGCCCCAAGTACTCCGGCCGACACCACTACCCCTTCTTCTCCAACTGGTTCTTCGACTACTCCGACCTCCACCACCACCCCTACTAGTACTACTCCAGCAGTTTCGTCGACTACTCCGGCCAGCGGTTCACCACCAACACGTTCCACCAGCACAGTCTCAAAACCTACAGGTTCCAATGGAGCTGCTGGAGTTTGGAGTAGCATGAACGTTTTGGTGCTTGGTTCGATGCTTGTATTAGGAACAATGGTTGGATTCATGGGCTAGCGAAGAGGCAGTGCTTATAAATTGTTGGTTTGTTTGTATTTTAATTGTGTGATCTATTGTCTATGCCATTACCAAATACATTTTGAATAATCACTAGATTTGAAGGAGTGCTATGGACCAATGTTCTGCAATTACAGCCATAATCGACAGGGACACGATGAATTCAGATTGGAATCGTGATTAATCTAATCTAAATTTAATTTGAAGTTAATTAAATTTATAATATATAACTTTAAGTTTAGGAATTGAGTTACTAAATATGAACTTATTATATAGGATTGAATACGGATTCGAGTCACGTCCCAAATAACTTAGTGTTTACAATATCACCGACAATAACGCTGGGAATTCCTTCAGGATTCCCTCATTGATGCTGGGCTGCCTATGCATCTTGTGGATACTATCATGAGGTGCACCACATCTACTCGCATGCAGGTTCTTTGGAATGGCTCTTTGTCCGATGAATTCTCCCCGTCGCGTGGTATCCGGCAAGGGGATCCGCTTTCTCCGTATCTCTTTGTTTTAGGAATGGAGCGGCTCGGACAAAGCATTGTTCAAGCTGTTAATGACTCTAGCTGGAAACCCATTTCCCTTGTGAAAGATGGTACCCCGTTATCTCATCTATTCTTTGCTGACGACCTTGTCTTATTTTGTCAGGCAGATACCCAGCAAGCGGAGGTGGTGGAGGATGTCCTTGGTCGTTTTTGTGCTGCCTCGGGCCATAAAGTTAATGCGAGTAAAACGCATATTTTCTTCTCCCCAAACACACCGCTTGACCTGGCAACCTCTATCAGCTCAAAACTTGGCTTTAATAAGGTTGATGACTTGGGGATGTACCTCGGGGTGCCTCTTTTCCACCAGCGTGTATCGAGGGCCACTTTTCAGTTCTTAATCGATAAAATTCAAAGTAAACTCAGTGGGTGGAAAGCCAACTCCTTGTCCATGGCGGGCCGTGTCACTTTAGCGAAGGCGGTCATTGCTGCTATTCCTAACTATCTGATGCAAACCGCTCTGCTCCCAGCTAGTGTCCTGGAGGACATCGAGAAACTCATTCGTCTCTTTGTGTGGGGTTCTAATGATGGAAAACATAACACTGCTCTTGTGAACTGGGACACATGTTGTCAACCAATGGCTAATGGTGGCTTGGGTTTTCGAAAG
>JANZLC010000009.1:24593635-24609448 GCA_026413385.1 Erythroxylum gracilipes
TCGTGGAGTCAAAACTAGGCTCGTGACTTAATACAGTCTCACCTCTAGGGTAACACCCTCCTTGTTATCAAAAAAAATATCACCGACAATAAGGTAGCCTAGTCTGTAAGCACAACCCGTGAACCAATTTCCGATGTCTTCGCCGTTGACGCTTGTCAAGTAGGCCAAGTGGATTAGCCAGGGTCTTCTTCGGCTAATGATTACCTTGATCCTGAAACCTTTAGAGTTTAAATAATTTGAAAGGATTTAAGTTTAAACTTAAACTTAAACTTATAATAATATTACATTAGATTAAAGGGTCGAACCATTTTGACTCATTATTTTTATATCAAACTCCGATCTCTTATTATTTTTAATAATTATATGTTACAGGTCTTATGGAAAAATCAACTCCAAAAGTTAGCTTGAAGGGTGGGAGAGCTCATAAGCCTCTAAATCCTACATCAGTGTCTTTTATTACCGATATGAGACAATTAAACCGTAACATCCCACCACGCTTCACAGCGCAGGCACCGACGGGCTGACTATACGCTAGACCTTTTCTAGCCCCGGGAGAACACTACTATACTGCCGTCGTCACCCACATACCCACGAGCTAGCTGTGCGCTAGACCTTTCTATCCCAGGCGAACACTGCAATGACGACGTCACCACCTATAGGCGTGACACGAAGACTTGAAGAAGTGATGTTAGCTCTGATACCAATTGTTGCAGGTCTTATGGGAGAACCAACCCCAAAAGCTAGCTTGAAGGGTGGGAGAGCTCATAAACCTATAAATCCCACATCAGTCTCTTTTCTTACCGATGTGAGACAATTAGACCGTAACATTATATTTTTAATTAATGTCTCCTTTTATTTTATTTTTACTAAAAGAAATATTAACAAAGATAAATATTTAATAAAATATTATGAAAAAATTATATGATAGTTATCAAAATACAAAATCGAATTACAAGAATTCTCCTTATCTACTCATGTCGTTTCCTTACACGAAATGGCGTGATATTATTGTCGTTTTAAGTGACACCCACTAAATTATATAATGATATTAAGTAAAACCTAAGAAATCTAAAGCCCATTTGGACTCTGAGGTCGGCACAATTAGGCTAAAACTGCCGCCTAAGGCCTTTTACACTGCTCTGCGAAGAGGCAAATCTGCAAAATTTGGCAATTGAACATGGCGATGGAAGAAGCTAGTGAAGAGTTCTACCTGAGATACTACGTGGGTCACAAGGGTAAATTTGGACACGAGTTTCTGGAGTTCGAGTTCAGGCCTGATGGGAAGCTCCGTTACGCAAACAACTCCAACTACAAGAACGACACCATGATTCGGAAGGAGGTCTTCCTCACTCCGGCAGTCCTCAAAGAGTGCCGCCGCATCATCTCCGAGAGCGAGGTTCTTGATTTTCTGTCTCTTAGGGATTTTTTTTAACATTTGTTTTTGTTGTGGTTCAGAAAGATTTGAAAATTGGAAATCCTGATAGCTATTAGATTCTGAAATCCCGTTGCAATTTGACCTAGAAAGAAAAAGATCTTTTTATGTGTTGTGTAAGCAGTGAATATGGAAGTGCTTATACTACTTGTGATTAATTATGGGCGAAAATTGTTGGTTTGCATAGATTATGAAGGAAGATGATAACAACTGGCCAGAGCCTGACCGAGTTGGGCGTCAGGAGCTGGAGATTGTTATGGGTAACGAGCATATTTCATTCACTACTTCGAAGATTGGATCACTTGTTGATGTTCAGAGTAGTAGAGATCCTGAAGGCCTTCGCATCTTCTATTATCTTGTTCAGGTTTGTTTCTTCCCCGAGTTCTTATGCTTGTAAAGATGAACTTTTCTGCAATTGAAACAATATTGTGTGCTTACTTTGTAAAAGGTACCATATGATTACTTAGAATGCTGCTCAGAATTTGATAATACCATAAACCATGTGAGATTAATGGAGGCATTCTGAGAACACAAACCTGGAAAGTTTACTTATGAAAACAAGTAGGAGGGATAGCGAACTTATTGTTAGATATTGCTCTAGTTTTTGAGACATTGGAACTAAAACTAAGGATCTTCTCCAAATTATTTTATGGTTGGTTCCTTATTGACTAGGGTAAGAGGGTTGAAGCTGGTTCCTTACTGTATGTGATTGCAGGATTTGAAGTGCTTCGTCTTCTCCCTCATATCTCTTCACTTCAAGATCAAGCCTATCTAAAAGCCACCACCTTGTCAACTATACAGCTTGTAATCATTCTGTCAGGATTTAGTAACTCGTATGAGCGTCTGGAATTAGAGATTCACTGAGGCTTTGTATGAATTTATGGGCAGATTAGAGATTGATTCTATGGATTGGAAGGTATTGGTCTTGAATGTCCCATAGTTTTTTTATCTGTGTGTCAAAACCCTTGCTTCTTTCTTTATATATCCAAACTTTGGGAGAAAAAAGATGCTTATTATAAGTTCTCCTTCATCTGCGGTTCTGCATTTTGGAAATCACGATATAGGGTATATGTAAGTGTGGCTTGAAATGCATCTATATGCTAGAAGTTGCTAGATACAAATTTTGTGTCAATCTACGAGTAATGGGCACCGAAAGTGCTAAGATTCTTTTTTTTTTTAAAAAATGTATATATGAGTGGTTCTTCATCCAAAAGGAAGGAAAAAAAGTTTATACTGGGAGTGGATCAGACCACCTTCCCTTCACCTCAGTTCCCCACCTGACTTCCTTGAGCTTCCCATATCCTTGTCTGAATATCAGCGAACTCCATTGCAAAGGATACCCACCTTGTCGACAAGCCAAAGAACAGGGTTATCCTACATTTCTACTCTCTTCTCCTCTGAAGTACAATGCAACTCTCAGGCAAGCTTCTCTTCTTTAAGGTCTCTGGACATAGGTTATCATATGGAGCACCACCACTGTCTTTGACTACCATCTCCTCGTGAAATACTGACACCGGCATAGCACTCACCTCAAACACCTGCCAAGATCCAGTCAGCTGTGGTGGCTTGGTTCGTTTCCTCTGATAAAGTGACTTCAATCTGTATAGCTGTCGTAAGAGGTACGAAATTAGTTGCACAAAATGAGGATGAAATGTGATGTAAATTCAAGATTCCTTGTTTGATCTCAAATTCCTTGTAACAAAGTATATACACATACTCCATATACAATCCAACATGTTCATTGCTACTTATATATTACCATTAAATAGAACTTGGTTTCGGAAGTTTTGAACCAATAAAAGAGGATTCGAGAGTTTGGTGAAAACCCAACTTCGGATTGGTGGCTAAGGACTTGCAGAGATGAATACATTGTGATTGCATCTTTAAAGAACGGAGAAAATGAGATCTGACCTGAGGGCAAAGATGGTTCTTGTTTGTGGGAAATCGCAGAATTCACTAGTTAAGGGCACGAATGCTGTGTTATTCCTTAACTTAGCCCAGTACTAACTTGTGTGTCCTTTACACGCTAAGTTCATGCAATGGCTGGTGTAAATTCGATTATTGGCCCGATAAAAGCTTTAATCAATTAGTCTTAGAAAGCCAAAAAAAACTTCAACTTCATACTTCAATTTTATTAAAAAAGAGGTATGGTAATTCATTTTTATTCCTTACATTTTTATTCTTTAAAGTAAGAGGTCACTGTTTTATTAAAATAACAAAGCAAAAACAAGCTTTGGCTAGGCCGGACCTGGGAAAGTTCAGGCACAACACTTGTTTAGAGCCCAGGCAACAAAAAGGACCTTATTTTTATTTTCTTTTATTCTTTATAAAAATCCTGATTTTTATTAAAAGGAACAAAAGGTTTTTATTTTATTTCTTTTTGTTTTTTTATAAGTACCTATTATTAATTATCATAAAAAAGATAAAATAAGAGTCTTTTTTACTTTGCCCAAGACCTATACACAACGTTACGTCTGACTTTGGCTTAGGCTTTGGCTGTAACATCAATTCGAGGTGCCTTTAGAAAAGCTTCTTGTTATGTACATCACAGTAAATTTAAGTAAGTTTTGTTTTTGGAAAATAGTTTTGGGTTTAACTTATAATAAACTGTTTGCTACAAATTAGGCTCAAAAGCTTTTTGGTTTCTTCCTTTTGACATTCTTTTCTTATCTTATCTTGCCTCTTTAACAAAGTGTAGATAACATTGCCTCTTTAACAAAGTCTAGATAACATACTTCAACTCCACTAATGCACTTCGAGCTGTCAAATATAGCGAAAGAGCATAGCATTGCCACTTACCCGTTAAAGCAAAAGATCCTCTATGCTGTGTCATTTCAGTGCCGTCCTAGTAACAAATTTTGCTCCTTTTTTTTTCCCCTTTAAGTGTTTTAAGAATATCTTAATTATAAGAAGGTATCTTTAAGTCATTCATTCCTAAATTAATTTTCGCTCAAATCAAATAAATCCTTTACAAGAGGTAAAACTCTGACCTTAAATTTTAAACAGCTATATACATAAGAATAATTTGAATTCGATACCTTATTTAAACTAAAAGAGCCCCTTATCAACTAACATGCATTCGGAAGGTTATTTTATTTGTTTATAAGAAAGTTTGTGGCTGAAGGAAAATGACACATTCTATCTTGTCCCGTTACTTGGAAGAATCCAATTACTAAACTTTGGAGGTGGCGGCAACATCATGCCTATCTTTTACAAGTTACTCATTGGATTGGAGCAGAGATTAACGCGTATTGACCATTACTAAAAGTGAGTGCCTCCAATGTACACATTGGTATGCCACCAACAACAGAGGAGTCGATAACTAGGCTGCACGTTGGGATTTTTAATAAATCATAAATTTGGTATTTAAAAATTAATTAATTAATTTATAATTTATAATAAATTTAAATTATTTTAAATATCCATCAAATGTATATATATTAAAAATGTTAAATAAATCACTATTATAATTATAATTTTCAGTTATCACAATCAATGTTTTAAAAAATTAAATTGATAAGATAAAAAGTCTAAAGTTTAATTATATTGTCATAAAATTAATATATAATAAAGGTTTAATAAAATTAAATAATTTAAAATAAAAATAAAGATAACCAAAATGCCACTTATTAGAAAAAGCACTTTGTTGATAGATACGACATGGACGCCACATCTACGTTTGACAAAATCTATGCCAAGAATTGGTATCTTATTGTTAATTCTTATTCCCTTTGGCATGTTGTGTTCAAGTACCGATACCTAATGGAATTCGCGTGCCCTCTTGGAAAACCAAACACGACCTGTCCAGGACATTAATATCATAAAACAGTTGCGTACGGTAACGAGATCCGATTCTTCTAGTTTTAAGTCTATTAAACTATATTTGCCTGAGTGGTAAACATACAGGGTCAGTTGGAATAAGGTCCTAGGTTCGACTCTCAAAAATGGGAGAAATGGACCGCTCTGTGTGGGGACTGCTCAGGATCAGACCGTGATTCAATCCTCCAGTGGTGGTCGGGTCTGCGACTGGGAGCCCTTGGGGTTGGGGATTTAACCTTTTTGGAACAAGTCTATTAAAATGTAGAGACGAATTGATTGGTTAGGGCAGAGGCAGACGACTCGGTTCTTTGGTCCAAACTATATTACAGTGTCTTCGTAGAAGTTTAAAAATAAGAGGGTGAGTCTTGAACAAATCGATAAAGTTACTATTTTTAGAATTATAAGGTTATACGTTTAAGTCTCAGAAAGTATACAATGTACGAATTAATGCATAAATTACACAATTTAGGTACAATAAAATCTCTATAAATAAATATTTTTAGGATCTAAAAAATTATTATCTTATACGGAGTTATTAATTTATCGATAAATAAATATTTTATTGATTTATCGATAAAGAAATATTTTTTTTAATTTACCGATAAATTAATTTGTACATTATATTTGTCAAATTAAACAATTAATTTTTTCCGTCACTAAAAAAATTAAATAAACAATTAATTAATGATAGTGCATTGTCTCTAAGTTTATTAATTTTGTCAAAAATAAGTTTATTAATCTTAAGTTAGTGTGATTCAAAATAGAGTGCATGTATATACATTAGAATATGAAGTGTTAGAATATAAAGTGTTGTGAATTGTTTCAAGTACACAGTACTGTATAGAGTTTATAAATAGATACATGTACTTTAATTTCATATACCAAAATATAAAAATTCATATATTATATCTTCTCTTCCACGACTACTCATTTGAAAGGTGTAAAAAAATATACGCTAACTGATGAGATGAGAAAAACATTATGTGAGTACAAAAATCAGCATCCTTCTTCAAGTCAAAAATATTTGCAACAGTTGATTCAAATATTATACCCCTAATTTGGGGCGTTACAACTAAAGTTTGATCTCTCTATTAGTCAATCAACAATATCAAATACTCTTAAAAAATCAGCAAAGTATTTGTCAAATGTAGTTTATACCCTTCAAAAAGTTAAAAATGAAATTGAATTCAGTTCGCATGAAAAAGAAGAATCAATTGACTATAGATATATATTTTAGAAAAGCATAAAATTTGAAATAAAAATTATTTAGGAAGTGCTTTATTTTATAAATTATATATGTAATTTTCATACTTATTTAATAAATTATTATTTTATATTTTCAGTGGGCCTTAAGATTTTTTTTAAATATCATCTTATGCATTTAGTGAAGCTATTATTTTATCCCATTGGCGTAAGTCGAGACCGGAGAAAATCATTATTTAATCGAGATTATTAATTTATCGAATATTCATTTATTGAGGTTTTACAAATTATTTATAAGTCAATTTAAATTTCAAATTAATTTAATAGTCGTAACTAGTTGGTAAATAGAACCACAACAATAATAACGTTTTAATAGTAATTCGGCCAACAATTCATTTTGAACCTTAACTTGTATAATAAAATGTAACTTGAATATAAATATTTTGAAGCTTTCAAATTCAAATATAACATTTTCAAAATGTTTAAAACAAATCTTAAAGGGAAGAAAAATTTGGCAATGTTAACTTTCTTTCAATTAAATGTCATGTTAATGCTAACATGAGATTATTTTAATATTTTAAAATAAAAATTAAGCCTTGTTGTTACATAATTTATTTTTTTAATTAACTAAAAAGTGAGTCTCACAATCACTTGACTGTGAGATTGGTTGTTTATACATTTCAGACAATAGGTCTCACTTATCATATGACAATAAAGCCAACAGTTATATATTTCAGACAATGAGTCAGACAAAAATAATATCACGTTAACATTAACGCGACGTTTAATTGATGGAGAGTTAAATTCGTTAAATTTTCCATCCACTTAAGATCTGTTTGAAATGTTTTAAAAACGTTGAGTTTCAATTTAAACGTTTCAAAATTTTAAAGCATGTTTTATATTTTGTTGTAAACGTTGAGGTTCAAAATATGTTCTTAGCCTAAAAATTTCATTAAAATGCGGAATTTAAAAGTACTCAACTTTTTCCTTAATTAACATAAAAGTTCTGTGATAGACTCATAAAAATAACTAATTGATAAATATAAATTTATAAAAAATTTAAATTTAATTTTGAATTATTATGTGCATATTGCCATATTAATAAATTTTATCAAAAGAAAAAATAAAATTTAAACACAAAATATAATTTGTTCTTCTTAATATGAAAAAAAGGAAAAAAAGAAGAAGAAGGAATACAATAATATAAATTTACTAATCACGTTCACTTTTTCCGGCCTTGATCCACGACAAGGAATCTAAAATAGACCCACTGTATCAGAAGATAATTACCTTTCACATCCTTGATTTAACTTAGCATCTCATTTTGTTAAATGATAGGTATAAAAAGCTATTTGTCTTCCATCAATCATAGAAGGGCCTCGGTAATAAATCATGTAAAATGCCACACATGATAATTTTGTTTACTCTTAGAAGAGGCATAATGCTTGGTCGAATCAAGCATGAATTCTAGAAATGGTAATAGCGGATTGAGTCATGTTTGAATTTTACAAGTCAAATCGACTCGACCTGGAAGGTTGAATAGATTAAAAATATTTAAAATCATAAAATTAAATCTAGTCAATTAATTTTAATTCTGACTGGGTCAGGCAACGTTATGCCTAATCTTAAAACAAGTAACGAACCGCTAGATTAGGTATATTTTGTAGGTGAAGCCACGTGTAAGCGAAATAAGGTAAAAATTTAATACTAAAAATTAAATAAAATTTAATATGTTATTTATTAAAAATTTTGAAATTATTTTATTAATTTTTATTCTATTTTCTCTTAATTTATTCTCTAGTCAAGAAAATGACAATTCTTAAATAAAAAAAGAACTCATTCAAGCTATTTTTTATAACGAAGACCCGATCTGAAAGTTTAACGAGTCATCTATTTAAAAGGAACCTTTCTTATAAAGTGGTTCTTTTTAAATTTTTTAGTCAAGTAAAATTTTTTAATTGAAAAATGATTGTTAAATAAAAAATTAATAGATATATTTTAATTTATAATAATTTATACCAAAACTAATTAATTAATTATCAAAAATTAATTGATTAATTAATAAATTAATTATTTTTAACAATAAGAGTTATTAAAATAAAACGATCTACAAAATTAAACTCGAAAATTTTTATAGTTGAAAGCTCTGTTTTAAAAGCCAGACCGGTAGGTCTGACCGGCTCGACCGGTAACCGGTCGGTTATCCAGCCCAGTTCACCCTTAAAAATCGGTTCTCAATTGAACCAGTGAGAACTGGTCAATTGATCGGTCGAATCGGTCCGACCACTGGTTCAATATTTTTTTAAAATATTTTTGGTATTTTTTAATATTATTAATATTATATATAATTAAATATAATTATTATATAATTATAGCATCATACAGGTTGGACCGATAGTTAAACCGATCAAACTGGTTAAATTGGTGATCAATAAAACTTCCGATTCGATGGCCGGTTCAAATTTTAAAACACCAACTAAAAGGTTAAATGAAATAGGTATTTTTTATAAAAAAGAAAAAAAAAGATGACCCATGCGCGTGGACCATTGCCCTAACTTGGAGTTATTTTGTCATGGACGACGGAGTACAAACGACGACGTTGTCGTGGGACCTGGCTTAAGTGAACTCGAGCCGTCACTCCCATGGACCCCATTCTCAACAACCCATGTGAACTTTTTCCCCACTCACGCAAGGTCAAATCCGTCATTTAGTTATTTCCCGCTTTTTTTAAATCAAGAAAAAATGAATAAAATGGATCAGTTTAATTAATATTGATTAGTTAATTAAATTATTTATTTAACTACAGTTAAGATTCGCTTAATGTGCATAATTGTAGTTTGTCTTGGTGATTAACGATAATCTTATCGTGCTAAACAAAGCCCTCAAATGAACACCTCCAAAAGTAACACTGTCTAAAAAGGAAGAAGATGAAGAACAGAAAGAGAGAGAGAGAGAGAGAGAGCGGTGCTCTCTGTAATTTCTTATGGACATGGAGTGATCCTATCAGATCTTGAAAACTTTTCCTAATTTCTTGGAAATTCCTCCTTCAAGTCTTCTCTGCTTTTGCATTACTTTTTCAATTAGTCTCTTTCGGTCTTTGGAGAATCACTTGCTCTTTAGTCAGGCTCCGGTTAATTGAAATAGAATCTCTCGTTATCTGCATAGATTGTGGCATCTCGAGTTCCGAGTATCTTCTTGCTGGTTGCCGATCCCGTTCGGAGCAGATTGGTGCCGCATTTTGTATTCTTAAGTTTTAGAGCACAAGTTCTTGGCTGTTTTTGAATCTGCACAAGTGTTCTGAACAAAAATTTTTTGTCGAGTTCTGGTTACGTTTTGTTGCTTCGCGATCGTTTTGAGTGGTGGATTGTGTAAGCTGGGTAGGGCTCCTTCAAATGTTGAAACGGATTTAAAGAATTGAGAGAAGTAGGTAAGTATAATGGATGACAGAGGAGGGTCATTTGTAGCTGTCAGGAGAATATCTCAAGGTATTGAGCGAGGCAACAATACCTGCCATTCAACTTCTGGTAATTTATTCACTATTCTGCCATGTTCTGTTCTCCTTTTCTTTTTATCTAAACAATTCTGATTTTTCTCACTTGGTTCAAGTCTACTTTTCAGTGTCTAGAAATTTACTTTTCTCGTTTCCTCCGGAACTCACTACGATACTGTTCTGAAGCACTTAATGGTTTTTTTTTTTTTCACGAAAATTCTGTTCTGTGATGTATGATAAAGTCATTAGTGGTTAGGTTTGATTACCGTCAAAACCCTCGATAGCTCCACGTTCGCTGAGGTAAACGAATGTTTTGGTACGTAACAGTTAATCATAATTTGATCATATTATTAATCTTGGCCCGCTGATTTCGGATCTAAACTGAACGTTTTGGTTGGTTGTATTGGTGTGTTATTTTTGCCCATTTGGTTAACACCACAATTTCTATGAGAGACTCATGATGTTTTTGGCTTACTCTTTTGAGCTTCTATTTTCGAAGTTTTCATATCTCTAACTGGAGAGCAGCACCTATCCTTTTGTTGCCTTGTAACGAGAGTTGGCACTTGAAGTCCTGTCATTAACGGAATATTTATTTTCTTACAGCTGAGGTTGTGGCAGGATCAGCAGCATGGCTTGGACGTGGTCTCTCTTGTGTTTGCGCGCAGGGAAGAGCCAATGATGCCCGTCCTTCCTTTGATTTGACACCTGCCCAGGTATTGTTTCTTCATAAAGCCTTTGTTTTCGTTTCCATTTAGAGCGCCAATGATATTGGGCAAAGTAGCTGATGAGGATATTTCTTTATACCTTCCCAGGTAAGATGTTAATGTACTGTTTGAGGATCATAATCGTCACGAACCAGATTTGTTAGGTTTTGTATTGCATTATGATAGTTCAAGATCTCGAACTGTTTTGATTCTTACTGTCCTATACTGTTTTGTTGATTTCAGGAGGAATGCTTGCAGCGATTGCAAAGCAGGATGGATGTTGCATATGATAGTTCAATACCCGAGCACCAGGTAGACAATCCTCAGAGGTCCAATTAACCCTTTGGTTGCGATGCAAAATTTTGGCAGTGAATGGAAATAAATTGCTTATTTGGAGGGTAGCAGGCTCTCAGTTTCAAATCTTATATCTAGTGTGCGTTATTCCAGGAAGGTTTAAAGGCTTTGTGGAATGCTGCCTTTCCTGAAGAAGAACTTCGAAGTTTAATATCTGAGCAGTGGAAGGAAATGGGTTGGCAAGGAAAAGATCCATCAACAGATTTTAGGTAGACTGAATAATTCCACCTAGTTCTGGCCTATTTTATCTTCATCTCTTCATTTCCACCATTTGTTCAGCATGTTGTTTTGATGATATTTGGATTTCTTTTACAGGGGTGGTGGTTTTATATCCCTGGAGAACCTGCTGTTTTTTGCTAGGAATTTCCCGGTGTGTCATCTTTTTCAACTTTTTCATAATCCGTGTACTTTAAGGGCTATCATCACTCTTCATGAATGATGACCTAGAAAATGGAGTTGAACTTTCGATGCTTTTAATTTTCCCATCTGAAGTGAATGTTTTTATAGTTTCTGCACTATGCTCTTCATGTTTTAGTACGAGTAAAGATCCATCCATTCAATACCCTTTTATATTTTTGAGCAGCATTCTTTTACTGTTGGGGCTTCTACATAATCCATTCGAAATAGGATTCGTAATTGCATGCCATCTTTTGCATGGTTCAGTTAATGCAGATATAACGGCATGAACTTCAACAGTACTTGTCCCATCGGAGGTTAATGTCCAAAATATTAAGTGACAGGACATGAACCTGTTAGTTGGTCTACTATTGCATTAACTCTTCATTATTTGCATCATCTGTTCTGCATATTTATGATAAGATTTAGTCCTAATGCCAAAATAAGGTTCATCGGTGTGCTATGTCGTCTTGGAGCAGTGGTGATCTTATATCTTATTTTGCAATGCAGAAGTCCTTTCAGGATCTTCTTAGAAAACGAGATGGTGATCGTTCAGTGTGGGAATACCCCTTTGCTGTTGCGGGTGTGAATATCACCTTCATGCTCATTCAAATGCTTGATCTTGAAGCAGGTTATCTTCTAAATCAGCCGGAATTCTTTGATTCTCATAGTTACCGAATTCACCATACTTCAACACACATCTCGATTTCCATATATTTTTCATTTGATGCCAATGCCAATGGACAAGGCATTTAATCACATGAGAACATTTTAAGTGTTATTTTATCTATTTAATTTATGTTGAAGCAATCAGGAACAGAAAGTTCATTTTTTGTTCTGGAGACTAATTTTATGGTTTAATGTTACAGTCAAACCACGCACAATAGTTGGAGCAATTTTCTTGAAATTACTAACAGGTAAAGTTGATAATCTCAATTGCTTGGATTTGTCTTACCTATTGATTACACTGATAATCTTGGTGATTCCACTTCAAAATATATGGTATAATGATGTGGATAGCTCACTTGTATTTGGTTTTTGCCTTTTAGAGAATGAATCGGCTTTTGATCTTCTCTACTGTATCACTTTCAAGCTGATGGACCATCTATGGCTTACGATGCGTGCTTCGTACATGGACTTTAATGTACGTTCTCATATCTCATGAACTTCCTCGTAAATGAATGAAAATGTATCCTTGCAGAAATGGTCTTTGAATTGCTTTTCTGGCACAATATTTTGCAAGTCGAGTTCTGAATGACTGTTGATAACTAGCAATCTTGTATTGAATGGAAAGATCAACGTTTCACGGATGCGAATGTCTTCATATCTTTATGGTATAGTCACACTTCTCAAATTGTTCCCTTCAACAGACTGTAATGAAAGCCACGAGACGTCAACTCGAAAAAGAGCTCTTGTTTGAAGATGTAACACGGTTAGAAGATCTGCCATCTTACAGTCTTCTTGCTCGTTAGTATAGAGTTGGAGATTTCACTGTCTCGTAACAGCTTTATAACAAGGGTAAGGTTTTCTTCTTCTGGGGGTCTCTGATGACTAAATGTGTGCTTCCTTGTCATAAGTTGACCTGAAGCCATGTCAGTGAACTCCTTATTCTCAGGAAAGAAAGTGATTGATTGCTGAGTTGTCCGAGTTTGTTATACCAGAAAAAAGGAACGCAGAAACTTACCTCGCGAATTGTAAGAATGAAACCACTTAATAGAAAGTTGTGATTGAGTTTAGGTTCTTTCTTGTTAAAGACCACGACGTTCTTACTTATATGCTTAAAGATTATGAAATTGTTTACTTGCAATACTAATTGAGATTTGATTCAGATACAGTAGTACTTGCCTGTGGTGTTCCTTCTTACTAATGCATACTTCAATTACACCTTTTTATGATTTACATGGACACTGATTACAACCTTTCAATTCAAGCCACCCCTATCATGCCTTAGATTTAGGCAAACTTGAGTCATCTTGGGCCGACTTAAAAATTGACAGTCATTTGCAGCTACAGAGATATTGCCTTTGCCATTTGTATCACCAAAGCAGAATTAAGTTTCAGACGACTAAATGCTTGGTCAATCACGACTGAACAATTAAAAAGTACAATATCTGAAATTGGATTATTTGAACAACGGCGCATCCGTGTCCTTGTACTGTTCGATGGTTACAAAACCCATCGAGTTCAAGTATACAAGCACTGATAACAACACTCAAGCTAATGAAGCGTAACTTATGTTCATGGTGGCCGTACAACCGGCGTTAACTTAACTGGTATGGGAAACAAGTTCGTCAATTATGTCTAAAGATAAATAGAATCAACCAACAGTTCACTCATAGATCCATGGATGCAGGCTGCTTTCCCAGCTAACTGGACCCTCAGAGAACCACAGTGCAATTTCCTTCCTGGCACTCTCAACTGAATCACTTCCATGAATAACATTCCTGCAACAAGTGCCCACTCAAAATGTTTTCTGACATGATTTTTCCCCAATCAAAATCATCTCAATTCATCATTATAGATGGAAAATTCTAATTTGGGAACAAAACTTGTTGCAATTAGTGAAAGATTCATTTAGTCAACTCATTATCTTAACATATGGAAAGGTTTACCTTCCAATTTCGATAGCAAAGTCGCCACGGATGGTTCCAGGAGCGGATTCTGCGGGATTTGTAGCGCCAATAATTTTGCGGCCAGTTGTAACAACATTCTTACCCTCCCAGATCATGGCAACAACAGGGCCAGAGATGATGTAGTCAACAAGTCCACTGAAGAATGGCTTAGCGGACAAATCCTGATAGTGCTTCTCAGCAAAAGAGCGTTCAACAGTCAGTAGCTTCAGACCTGAAACCCACAACCATAATAGAAAAGAAACAATCTTGGCACTTTAGAAGATGAAGTTGCTAAGACTAGGGATGATAAGCCAGTCAATCCCGGCCCAAGTCAACAGACAAAACCCGAATTGACTGACACTTAGCCCGACACAGCCTATTGCCAACCTTAACTAAGACCGATGATCCTCAGAGAGTGAGGTTTAGCTACAACTGAATTGTTTTCTCCACTCTTTTTCCAGTTTGAATATAATTCAGCTGATTATATATACAAATATATAATATAAGAGCACAAAATTACCTTTAAGAGAGAAACCTTTCTTCTCAAATCTGCTGATGATATCACCAACCTGTTAAACCACACACGAATTTCAGACCATTTTCGTCTAAAACGATGACAAGGAGCTTCAGACAACACACAAACCACCCGACTTGTATAAATCTTACACCGAGACAAAATTACCAGAATTAACTAAGTTTCATGGGCCTAGCAAGACATTAATTCTAGTTGGTTCCTCTACCACACATATCAAAATCTCCCATAAACAATCAAGAACGTAACTTACAAACTACAAAACTGTGATGAAGAACAAGCATATCCCCACAAACACTTCAAAAAGGACCCAAGGAGAAGAAATCAAACAAGGATTAAATATAAAACATACAAGGCCTCTCTGGACTCCGTCGGGTTTGATCATGATGAAGGTTTGCTCCATTTTTTCACACTCTGGTCCTTCCGGGTTTAGTACGTAAAGAGACGGTGAAGTGACGAGTTGGAGGCAGTTAATGAGCAGAGATTGGAATTTATACGTCCGACAAAGATAGGAAGCCCGTACCTAACCCTAATTCCCAAAGAATATTCGACGACAGCTAATAGGCTAATCTGTTTGTCATATAGCTCGTTTGACAACCAAGACGTGGAACGAGAATGTAACAAAACGACGGGGAATGAGAATGTGTAACCTTGGTTGATAACGTAAGAATATTATCAAGTTATTATAATTATTTTATTTTGTTATCAAAATTATTTAAAAATTAATAATTTTATAAATAATTATTATTAGTAGACTCTACACTCTGCACTTGGACAGAAAGACCCTATAAAACTTTATTGTTCCTTAAAAATGGCTTTGGCATTTCCTGCTTAGATGGAAGGCGAAGAAGACCCTCTTGGGGGGAGGGTCCAAGCCATCAGGGATATACCGCATTAAAAGAACTAGCTTCGTCAGGCTTTTGCCTATTGCGAAAAATTCCCCACTGCTGTCTCCTGCAGGAATCTGGGTCGTGTCTCAATCTTAGTGTAACTGATCATCCTCTCGGACCAGTTACTGATTATCGCTTTGGTAAGTTATTGCCTCACCAACTAGCTAATCAGACGCGAGCCCCTCCTCGGGTGGATTTCTCCTTTTACTCCTCAGCCTACTTGGACAAAAAAAAGAAGTAACTTAGATAAAAAGAAATGAAGTAACTTAGACAAATCTGTTTTGTCAATAACCTTAGACCAATATTGCGTGGAAGGGATCGAAGGAAGGAGTGATTTCGGTATCTGAGGCCTACAACCGAATGACAGAACAGGGTTGGGGT
>JANZLC010000009.1:24615491-24636949 GCA_026413385.1 Erythroxylum gracilipes
GACTTCCCATAAACTTCTAGATTTCTTTCAATCCAATAATTCCTGCAAATAATTTCTTAATCAAGTCTATCTATCTTGTTATTATCAAAACATAAGAGGAATTAATTTTGTCAACCACCATTGGTCCAACACCTTCCTCTTAACTAACCATCATAATTATAATGATAATATCCATTCCCATTCCTCACTATATTCATTCCTATTCCTATTACTATTCTCCATACAAAAAAACCGCCCCTAAGTTGCTGATCCAATTATTAAGAAATAATACAAATCTAATTATATCAAAATTTAAGATGCAATGCAATGTAGTACACAACAACAACACCTAATAGAAATTTCGAGATGCGATGTCTGGAGAGATCCAGTGCTTTACAATCTTACCCTTAACTAGTAGAAAAGTTATTTCCAAATGACTCATATGAATGAATGAAAATAAAAATAAATAAATAAATAAATAAATAATGATAAATAAAAGTAAAATTATAATAAAAATAACAATAAATTAAAATTAAAATTTAAAAATAAATAATAATAACTAATATATATAAATAATAGTAAACATAAAAATAATAAAAATATTAATGATAATAATAAAGATACTAATAATACTACTACTAATAATAATAATAATAATGATAATAATAATAATACGTAATTACCACTTGGGCTAACTACAATAGGCAAGAGTTAACAGATATAAGAAAACTACCATAATCTCTTTACGAGGGATTCTTTACTTAAATCATAAAAAGCCAAAGTTTTTTATTGTGAGTCATGTTCTTGGTAAATTTTAATATTGTCATATATCTTTTGATCAGCTCCTCCCAATTCTTCGTAGGCCTCCTTATTTTTCTCTTAAAATCTTTAAAGACAATCTTCTTGCATCTTCTTACAAGAGCTTCTAGATGTCTCCTCTTAACATATTCAAGTCACTCAAGTCATGTCTCTCTTAATTTACAATACAATATAGTAATATAATAATAATAATAATAATAATAATAATAATAATAATAATAATAATAATAATAATAATAATAATTTACTTAAATTATTTGAAAAAATTAAGTTTCTAGACTTTTTGTCGATTCAATTTGCGATAAGCTTGAATTCACTCAAGATTAAGAAGGTCTACCACATCAAAACTATTATTTAGTAGAAAAAAGAAAAGAAGTTTGGGATGATTATCACATAAAACGTTTTTTAGTGAAGAAACTCTAATGCATCTTTTAATTTTCTCATGATGAAATTTGTATGTATGTATCTGCTGAGTCATATATTTGACTTATCCTTTTTTCTTAGAAGACGTAATACATCAAATCGAACACTCCAAGTGCAGACTACTTCCAATCTTTCAACTTCGGATTTTGTACTCATACCATATCCGACGACTTCTCAAGCCTAAAATGAATTCACGATTTGCACAAGGTTGACAAATTTGTACTCTCTAAACACTTGGTTTTGTATAAGTGGGCTCAAAAGTTTCATTAGTATTCCGAATTCAACATCAAATGCCCTCATAATCATATCTCATTCCCTATGAGAAGTAATTTTCTCGATACATTTGTTGAAATTACCATTCTCTTCTTCTTGTTTTCAAGCTTTTGGACTCTCCTTTTCAGACTCTATCTCCATTTAAGTAGGCTTCACTTACCGCAAATCCAGGCGAGAAACGAAAGACAAAAAGGGATAGAAATTGCATATCGACCAAAGGAAAATTCGTGGAGTTGCTGAAGAATTCTTGATTTGATGTGAAAAGAAAAATTACAATTCTAATCGTTTAAGCAATGTTTTAAAAATTGAACCGATTCGTCTACTTTAAAAATGAAAATCTTGAACTTCGGTTTATTTTAGTTTAATAATATTTGTTATTAAAAATCGATCAGTTCATAATTGATTATAAACCAAAAAAATTGATTAATTTTTATTTAATAATATCTTTTTTAATTAAATTTTAATTTTTTATATAAGAATAATTTTTTCAATTATTTTAATTTTTTTCAATTTTTAAATAATTTTATGACAAGCTAATATCGATTGAACCTTTTAAACCTTAAATTCCTTATTTTATCGGTTTAATTTTTCATCCGATTTATAAAATATTGATTTTAAGAGTATGCAAATTTAAAATTTTTAAAAAGATTTATATTCTAATTAACAATTTATTGAATATTATTTTCTGTCCATAAAATATTTTATTTTGAATATATTATTTAATAAAATATATTTTTTGTCAAATCATTCTCAGTTAATTTTAAGTAAATACCAATTCCTTTAGTAAAAACTTGAACTTGTACCTCTTAGATCCTTTTTTCTTTAATAATTTCACCACTTTGAACTAACTTAAAGCGATTGGATATCATATATTACAAGAAGAAGAAGAAGAAGGGAATCTTGATCGCTGTTTGATGTGTGTACGTGTGAGGACAGAAACACATCAGTTTTCTTTCCTTTTTTTTTAAGGTTAAACCAGTATTTGACACCACACGGACAATCGACTAATCCAGATTCGAGTCGGGTTGGACCATATAGGTAGCAAAGCTCTCCCTCACAAGTGCGCTCCATGCCCAAGACTCAAAATCGAGTCTTTGGTTAAGGGAGGAGGAGCCCCAACCACTCCACCACGGCACTTGCGGGTGATCAGTTCTCCTTTATTGTCGCTGTTCTAGGTGTTGTGGAAGCGGTTGGAGGAGTCTTGTCACTGATAAACGAATACAGAGAGGATATGGATGTTGGAGGTTATGATAGTTTTTATCTTGAGTTTTGGTCCGAATGGACATATAATGTTGCATAAAGGTTAGGGTACATTGCATATTGGAACTCGATTTGGCTAGATTTGGGAGAATCTACCTTTCTTTCTAATCTATCACTTTCAACTCATTTCAAAGAAATGCTAATGGAGGTTTGCATCTACCCCCACCACTCGTTGTGTCCAAAGACTCCTCTTTTTATGTAATAAAAAATTGCAAAGTTAAATTCACACAATATTAATATATTTTTGTCTTTAAAAATTATTAATAATTGTTTTATAATATTCATTTTTAATGCCAATTCTTATCATAAATTCTAATCTTGAATTGTATTATTTTAAATAACTGTTGTAATGAATAAGGCTTCTTGCTTTGCGAAGATCGTAAGGTCATTAATTATTTTGAAGTTTAAAATTAAGATTTTTAATAAAAATTGAGGAAAAGAAATATATGTCATAAAATTAAAATTATAGATAATTTTTAAAAATTGGAAATAATATTAAACGGTTTAATGAAATTAACTCAAAATTGTAAATAACGTGGTATACATATGTGATTATAGAAAGTATATTTCTTTTTTAGTCCTATCAACAGAGAAAATTAGAAGTGAAGCCTCATCCCTTGAAGAGGACTACGAAGATTCTCAAAGGCTCCAAGAGAAAAACCCTGGAGATTAGCATGCATTAACTAGGTCAAGATACACTAGAAGAAGGTTGATATAGATACGATCTCTGGTCTTTCGGGTTAGAAAGTGAGTATACGAGAGAGATGGGAGATGGTGATATCATCTAGTTTCTGTTCAAGTTTTTGATTTCTGTGGACTATGTAGAGAAGGAATAATTTTCAGGAAACTTTCTATTCTTAGACCTTTTACATGTTGACTAGACCGAACCTAGTGAAACACAAACGGCTTCTGGGGAATCTACGCAGAAGACTGCGTATATAATAAGGAAGGCAGAGGAACATACGTATATACAGGAGAAGGGTTTAGGGTTTTGTCGGAAACAATGGAGGAAGAAAGACAAGCCCCAAATTACGATCTACAGGTTCCGTTCTCGAGTCTACCAGCAATCCAGGAAATGGGATTTCTGCAAGTTGAAGAAAACCAGTTCTTGAACTTCCTGGCACCATCACACTCTTCTCAGATATCTCAACCTCTTCATACAGCTACCGGATTTGGTCCTAATAACCAGGTATTTTGTTGCTGTCACAAGTCTTTCGCTTGTTCTGGATCTCTGTAACCTTGTTAATGATCTTGGCTATGTTTTGTAGGTAGGGATGTCATATCAAAAACTAACTAACGAGGGAAATTGCACTGGTAATACTGCTAATGATGGGAACAGTTGTTGGTAAGTCCTTCGCAGAAGGCATGCATGAGCAATAATCTTCAATATATACTTCTAGGAATCTATATGAAGATCGGGATTGATCAACTAGTATAATTGATTATCTAAGTTGATCCTTTCACCAAACAAAAAGATTGAGCATTTGAAATGTTTTGTAGGTGGAGCACCTCACCATCTGATAAGAGCAAGGTGAAATTGAGAAGAAAGGTTAGAGAACCAAGGTTCTGCTTTCAGACAAGGAGTGACGTAGATGTGCTTGACGACGGTTACAAATGGAGGAAATATGGACAGAAAGTTGTCAAAAACAGTCTTCATCCGAGGTAAATGTTTTATTTGTATGAAATGAAATATTAACAAGTAACTAGCTAACTGAATCAGACACTTTTCTCTGTGTCCTCTTGTTGCTTATACTTGAGTTTAATTGCTTCATCCTGCATGATGACATAACATTAACTTGCACAATAGAAGGATCTTGAACACTTGATAGGACCAATTATTTCATAACCAACGAGATCAATAGAGCTATTGGAAGAGAATAAAATATGCTTTAGTTTGGTCTTTTGATCGAGGAGATAAAAGATTATCTCAACGACCTGAGTATATGTTCTGAAATTAGGATAGCCAAAATTAAAGAGAAGCAACAACTCCTAAGTCATCATTCACTAGAATCTAGCCAAAATCCATATAAGCTCACTATGGAGGTATCTTGTTAAACACCCATGATCCTAAAAAGATCGTATTACCAAACTGATATGCCTGACATTGCATACTTTTGAAGCAGTCGGTTTCATATATACAATGTTCTTCCATATGTCCTATTAGCGACTCTTTGTTCCAATATCTACCACAAATTGGATTCTTTTTGTTTCAGTAAGTACTGAACAGGTATGGATGTTTTGCATTATCGTTCAAGGAAGAATGGTCTTGTTTCTTTCCTTTAGGTTTGCATTTGAAACCGAGCTTTGGTTATAGGGTCATGTCCATTGATTTATCATTTATCACTGTGCTTTCAAAACTATCTTAATATCATATTGAATATGAAACGTTGAAATCATATTAAAGTAGTTCAATATGATATCATATATATCATATTGAACTACTTTAAAATCTGTTATCTCATACCAATCTCTCTATGTCCAAGAGAATTTTCTTTTGTCCACAATATCTTCTCAAACTTATACCTAGTTCCTTGCAGAAGTTATTACCGGTGCACCTATAACAGCTGCCGAGTGAAGAAGAGGGTTGAGAGATTATCAGATGATTGCAGAATGGTCATAACAACCTATGAAGGTAGACATAACCACTTTCCATGTGATGACTCAAACTCATCTTAACATGAATGCTTTACCTCTCTTGATCTCTAGCTAGTTGCAGGCTCAAGAAGAAGAGGAGGATTAAAATAGAAACAACTGTTCTTCACTGTTCATTGTTGTAAATAAGAATTTATTATATAATTTCAGATAAATATATAAACAACTGATAGGAAAATAGACATCACTTAGTATAAGAAAATAAGCTTCATCATCTCTTCCATTGTCAACTTTTAGTATTTATTGCATGAATTAGTGTACATACTAAATGGATTCTCGAGTCTTTGATCCTAGAAGATAACATTATATTCTGGTTGGATTTAGCCGTATCTTGAACTGAGTTCATGCTAATTTATAGTTAATTTTTCCAAAAAAGTAAAAAACTCAAAAAGTACCTAGACCATACATAACATGTAAGTTTTAGGTTTCTTTGTAGTTTAAATTGACATGATGATAGATTAATGTTGCACAATCTAAATTGGTTCAATTTGAATTCCCTTATACTTTGATTCGGTTGAATTTAGGTTCAAATTTAATAAACTTTTGATTTAATTGATCATACATAAATTAACTTAACTCTACTTAAATTGAACAAAATAAATTAAGTTCATTGTAATTTTAACTCAAATTTGTGTTTAGGTTTAACAATTTTTTAAGATTCGAACTTAGATCTTAAAAGACTTATGCTTAATTCTACCAATAAACACCCATACACAAAAGGATCACTATTGCTTAAGGCCTTATTTGGCAATCAACGGATTGCATTAGTTGATTCTATCAGTAGTTAACAGACAACAAATTATTATAGCTGATTTAATCAACGGATAATATCAGCTATTTATTTAAAGATATTTGGTAAAATTAATTGTTTATTAACTGTTTATGTGTAAAATTAATTATAAAGGCATTACTTAAAAAAAGATTTATAAAGACATAAGTATTATATCTTAGTATTTTTTTGAATATTCTTATAAGAATTTAGATAAAGCAAAAGAAGTCAACATCATCGTTTAAAGCAAATTTAATATTAATTCAACTTAAAAAATTAAAATTAAAATTATTAAAATTTAAATAATAAACTTACTATTTCTATTTCTATCTCTAACTATCTCTATCTTTAACTCTAACTCTAACTCTATTTTTTTGAATAATTTGTAATAATTTTTTGAATATAATAATTTTCTAATAATTTCATTTCTCAGCCGGTCCTCATTTAACTCAATCTGCTAAATCAATCTGTCGATTACTAAACATAATTATATATTATCAAATAGTTAAAACTTTTCCATCCCCTAAAAAAGCTCATAAGTTATTTCCTAATCAAGGCCTAAATCGTTTAACATTGCTTTAGCAGATTCTTATAATATCCATTAATTGATTTGCTTAGCTACTAATCATTAATTTAGGATCACTTTGGATTTTGGAATCCTGCAAATTTCGACAACAACCAAGTTGTCATTATCAGTACATACATGAATCCTGTAGTACTGTTAGCTGGACGCCCCCCAATCCCCATCCTCTTGTCTATGACATAAACAGAAGACATGTCAGGTCACACGGCTTTATTTTCCATTTCAGTATAGTTCTTGTAATTTCTATTTTCTTTTGACGGGTCACATGGAGAAGCACATGGAGTGAGAGAGTTAAGCAGACACGCTCTACAGGTTTTTTGATCCCAGTACAGGAGGGCATCGTCTTGTCTCTTGCAAAAGTATATTGCTTTTACTGTTTCATCCAAAACGTACGTACTTCCAGCTTAGCATTTGCTCCTTTTTAGCTGTAAAATTGAATTATAAATTTATCAGAATAATAAATATATAAAATAGATTTACTTTGTGTTTCTTTTTAATTTAATAAATTAAAATTGAATTTTATTAATTTATTTAAATAATAAAAATAAAAAGATATATTCACTTAACGATTCTTTTAGTTTTATTTAACTTTTTATGTTCAAGTCTAATTTGAGATTCAATATAATTTAAATTTTTTAACTCAAATTTGATTATAACAATCATATTAAAAAATAAACAATAATAACAATAACATCTAATAGAAATCTTATTAAGACATGAGATTTATAGAGGTATAATAATACGTAATCTATCGTTACTTAATAAAGAGGTTGTTTCTAAATGACTCATGTAAAACAATCATATTTTAAAATTTTCTAAAAGTTTGTAATCTTTTTAAAAATTTTAATTTAGTGTCAAATTTTTTAAAATTTTCAATTCAGTAACTAAAATTTGAAATTTTATATAAACCATATCAAAATATTATTTTTACTATGTGACTAATAAATAGATATCCACACATTTTTTACTTAATTTAGACAATTTTTAAAATTTTAGTAAAAAATTGACTTGAAATTAAAAATTTTAAAAGATTAAATACTATTTAATTTATTATTCTTAAAATAATTAAAATTTAAAATTGAATTGGATAGACTTCCAAGTGGGCTCAAACAGAGTGGGCTTCCTATCGTAGTGTTGTTAGGACATAGTTCCTTAAATGGCTGTGTTGTTGCACGGATATGATATGCCAGTTAGAGGAACCAAACCAGTGAGCTGGCTATTACTTTTTGTATAAAACAAAGACTTTTCAGTTGAATTTGTACTCAGAGCTGGAAGTATCGGTTGGCCACTCACTTCCTTCCTGGTTGGACCTACTCGTCATCTTTTTATTTTTTATTTTTTTAAAGAAGCTATTGAAGTTTTAAAAATCGGACTAGACTGTTTGAGCTGACAAAAAAAGTTAAATCCGTCGATTTTTATACAAAAAAGTTATTAGATGAAATCGAATTAAATTATTGGCTAGTTTAAACTTTTTCTGGTCAAATTGAACAATCCGATTCGATTCAGTTTTAAAAACCTTGAAACCTACTCCTCAATTTTTTAAACTTTTTCGTTCAAAATTTTAATGCAATATAAAAAAATAAAAATAAATTAAGGTCATCTAAAGCTCCTGAAAAAGAGGAAAAAAAAGAAAAAAAGACATGATGACTATAATTCTTGAAATGCAGATCCCATGACCAAAAATGTTGGGATGTCGTGTTTTAGAATTGGAAATGTAGATGGAAATAATTTAATGTCATAAACACATCAACATAACAAATCCTATTCATGTCTCGTCCGCTCGTACAGAATCAAAACACATGCAAGATCTCACAAATCATGGGACGCTTTTATTACTGTCACAAAGATTTCCACATGTAATCACATGTTTTCACCACAAAATCCCAAAATTTTCTTTCAAGAAAAAAGACACAAACCCACTTCGAAGCCATCTTGTGTTCCATCATAATCTAGACGAGTTTGAAACTAAAATAATTATTAATCCAACAAGCTTTTTCAATTTTGGTGTCAAAATGGAAAGTAGAAGAACCCGCCATTCATGCAGGACATGGAAGGTCATAATTCCAAATTCCTATAGGACCCATTAACGACCACGTTACAGGGTGCTTATATACATTGCACACACGCAAAGATAGCACATAGTAAAATCTCAAAGAAACTTTCTGCAACCAAATTTGGTGATACTCATTCATGGCAGAGCTTGAGAACCCAACCGACATGTCAAAGGTCATCGCTTTCCTCTCTTCTCTGCTGCAGAAAGTGGCCGAGTCCAACGATGTGAACCGTCGGTTCCAGACCCAGAAAATTTCTGTCTTCCATGGACTCACTCGACCCACCATCTCGATCCAGAGCTATTTGGATAGAATTTTCAAGTATGCCAACTGCAGTCCGTCTTGTTTCATTGTTGCGTACGTTTATCTTGATAGGTTCGCCCAAAGACAACCATCTTTGCCTATTAATTCATTCAATGTTCATCGATTGCTCATAACCAGCGTCATGGTTGCCGCCAAATTCATGGACGACATGTAAGTTTCTAATTTGCTTGTACGTTCTTTAGATCCTGTGGATTGAGGAAAAGATTGTCTTTTAAAATTCTACATTTGGGTTTATCTCTAAATCTGTGCTCAATTAGTAAAGTAAAGAAAAAGAATCTGCAACTACTCCTGTTTATGTCCGACTAGAAATCCAGAAATTGTTCTTCGACTCAGATTTCGATATTCCAAGCGCAAGACTATCAAGCATCTGAAACTTGGGACTTGCCCATATTTGTGTATAATGGTGTTAGGTATCACGGCTTTTTCCTCTCTTAGTTGTGATTGACATAATTGATATTGATGTTTCACCATTTTTGTGTTTAGTTCTAGTTAAGACGTAAATGTCGAGTTTAGTCACATGGGTTGTCTTCCTAACCTTCAATTACTGCATAATTAGTAGACTTTCATTTAATTTGTACTGATCATGAACCCTGATTTGCAATTTCAGGTACTACAATAACGCTTACTATGCAAAAGTTGGAGGAATCAGCACTATAGAAATGAACTATCTTGAAGTGGATTTCCTATTCGGATTGGGTTTCCATCTAAATGTCACACCCAACATATTCCACACTTACTGTTCCCATCTGCAAAGAGAAATGATGCTTCATCCTTCTCTGAATTCAGTTGAATCTTCCCTCAACTTAGGGAGATCACTAAAAGCCCACTTGTGTTTCAACGAGGATGAAACATCCCATCAAAAACAACAACAACTTGCTGTTTAAGATTTAATTATAGGCTCTAAATGTAGTTAGTTTATAGAGATTGGTTGACTCTTCTCGAGTCTCCTTGTTTAGTATGGTTAAATGATTTGCACCAAAACAATCTTTGTTTTATGTTTTTGTCTTTTGTTTTTTCTGTTCATTCTTTTCTGGGTTTTCCTGTCAGGTTGTGCATGTTAAGACAATTTGTTCCTGTACAGATGTGATTACCTTCTTTACAGTCTGGCAATTATAGTATCTTGCTTTCTCTTTTTCCAGCTCTTACATGACAAAAACCACTGTAAAACTTACTTTACTATGTTGTTCATGATTATGGGTGTTTATGGTTCTGCTGATACATTACTAAGGCTTATCCATTATCCCATAAGAACTGTTGGGAATATTGGAAATGAAAATGAACGTGACAGTGCTTGGCTACAGAAATTTCTGCAGGGAAAGGAAAATTTGAGAACTCGAGTTGTCAATTATATTTTTTGCGAAAATGGTAAATTAATTTAGCAAATTTTGGATACAAGTATTCAATTCGTTCGGACTTATTTACTGTTGATTTGGGATCAGGACAAAAAAAGAAAGAGAGCAGTGAAAAGGATGGAAGATGCCAGGCGAATAATGGAAGCCTCAGGACTGGTTTTTTGTTCATATGGGAGGGTAGTGACAGTGGGGCAAGTTCTGGGGAGTGGACATCAAACATGTGCAATTATGGAAAAGTTGGCTAATGCAAATGTTGTTTGGATCACTTTCATCACAATATTTAAAAAATTCGACAAAAAAATTAAATGAATAAGATAAAAGTTTAAAAGATTTTAAATAATTATAAAATTGATTAAATATTAAATAAAATTAAATAATTTGAAATAAAATTGAATTTTTTTCTTAATTTAAATTTTAATAAAAAAAGGTTGTTAAATAAAAATTAATTATTTATTTTAATTTATAAAAATTAAAGACGATAATAAGATCCGTCCTAGCCTGACCTGAGGTCAATGAGCTAGACTCAAATTTATCAAGTCTCGACCAGGGCTCAGGCTCGTGCTAGGTTTTGGATCGGTTAGAGACGTTACAAGTAATAGCAAAATGACATCGTTTTGTTGAAAACGACATCATTTTGATATTTTAATTTTAAAAAAATATTTTGTGTCTGGCCGAGTCGAGCTCGAGCCTGAGCCCTAGCTAGGCTGACTCGAACTTGGTCAAGCCTGAACCCGGGTCTAAGCGAGTTTGAGTTATTCTTAATAAAAATTGATCAGTTTATTAAAATTAACGTATTAATTAATAAATAAATAAAATTTTAATAATAAAAAATATTAAAATAAATTTAACCAAAAAGTCAAAAAAAAAATCGGTTCAAAATTTTTATAATTAAACCATACAAAATTGGTTCGATATTTTGTTAACAACTTTAAACAGAGGCCTGATCAGTGGGATTTACCTTGTAATCACTTTGATCCTAACTGTGCCCCGTCGGTCACTTCACTCTCAAGGAAAAGGATATCTCTTAAAAATATGTTTCCCAAATGTCCGTTTCTCTTCTCTTTTCAGTCTCGTTTGCCGCCCTTTCTCTATCTTTACTTAAATGGTATATTAATTGGAGTATGATTTGATTGGATTCAATCTTAATTTTGATTGAAATTGAGTTTTAAGTTCAAATTTAGTAAATTTCTATCCAACTATAATTATAAATAGAATTCCGATATTGCTTGCATTTATAATTGACCTAATATTCAAATTATGGCCAATTTTTTGTGTAGAAAATAAAATTACTTTTTGTAGAATATGTAATGTTTTAAAAACTGGACCAAAAGTTAAATCGATAAGGCAAATAAATTTAAGGTTTAAGGTTTGTTTGGTTGGATGTTAATTAATGGAATTGAGTGTAATGTAATATAACAGAACAGAATGATTTATAATGGAATGAAATGTAATATAGTAAAAAGTTATTTGGAAGAGATGAAATGATTTATAATGTAATGTTATGAAATATTATTTAAAAGATAGATGGAGTGGAATGTAATGTATAATAAATGACTATTGTACCTCTTATATTAAAATAGTTGTCACAGGAGATTTATTATTTTATTATTAATTATATAATTTATTAATAATTATATAAAAAGTATTATTAATTAATTACTATATTTTATTTGATGTGATTTATATTTAAAAATAATTTAATTTAATTAATTAATATATATAATAAATAATAATATTTTTATATAATAAATAATAAATTGTATATAATTAATAAAAATAATAAAATATTTATTAATGAAAATATAAAATATATTTTAAATTTATTCTTTAATTGTTTGTATATATTTCTATGTAAATTTAAAAACGTTTTTAAATATAATCTTTATTATTTTTTATTTTTTATAATTTTAATTAATAATATAAAATATTATTATTATTATTTATTTAATAAATTTATTATATTCTATTTAATATATTAATATTATGAATTGGTCGCAGTTGGTATTAAGAAGAATTATTGAGGGTATATTAGGTAGTATGTATTTATTAGTTTATGCTTCATCATAAATTTTCCGAATCGGAGGTTTCTTATTTTCACTGTTTAGGATGAAATGGAACGTAACATGAAACCCTTCGCTTTTATCTCATTATATTTTATTCCATTATGAAACCCTCAATCAAACGATAGCAGTATGTTACGTTCCATTCCATTCCATTACTAACCTCTCAATTAAACAGGCCTTAAAGATTCAATCGATGCTAAACAGTTATAAAATCGGGTAAAGATTAAATAAAATTAAAGAATTTAAAATATGGTTGAAATAAATTGTTTTTACTGATCTAAAGATTTGAAATTTAATTAAAAAAGGATAATTAAATGAAAATTAATTGGTTTATTTTAGTTATAAGAATTTATTAATTTATAAAATTAAATTATTAATTAATTAATTAATCAGTTTTAACAACAAAATATATTAAAATAAATGAAACCTAAAAACTGAACCTAAAAATTGAAATTTTAAGATTTTTATAGTTTATGTTTACTGTTGGTAATGTAATTTGAGAAAATCTAACGCTTTTGGCATTAAACGGGACCTTAAAAGGAAATATTGATTACGAGTTGAATGTGGACTGACCCACCTTCCCGTTATTTCGATAAATAACTTATTAAATATGGTTATTTAGTGGTCTTACAAGTAAGGTTTTTCTTCTTCATTCCCATACAAGACTGAAACAGAGATTTTGCCTTCAAGTTCCAACTCTACAATCATCTTTCAAAGAAGGGTTTTAACTATTTTGCTTGCTTAAGGAACGTAAAAGGATTTTAAGATCTCCAAAGATATCTTCGTAACATAATACAGAACAGAAAACAATTCAGTCATCAGAACAATACGAACAAAGAAGAAGAGATAATAATTCTATTCATTATTCAAAGAAGAGATCAAATTCATCATAAAACTGAAAAAAAAAAGAAGATACCAACATTCGATCGAAACAGAAGATGAAACACTACTTGGATGATTTGCTCTTAACCATACGGTACAGCAAGATCAAGAACCTCACAGCAGGAGGTACAAGACCCACAAGAACTACGTAGCGAAACCGGTAAGAATGAGCCTCACGAGGCATCACTGCAAAGACTGATGAGCCATAAGTCACCGCCATGCAAAATATGGCAGCCAGAGTTTCTAAACGGAAAGGGAAGCCATGGGTGATATACCCAATGACAGAAATGGAGGACGAGAAGGCCAGAGTGTTGGAGAAGAGGAAGACGTAGAAAGCTTCTTTGTGAGTAGCGTATATTGCTCTACCCGCAACGTGTCCCTCACTAGTCTCCTGCCATATCCCTCCTGGAGGGTTCACTCCTGCTTGGAAAGTTACAGCTGCGATGAGAGCTGCAACCACCAACAGAACTGTCCTGGCTTCGTTCGGTGAATCCCTTTCTTCCTCGTACTGAAAGTGCCTTAACCAGTTTTTTCCGGCCGCTGGAGGTGGACCGACAACCTTCATGTTTTGGATCATTGGATTGAAGCTTGTTCCTTGATGAAGTGACTAGTGATTTATGGACTCCAATAACAAGGTCTGTCCTAAATAGAAAGTACGCTCTATATAGAAATTATCTAACGATCCATATAAGAAGAGGGGACGGATCCTCTGTCCCCTACCCTATCCCATTGATATCGTGCAGTCAGCCGCTTGGAACTCTTGTTATCCCATTGATATCGTTCAGTCTGCCGCTTGGAACTCTTGTCAGGACTAACGTGATTGTGAGTCTATGATGTTTTCTTTTCTAATTCTTGGTTATTTTTCACTTATTATTTGAATATACATTAATTGAGTTTAAATAATACAACTTATCTTTCTTTTTAATTAACTATTATTTTTAAGGTTAAAGGTATTCATATTAAGCCCTTGGTAGAATTGGTGGAGTGAGAGGTACGAGGTTAAAAAGTCTTGTTCTCGAATCTATCTATCTAAACTTTTTTATTGAACCTGTCGTACAAGATTTGTCTAGTGCGGAGTATCTAGTTGTCGTGATTTATAGGCTATTGCATCAATTCAAAAATTTTCTTAGTGCGCATCCAAAAGATGATGACTGCAATTCCTCCGTTTAAAAAAAATCATATAACTCTAATTTTCAACTTCTTAATTTGAAAGACTTGTAAGAAATTAGTTTCAATGTTTTAAAAATCAATCCAGTAAAATAAAATATTTAAGAATTAAAAGGTTCAACTGATATCATAATCTTATAAAACTAGTTAAAAATTAATAAATTTAAAAATTTTGAAAATTAATTGAAGAAGACTATCATTACCTATCAAAAAATTAAAATTTAATTAAAAAATTATTAAATAAAAATTAGTCAGTTTATTTTAGTTTATAAAAATTAATTAGTTTACAAAAATTAGCTGATTAATTAATAAACTAATCGATTTTGAATACAAAAATTATTAAACTAAATCGAATTAAAAAATTGAAAAATTAAATCGAAAAAATAATTAATTTAAAATTTTTATTATTAAACTATAAAAAGGGTACTAATTTTAAGTCATTGGTGATGATATCAAGAAAAAAGTAACGTAACCGGCAGAATTAAATTTTCCAATTTGGTTAGACTCGATGCTGCTTTGAGATTAAACTGAAACACATACAAACAAAATCGGCGGTAATTTTAAGAGTTATGAACTGTCGTATGTATCAACATTAACGCGTGAAATAATTGACCACTTATGGCCTTATCATTTACAAATAAAGTACATGATACCGTAATTAGAATTTAATTGTTAAGTAGAAATGGTTAAAAAAGAGAGAGTCCAGGCTCGTTTATACAATTTAGTTAAATTAATCTAAAATTAATAGATTAAAATATATTTAATTAAATTTAAATTACTAATAATCATTGTTATCATATAAACCTACCAATTAAAATTTTGTTCAATTCATTCGAATTAATCAAATTTTGAGTAAAACTCAAATTTAAAAACCTAATTTAAACGGTCACTATTAAATAATATCGTTTTATAATACAACAAATCTGTCCAATTTTTAACTTAATTTGAATTATAAATAGTAAACTTTTGATTGGATCGGGTAAATAATATATTTAATTTAATTTATTATTTTTTACTATTATAAATAATAAAAGATACTATTTAAATAAAATAAATACAATTTATTCAATATAAACTTTTTTTAGCCTCTGTTTGTTTGGGCTTATATCAGTAGAGCTTATGGTAGTAGAGATTTTTTAAAAGATTTTTTATGAGAAGAACTTTTTTAAAACGCCTGACTGTTATTTAAAAAAGATTTTTTTTGAAAGAGCTTCATACAGTAGACTGCTTGACAATATAAAAAAAATCACTTTTAATTTTAACTATATCTTATTTTGCAATAAAAATTATTTATACATATAAAAATTATTTAAAGTATATTAAACAATATGCAAAACACAATATATTAATTATTATATAATTTTAAACCATGTAAAACATAAATAAAAATATATTTAACCAAATCTTTTATATGGATTATAACATAAGTAAAATTAATATTAAAAAATATATAAAAGCCAAATAATATTATATAAATTCTAAAATAAACGTGAAGATAAGTTTGTGAGTATTGTAAGAATTATGTGTAAAAACATAAGGACAAAAGAAATTAAAAAATAGGCTCATTAATTGATATGAAAAATCTACTCGAAAAAGTCATTTTAGAGGTTTTTTTTGAAAAGTTTCAAATTTGAGATTCTTAAAAAGCAATGTTTTAAAAACCGGACCGGTGACTGAACCGGAGAAGCAACTGATTCAAGGGTCAATGGTTCAACTAGAATTAAACCGTGATCGAATTGTAAACTTAACTTAAACCTTTAAACTTCAAAACATATAAGCTTTTTTAAAAAAAGTTTACCAACACAACACAAAATAAGATAACAAAGCTCACTAGTCATATTTCATCAAAAGATAAAAAAGGTCACTAATCATAATATTTATTCAAGTTGAAATCATTAAAATCAAGGTATTTTAAATGAACAGGCCAATTTTTTCTTTCACCGGTTCAGAAGTTTTTATCGGTCCGTCTGCAAAATAAACAAGCTAATCACTCACAAAAAATAAGGGCTAAATCGAACCGTTTCATGCTTTGGGTCACCGGTTCGGTCCGGTTTTCAACACTAGTAAAAAGCTAAAGTGATTTTTATTTTATAGTCAAACACTCATTTTTCTCTTAAAAAGCTTTTGATCTTCCAAAAGTCTATCTAAAGAGGCACTTAATCTATCTCCATCCAAACAAGCACTTAATCTATCTTGTAATTGAAAATTTTAAAATATTTTAGAGATTATTTTGATACTAAAATTTGTTAAGACTTGGTTTAAAAAATAAATTTAAAAGGTCGGATTTGAGGGCAGATTCACCGGTATGGGATATCTTTTGATCTAATTTTGAGCACTTGAACGCTCACACGTTCAAGAAATAAATGAAACATGCGATTAACTTTTATCAAATCCCTAATTTCAACAATGTAATAAAAATACTGTTCATATTCACACCATTGGGTGATCTCCACCACCAACGCAATCTCTTCTTCTTCTGGTTCGTCTTACAGGGATACCCAATTTGTTAAGAACCCATGTCATAAAACGACCCAACTCTACAAGGACAAGCAGACTCACCAAAGCCACAACTATGTTTACTGTCTTAACATCAGTTGGTGACATGTAGACTACTGAGATCACGTAAGTAGCAGTCATTGAGAGTATTGCAAGCCGCAATCCTGCTCTGAGTGGGAATCCACTTGTGAGGAGAGAAATCATGGCCATTGATGCAAAAAATCCCAACCCATTAAAGATGGTGAATACAGAGAACACTTCATGATCACCGGACATTATAGCTTCTCCAGGCAACAAAGTTTTCCGGTGATTGACATTGTTGATGTGAAACTGAAACCTTCGTGTCTCTGCTGACCAATAACCACTAGGAGGGCTGAGAGTTGTTTGGTATGTCACGGTTGCTATAAGCACCGCGACGACCATCAACGCGTTCTGGGTTTCGACCGATGATTCTTCAATCTCTTTCATTATTTCCCTCCACAAGGTCCAGCTAGAAAGTGGTAAACTTGGCTTCTTTGCTACTTCAGTTGGAGGAGAATCAGAATTTATTGCGATTTCTCTGGATTTCAGTGCTCGTGCTTGCTGAAACTTCTCCATGATAGTAAAGTCTCTGTAATCTCCTCCAATATGAAGATTGAAATCAAGAACATCCTTCGGCGTGAATCCACTTGCATTCTTTGAATTCATTTCGACTCCAGTAACGATAGCATCTTGACCAGTAAGTAAGCTTATGATCTGTGAAAACGAGCATTACAGAACGTTAGAAGATGGGAAAATTTGCTATTCTTGAGCTTCTGATTCTTACCTCAGGTTGTTTTCTGAAGACAGCTAAATGCAGTATAGTGTTCCCGTCCTTATCTTTCCAATTAACGATCTCCATCATACCGATTCTCTTAATTTCTTCCATCAGAAACTTGACAGCTTCAATCTGATTACATTTGACAGCTAAATGAATCGCAGTTTCATCCCAAGTTGTCACTTCTTTGAGGCACTCCGGGCAAGTAGAAATCAGTTCCTTGAGGACCTGAATTCTTCCTTTGGTCGCAGCGTAATGAAGTGCAGTTCTACCGTCTTTTCCCTTCAGAACCGACAAGTCATGACCTACTTTCAGAAGCTCTCTGACTATCTCTACATGCCCTTTTGCAGAAGCAATGTGAACAGGGGTCAAACCATCTTGGTTTAGCTCTCTTGCGAATTCTGGCTTTAGGGTCAGGATTTCTCTGGTGATTTGTGCCTGACCGGCCAGAGATGACAGATGCAGAGCATTTTCCGTCGAATTCAATGATACTCGATCGAGTATAAGTGGATCCTCCGAGAGCAACGACTGAAATGCAGTTATGTCACCGGCATTAATGGCCTCCGACAATCTCGGATACATGTATGATGTATGTATCTGACAAGAACAATGTTGTGGTATCTCCAAGTTAAAGGGATGGAAAGACCGAAGTATTGGTAACTAAAGAATCTCCATTAATGAAGTTACTTGTTACTGGAGACTTTGGCCATTACCATTCCTACGAGGGATTAGAATAAGGAAGCTAATGAAATCGTACAAGTCAAGAAATGAAAAGGCAATCCCATAGATCAAAGTGAACAGAAAACCAAACCCCAGAGACTAGAGAAGGAATATAGAAATGACTTGCTGGCCTAAACTAAGACAAGGATGCTGAACAAGAAGAAGGCAAGGATTGTCATGGGCTAGTAAGAGGTTTGGACAAAACTTTACTTTGGGCTCTACCGTTCAAATATTCCAATCCAGTAATGGAAAAGGGTCAATCAAAGCTTGTATACAGGCTTCAAACCCATCGGGCATTCCAAGTTGGAGTTTTAATTGGCGATGACATTTGGACCTGGATCAGATCCGAGTTGATCTGGGCTCAAGCTCAAATAATCTAAGCTCAGCTCGATTTGATGTGAGACGTATTTAAATAAAACAATGTTATTTTATAAAAACGACATCATAAAAAGGAAAAAAAAAAACAACTTAAGGCAATTGTTACGAGCTCAGGTTCATTGTCTCTGACTAGGTCCGATTCATTATCATTCTTATTTTTAATATTTAAAAATAAGATTTATTAATGATAGGAGACTATCAGAGTTAATTTGATTAGTTGAGAAAAATAATAATTGTAAATTTTCTGATAAAAATTAATATTTTATTTTATTTTAACAATTTAACTGACCAATTAAAACTTTACAAGTTATATTTCAAAATATGGTATCAAAAATTGATGAGTTAGTTTTGAATTATGATTAAAATATATGAAAATATCATAAATTGTAAGTTATAAATTATATTTTTTTTCTAAATTTCTGTTAAAAACGGACGAGGTGGATGATGGATTTCTTCCATAGAACATATGCCATCACCATCATTGGGAGGCAGTAAGAGGGAGTGTTAAGTGTAGGTTGTGGCGGTAGGAGGTGGGGGTTGTGCGCATGCAGCCCCCACTGCGCACATTAGCTACCGACAGCACCGCGGTGGTTTCAGATCTCAAAATCAGCCGCACACTCCTCCCACCCACCAAACACCAGCCCACATATTCAATATGCCACCAAACCCCATTTTCCCCACTGCCACCGTAACCGTAACCGTAACCGCAACCACAACCACAGACACAGCCACAACTACCCTCTCTTATCCTTCACGACTTTGCTCCCTTATCCTATACCCGTCTCCCTCCTTTTTCACTCCTCCGCTAACCTTCTTCTTCTCCTCCTCCTTAATCCTAGTTCTCAATCTCCTCCACCGCACGCCTTGCTCCTAACCTACTTCCCCGTGATGTCCGCCGCCGGAACTGGGTTTCCCTTTCATCACGATCCAATCCTCCCGCGCAATTCTCTTCAAGGGCTCCCTGCTCCCCCGCCCAACCCCCGCCGTCTTCCACCGCCGTGTTGGTCCCATGAGGAGACCGTTGCCCTAATCGACGCGTACCGTGACAAATGGTACTCTCTCTGCCGCGGAAGCCTCAAGGTCAACCACTGGCAGGAAGTCGCCAACGCCGTAGGGCATCGATGCCCGGCAGCTTCTCCGCCAAAGATCGCGGTTCAGTGCCGTCACAAAATGGAGAAGCTTCGGAAAAGGTACAGAACTGAGATCCAGCGGGCGAGATCTGTGCCCCTTTCGAGATACACTTCCTCTTGGGTTCACTTCAAGCGCATGGATCTTATGGAAAAGGGTCCACAAGCGAAACCGGACTATAACACAGAGAGTGACGCTGAAGGTAACGATGACGAAGAAGAACATAAGAGCTTTTACGTGAAGAATTTCAACAATGTTTCTCCAATTACTCCTATCAACACTATTCACAATCTTTATGGCAATTGCAATCCAAACAAAACTGGCAGTTTGACTGGGTTTAGAATCAGGGTACCTACCGCCACTGGTGTGAGTATTGCACATCCTGGACCGAATTTTTACACAAAATCTGAGCAAAATTATGTTGTGAAACCCAGTTTGAGTAGTGATTATGGTGCTAAGGTTGATTCTAAAAGTGGGGGTGGGAAAGGAAGCGAAGAGATGGGGAAGAAGAGGCAAAGGGAGGCAATGGAGGAGATGGTGGGTGCGATTAAGCTTTTGGGAGATGGGTTTGTGAGGGTGGAGGAAATGAAGATGGAGATGGCGAGAGAGATTGAGAGTATGAGAATGGAGATGGAGATGAAGCGAACAGGGATGGTTCTGGAGTTGCAGCAGAGGGTTTTTGAGGGTTTTGCTAAAGCTTTCTCGGACAAGAAGAGTAAACAGAAGTCCAAGGACATGGGATCATCGGACTCCTCATAGCTAGGTAGGTAATGGATTTGCTTTTGGACAAGACACAGATGTGCTTAGTTGGGTGGTTTCACTTTGAATTTTGAGTATTTCTTTGTTCGAGTATTAGCATTCGGGAAGATATTTAGACTTGGATTGATGCAGAAGGAACTCAGAATCTATAATTCCAAGAACATAGGAATTTGATGGCTTCAAGTGTCGTATAACTACATCATTTGTGGGTTGAAATTTTAAGATATTGCCAATCTCTTGGATGTTTGGTTTAGTTAGGGGGTGTTTGGAATGTAGGGAATTGAATTCAATTTGGAACCAAAAAATATAAAGGAATTGAATTCATCCATGGGATTAAAGCCCACTTCCTTTATAAGTTCAATTCACGCCAACTTTCACGGGAATTGAATTCCAAAGGCTTACTGCTTCTTTTTTAACACCAAAACTCATTATTTCCTATCCCAGTAGACTTGTCTCTCGATGATGCGTTGGTTTTATAACTTGTGATTTTCATTTTTTGTAATTAAAAGTAATTATAACTTATTTAATTTTATAATTAAATTAATAATTAACAGTAATTATAACAGTAATTTTATAACTTGTGA
>JANZLC010000009.1:24654401-24667913 GCA_026413385.1 Erythroxylum gracilipes
AGATTTTTGAGGAGTACATTGCACATTTGCAGGAAAAGGCCAAAGAGAAAGAAAGAAAGCGTGAGGAGGAAAAGGTATATGTATTTCCTTCACAATTATGATTGGGTATTCAATGATCAGGGTAAAATGACTTAATTTGAGTATCCCTTACATTGATAAATCAGTATTTTTTTGTTATGAAATATGTTTTAGTAGAAATACTCTTGTTATTAGTTTGAATCATATTCCCAAAAGTTTTTGAATGGCATTAGGTAATGTTCTCATAGTTGAACATAATATGATTGGAAATAAAAAATGCAGCCTTCAGATTTTGGTTATAAAATTTACCTTACTCGAAGTATTCAAAGCATTGTCCTCAACCTATGAGTTGTTTTTTGGTTTCACCTTCTTTAAAATGCAATTGACAAGTTCATTAGTTTGTATATGTTACCTACTAATTCTAGCATAATTGAACAAGCTGTAGAAGAATCTGAAACTGACAGTGAAGAATCAGATGTTAGTGGTTCTGATAAAGTTGATGATGAATACATCCATGATGATTTCAATCTCTGTGGACTGAGCAGTCAAGTTCCATATTATGATTATGCACTAGATCTAATTCTGGACATTGAATCTTCTCACGGTAAGCATTTTTAGGGTACCTAAAGTTTTATTTGTAAAGTTGATTTGTTATGTTGAGAGCATATCTACAACGAATCTTGCCACGAGAGATTCTTTGGTTTTGCTCATTGCTAGGTGATATGTTCACCGAAGAGCAAAATGAGTTGGTAGAATCTGCAGCCGAGATGCTGTATGGTCTCATACACGTGCGATATGTACTGACTAGCAAGGGGATGTCTGCAATGGTAAATATATGTAATAAATTGTTTTCTGGAATTTGCTTATTTTATGCCTTTGATGATTGATTCCATGTTTTCTTGGAAACTCCTACAGTTAGAGAAGTATAAAAATTATGATTTTGGAAGATGTCCACGAGTTTACTGCTGTGGACAACCTTGCCTTCCGGTTGGTCAATCAGATATTCCTCGTTCAAGTACTGTTAAAATCTACTGTCCTAAATGTGAGGACATATATTATCCACGATCGAAGTATCAGGGCAGTATCCTTCCATTTCATCAATGATTTTTAGTCATTTGATCTTTCCTCTTCCAAAATATGTTTGCATGTGGTTACATCTGCTGGAATTATGCAATCTTTTTTCGAATATTCCTTTTGTTCATGTTTCTATATTTACTTCATCAATATCCAAATCAATTTCAAATCTGATAGTTGAGCTACCGTTATGCTCATGATGTGAGTGACACAGAAGTTGGGTCATGTTTCAATTAGAATTTGATAGCACATCTATAACAGTCTACCTACTGTTTTCCATACATTAACAAAAACAGATATTGACGGAGCTTATTTTGGAACAACATTTCCTCACCTTTTTCTGATGACTTATGGGAATCTAAGTCCACAAAAGGCAGCTCAAAGTTACGTGCCTAGAGTTTTTGGCTTCAAGATCCACAAAACCTGATGACATTTCCAGATGGGATTAGATGTGTTTCCTTGGTGGCTTATGGCTTTGGTACGACCGGTGTGGTTTCTTCACGGTACTCCAGTAAAGAAGGTAAGTAAGGCCACGACCAGTGTGGTTTCTTCATGGTACTCCAGTAAAGAAGGTAAGGAAAGGTGGGCCACTCATAAAGGAGTACAGGTGATTTTGAATCAAAATGTTTGAAACGCAATGTGGGGGGTATAAGCTGACCTATCTTTAGTTCTTTTTTTGTGAATTTACAGAGCGATTGTAAGTTGTCTTTGTCTTTGTTGGTTGAGAGTTGTTCAAATATCATCCCCTGTAGTTCTCTTGCAACGTTTCTTTCCACCTTTTTCAATCAAACAAGTATCCTTTACTGCTATGCCCCTTGTGAAAGTTGAGCTGAACATTTTTCATAAATATGGGAAAGAGTGTCCTTTGGCATTAGACTCTTGTAGTCATGATGATCCTGTAGCATCTGTAACACATTTAGATTAATCCAAAAACAAGCAGTTAATCCAAAAACAAAAATGTAGGAATAATAGTGGGCTGAATCTGTCCGTATTTTATTTTATTTTTAAATAATATTTTATAGCTTTAAAATTTTGAAAATTAATTAAAAAATCAATTAATATATATTTGACTTAATTTCTAAATTAAACTAGATTGGGATGGGTTAGAATTGCTAAGCCTAATTAATCTACAACGGAATTCTTTTTTCATTACATAAGACAGGTTATGGTTATCAAAATGAACGGGTCGTCTAGAAACATCTCTATTAGTTGAAAGTAAGATTGTATTCTATTAAATTTTTTCAAATTTCATGTTTTAACGAGGTTTATATTGGATATTGTTATTGTTATTATATTTCTATTTTAACATATTAAGTTGAATTTAATTCAAATTTTTTATTTTAAGACCAACTCAAGATCAGGCTTAGATTCAATAATTAAAGTTTAATCTCAAATTTTAAATAAAACAATATTATTTTTATTAAATTTGAAATTTTAAATAAGAATATGGACTCTTTATCTGTTTATCATCTTATCTCACGTGGACTATACTGGGATATTCTTATCTTATAAGAGCTCGTTTTGATAAAAAGGTCAGAGACTTTAACGGGTGGGTCCCAAATTTTTTAATACTATCATTTGAAATCGCTGTCGTGTAATAAATCCATTTTTAGATTTTGACTTGGCAACCCAGACCTAACTATGCTTGGTCTAATTAACTAATAATAGTAAACTCTCCCGCTTCTTTTTCTTTTATATTTTCTAAAATTGCTCATAAAGTAGGTTATTATTAGACAGTTTTTAAAATTTAAGTTAAATTAAATATATTTCGTAATAGCAATTTTTCCTAAATTGGTTTGATAAAAAATGTAGAAAATAAATAAGTGATATTTAGGAAAATAGAAGTTAGAATAAAAGACATACATTTTAGTATAATTTAATAAATGTTAAATTTCTAAAAATTTTAAATTATATATTTTTAAAATTTTAAATTTTCAAAAATTATTTTCTTCTAGAATTAATTAAAAATAATAATAAAATATAGATAGATCTCAAATCAGTTATTATATTTGACTTAAATTAATTAAAATTGATATTAGAGGACGGTTGGTTCACACGAAAGAATGATAACAAGAATAAGAATGAATATAGTGAAGAATGAGAATTGATATTATCATTATAATTATGATGGTTGATTAAGAGGAATAATGATTAATAATATTTTTATGTAAATAATATTTGATTAATTTGATTTATATTGTATATATTTTGTTATTATTCTTAATTAAATTTTAAGAATAATTATTAGGGAATTTTATATTATTTCCCTAATAATAAATCTTAAATTTCCAAAAATTTTAAATTACAAATCTTTTTAATTTTTAAAATTTCAAAAAAATTCTTCTAGAATTAGTTAAAAATAATAATGAAATATAGATAAAATTCAACTTAATTATTAAATTTAACTTAAATTAATTAAATTTGATATTAGAGGACAGTTGATTCATACGAAGGAATGATAATAAAAATAAGAATAAATCATTTCAATTATCATCATCAATAATAAATTATTAATAATATTTGTTATATAAATAATATTTGATTAATTTGATTTATATTATATATTTTGACATTATTTTTAATTTAATTTTAAGAATAATTATTAGGAAAATTTATATTTTTTCGTTAATTACGAGGACATGTAAGGGATGACTTGTGTCTATTTCTCTCTCATCGTGTCTGATTATTTCAAAATTAATAAGTTTATACTTTATTGAAAGCCATAAACACTCCACAAATCACTCCCCACACGTTGTTTTATTACTACTAATTAGAAATTAGCCTTTTATTAACAAAACTAGAGAGAGAAACAAAAAGCAAAAAGTACCCCAAAAAAAAGAGAGAAAGTACAAGAAAAAGCGATCCTATTATCTACGGGAGACAATCGAAGGAGAAGATTTGAGAGATCAGGAGTTGGAAATCGCTCACTCGTTCAACTCCCATATGTAATGCATCAGAAGAAATCAGAAGTTCAAATCGGAAAAGAAAGCACAGGCATCTCTTCCGATTTTAATCCGACACCTCCTTTGGTTTTCACTTCAAATTCGGACCAAGTTTCATCGTTCACTGTCGGAAGTTCGAGCCCGCAGGTCGTGATTCAGTCATCTACGGATCATTTCGCGAATGACCCGGTTGTCCCTTCACCGTCTTCTTCCTCGTCGACTCCTTACAAAAGAACCCTTTTGACCCACCAGCATCAGCACGCTCGTCGATCGCCGTCCATTGCAAAATCGCCCACTGCGTACCATTTTCCGGCGACTCAACAGAACCAATCTCTGTTCTCCGTCTCAGTAGCTGCAAAATCTGCCGCGTTTCGATTTCTCAGGCGGTTCAGTCACTTCCGGCGTCTTCGTGTACACTTTCGGTTAATCCTCCTGTTGTCTCTCCCGTTGTTCTATTTCTTGGTTTCTCATCCGAGCCACTCTTTTGTTCTTGATTTTCTCTCGGCTTTTGCCTTTTCTGCCGCCCTTTTGTTCTCCCTCAATCTTGCTCTCCCTCGCCTCCCTTCAATTCGATTGTTTCTAGCGCGTTCTTTCCCTATCAAGCTCAAATGCAAATCTGGGATATCTAGACCTCCTCTGCCCGTGTTTTGGTCAATTGGGTCGAGGCCAGTTTCCGAGAGAAGAGTGAATTCTGGGTGTTGGGTTCAGGTTTATAGCAACGGGGACGTTTACGAGGGTGAGTTTCATAAGGGAAAGTGCTCAGGAAGTGGAGTTTATCACTATTACATGAGTGGGAGGTACGAAGGTGATTGGGTGGATGGAAAATATGATGGTTATGGGGTAGAGACTTGGGCAAGAGGTAGTCGATATAGAGGGCAGTACAGGCAAGGGCTTAGACATGGATATGGGGTTTATAGATTTTACACAGGTGATGTTTATACTGGTGAGTGGTCAAATGGGCAAAGTCATGGTTGTGGAGTTCATACTTGCGAAGATGGGAGTCGATACGTTGGAGAGTTTAAGTGGGGTGTCAAACATGGGCTCGGCCATTACCATTTCAGGTAATATTGATTGTTCTCTTTAACATTGTGATTGTTTTTCTTCGTAAATTGATGGTTGGTATTTTGAATGCGCTTACTGAAATGGGATCGATCAAAACCAATTCGAATGAAAATTGCTGTTTGAAAGCGGAGAACGTAGTGGTGGGAAATGATCAATATTATAAAAATTTAGCTGCTAACTGCTATATAGATAGCTTGCTAACGCGAGCTACCTTAAAGTTTCTTTTGTAATAAACCTCAATTTATTCTTGTTAATCGAAAATTATGCACTTTAGGTATTGATGGGTTCACAAAGCCAATAAGGGATAAACTTGGTAGTAATATGTGGTTAGTTCCAGTATTTTCTGTTGTTCTTTGGTTGAATTTTAGTGTTTCTAGCGTTGCAGAGTGCTTATGATCCCTTTTTCTTCCCTACTGCGCACAATAAGGGATATGGAATAACTTTAACTTTTCCTCAATAATTTTACTTTAGAGTTCTTGTTAATTTGTTTCTCCTCATACAACTTGTTACTTGGTTATCTGATTGGGTTTGTTTCTAAATGCCGTGGTGTGGCTAGGAAAAGGGATTACAGAAGTTAGGTTGTTGTTTTGGATATGATACCATAAAGTGAAACATTCTGATCTTCGATTTATTTGGCACTGGGATTAAGCTGAGTATGGCCGAGCAGAATATGAATGATTAATATTTCTCCTTTCTTCAGGTTTCTTATACTCTCAGAGTCCATATTGTTATATATTGACTTTTGTTATCATATTTTATTATTTTCTCCAGTGGCACACAAGTTGGCAAATTTTATAGCATATGTGTGGTTAGGTTAAAATTTGATTTGGTTTATCCATCTTAGGAATGGGGACATGTATGCTGGAGAATATTTTGCGGACAAGATGCATGGCTTTGGTATCTATCGTTTCGCAAATGGACATCGTTATGAGGGAGCCTGGCATGAGGGTAGACGGGAAGGACTCGGAATGTACACTTTCAGAAATGGAGAAACACAATCTGGTCACTGGCAAAATGGAATTCTTGATGTCCCAAGCACACAGAGTACTGCATATCCTGTATCTCCTATTGGTGTATATCACTCGAAAGTACTTAACGCAGTGCAGGTATTTTTATTGTCTACCCTGCCATGCAAAGTTGCTTTCAAAGATTTCCCCTGAACAAAATTGAAGCCAGATTGGAGTTGGTTGCTTTTAGGATGTGAATACAGACTGAATCATTGAATTACCAAAAAATTTAAACAATAAGATGTTTATTTGCAGTTTAGGATCTTCTTTCTGGTATTGACCTGATCGTAGGTATAATTCTCAAACTTGTGAAGTTTGTTATGTTTCACTGTATAATCATAACTCCGACTCTCTCTTATTTGTTACGTCTTGGACTCAGGAAGCACGAAAAACAGCAGAGAAAGCGTATGATGTGGCCAAAGTGGATGAAAGGGTGAATAGGGCAGTAGCAGCAGCTAACAGGGCAGCCAATGCTGCTAGAGTGGCAGCTGTGAAGGCTGTCCAGAAACAGATGCATAATAACACTGACAACATCCCAATTCCAGTTGTGTGAGATCAACAAATCGTTAGTCAGACAAGCTACAAGAGCATCAGGATAATGATTCGTGATTTTCCATTATTAATTGCATCGTACTGAACGTAATCATCACATTTTCAACCTGTTTCTTTGAGATGCTGTAACTAAAAGATAACTGCTTCGAACTCATGCTGGAAGAATTCAGCTAAATGCTCTGCTCCAGGGAATAATTAAGTCATATATACCTGGTCAAATAGTGCCAGGAAAAAGGAATATAAAACGGAGGGAACAATTGCTACTTGGGGAGTTACTGTTTTGCTTTTGATCTGAGTAGGTTTCTGTAAAGGTGAGTAAGATGTAATGTACTATAAGAGCAGTTGCAAAGTTTAAGCCTCTGCCCAGCCGGTGTTGAATATGAACTCATTATGCCTTTGGAATGAGAGGATCGTGTTTCTTTTTCATGTTGAAAGCTTTTTGTTATATATTTTGTACTGCTTTGGAGTCGGAAGAATAATGTTTCTGTAATGCTGTACTTTTGAATCTGAAATCTGAAGTTAAGATTTCTAATCATTCAGGTCTCAGCCTTTTAGGTCCAAGATTTAAGTCTAATAAATTTAATTTTGATTTGTTAACTTTTAATCAAACCTAACCCTTTTCCATCATCTTCACTTGTTTGGAGTAAGCTTAGAAATGTCAAGCTTTGATCCGATGATCATTCAATTACACGAGACTAGAAACAAGTAAATTGAAATACAAAATGCTTTCATAAGTTTAAAAGCTCATCAATTGTTCAGTAACCGAAAAGAGAATTCTGATTTATGTTAAACTAGGATTCAATGTCAAAAATGATAAGCACTCATTCAATCCTAATTCTCAGTCTGCTCCCTCAGCCTTCGGATAGTAGTCCTGACCGTCACGGCACTTGCAGTACTGTCATATACATACACAAACAACAACCAGGCCAACTAGGAAAACAATGAAGAAATATGTTCCATACTTAAGAGATCAGACACAAGATGGAGAAAAACTCACTTCAAAGTGTAGGGGCCTCCTGCTTTCACTTTGCCACAGTCCTTGCATCGCCAAATGCCAACAGCTTTTCTCTTAACAGCATACTGCAAAACCAAACATTTTTTAACAAAAAAAACAACATTGAACAACACCTCAGAAAAGGACAATACGAAGTTTAGTTTAATATGTTAAGACCAATTCACACTGAGGAGAAGGAAAGATGGCTAAACCGATCACCTTCCCACAGAATTCGCTGAAATACTTGCTGTGCTGACTGACCTCCATCTTCTTAATCTGCTTCCTCAAACTAGCACCATAACGGGTTCCTGCAAGGCGGATATGTACAGAGTTAAAGCATTGTATAATCTGTATTCACTTAACATTAAAAAAAACTTAAGATTTCACATCCGTTTCATTGGTAAACATGGGCGCAGAGCAATTGTCGTCGGATATTAACATATGTAGACACAATCCTAATAGAATGGAAGATGCGTATTGTTCATTTCCGTTAAAGATAACTCAAGGGTATGTTTGCGAGTTTATGATGGAATGGAATGGAACGGTAATTAATGGAACGGAATGGAATGGAATGGAATAAAATGGGTCACTCCATTGTTTGGAAGTTTAAATAAAATAAGAGAAGGACTCCTTTGACTATTGTTTGGAAGTTATACTAAAAATGAATGAAATGGAATGACTTTTAATTTTTTTTTTCAAAATTACCCTTATAATAAAATATGCATAGTTGCCATGAAACTATTTTAGTAACTCTAAAACTTTTCAAATTGTAGGATGCCTAGAATATAGTTTTGTCATTTTCCTATATAAGCAATCAACTTTTTTGTTCTTTTTCATTAACCCTCATCGCACTGTACTCTTCGTTAGGCATTTATTCATACAGAGAATTTTACATAGATTTGTGAACAGATAAGTTTGAAGCCCAAATTAAAGATGGTCCCATGCATGAAAAATGTGGAAGAAAACGTTTGTCAATGGAAGAAGCCAATTGAAGGAGAAACACAATGGACGTAGTAACATGTAGCTGCGTAGGTATTTGCTAGACTGGGGTTGTAATTTTATTAATTTTTTGAGGATATTTTTGTCATTAAATTAGGATTTGGAAGGCAAGCCATGTCATTCCATCCTTGACCCCCCAATTTGGGAGGTCACAAAATATTAGATTTTGGATGGCAAAGGATGACTTTCAAAGCCATTAATTGCCATTCCATCATGTTTCAAAATAAACTTCCAAACAATGGCCTGAGTCATTTGGGTCATTCCCTTCCATCCCTCCACCCACATCCTAAAGTTTCACAATCCATTTCATTGGTATACATGGGACACAACAATATCCCCAATACATCAGACACAAAATCCAAATAGAATGCAAGATGTGTATTGTCCATTTCCATTAAAGAAAGCTTAACATTTAACGATACAAACCATTACTAAACATGGGACACAACAATATCCGTAGGACATCAACATTAGTGGACACAAAATCCAAATAGAATGGAAGGTCCTCCTAAACAATTCGATACTATTAGGAAATTATTATTTGATATGTATCTTGATTGTAGATAGCATATCTTGATTGTAGATAGGATATATTCTGTTACCATTTATTAGCCGATTTTACCTCCTATTTCTTAGGAGTTGATTGATTCTCTGTATTGTATTTAACACTGTAAACGTCAATGAAGGAAGAGCATTCCATCCCAATTATGATTCTTATTCTTCTCATGGTATCAGAGCATCGATCCTGGTGTTCTTGAATATCAAAACTTCCGCCACCCTTCTTCATTATTTCGACATGTCAAACTCATCCAAATCCAGCTTCAAAGCCTCGGATGTCGATTTGTCGCATCCTTATTACATTCACCACTCTGATCAACCAAGGCATTCACTTGTTCCAATCAAATTAAATGGGACAAATTACCAGTCCTGGAGCAAATCGGTTATGCATGCCCTTATTGTCAAAAAGAAGATTGGCTTTGTTAATGGCACGATAGAAGAACCATCTTAAGATGCAAATCCAGAAGAATTTGAACTCTGGAACCAGTTTAACAGTATGATACTGTCTTGGTTAACCCATTCGGTTGAAGCAGACATCGCCGAAGGTATTATTCACGCCAAGACGGCTCATCAAGTATGGGTTGATCTCCGCGATCAATTCTCGCTTGATCTCCGCGATCAATTCTCGCGGAAGAATGCCTTGGCAATTTTCCAGATCCAAAAGTCGATAGCCATGATGTCACAGGGAACCATGACTCTGTCGGCTTATTTCACCAAACTCAAGGCCCTCTAGGACAAGTTAGAGGCATATCGCGCCATTCACCTATAATCAACGTCAAATACATGTTGATCAACGGGAAGAAGACAAGTTGATGCAGTTGCTCATGGGTCTCAACGAATCATATAAAACGGTGAGATCCAACATATTGATGATGACTCCATTGCCCAATGTGCGACAAGCTTATTCACTGCTTGCACAAGAAGAGATGCAGCGCCAAGTGACTTCGAAGCCCACCAAAAATTTCTCAATTGCTGCAGCTGTACAGAAGAAAGTAGCATATTCAAAAACCACCAAGGACAAATCCTGTGAACACTGTAATAGGTCTGGTCATACAATTGATGAGTGTCGAACTCTTTCTGCGATAAAATGGGATATACGGAGGATCGATGTCTCCTGAAAAATGGATCTGGAAAAGCCGCGCATGATAATCAGCGCAGCAGCTGTGGCAATCAGTCGTCTGCTAATATGGCCGACACCTCTCAGCAAGACACGGACAGACACCCATCCAATTCAATTCTGAGTTTTTCTCCTGAGCAGTTGCAACAGATAGCGTAAGCCATATTCGCACTAAATCGCCCCTCTGGTAAATCTGATAGTTACATAAATGCTGCAGGTTTGTTTTTGGCATCTAAAATATCTATTAATTTTGCCCGTATTAATTCATAGATTCTTGATAGTGGCGCTACAGACCATATAATATCTGAAGCTTCTGCTTTGACCGAATCACAAGCTGCAATTATTGCCACAATGAATTTACCTAATGGCGCAATAGTGCATCTGTCACGTACTGGCACTGTTCTTTTTAACTATGACCTCAAATTGGACAATGTTTTATGTGTGCCCTCATTTAACTTGAAATTAATGTCCATCAGCAAACTTACCAGTGGCTTGAAATGTTGTGTAACTTTTTATCCTGATTCTTGTGTTTTGCAGGACTTGGCTACGAGGAAGATGATTGGCTCGGGTAGACAACTCGGAGGTCTATACCATATTTCTCAATCGTCAACCAAATCAGTCGCTCACTAAGTGTCCCAATCATCTAATTTATGGCATTTATGCCTCGGTCATCCTTCTCCTTCTCGCTTTAAATTATTCGTTGATCAATTGCATCTTAATAATGTCAGTTCTTATCATGACTGTAATATTTGCCCATTGGCAAAACAAACTAGGTTATCTTTTCCAAAAAGTTCAATAACAACACATTCTTCCTTTGATCTTTTACATTGTGATGTTTGGGGACCTCATAAAATTCCTACACATTCTAGTTTGCATTTTTTTTCTCACTATAGTTAATGACTTTACTCGGTGTACATGGGTTTTTCTTATGCAACACAAATCAGAAGTACAACATTTGTTAATGGACTTTGTTAAATTTGTTCATACTCAATTCCATACTACTGTCAAGATAATACGGTCGGATAATGAGACTGAATTCTTATCTTTGCAGCCATTTTTTACCTCTTGTGGCATTGAATTTCAGCGCACATGTGTCTATACTCCGCAGCAGAACGGAGTTGTAAAACGCAAGCATCGCCATATCTTAAATGTGGCTAGATCACTCTTCTTCCAATCGCAGGTACCACTTAAATTTTTTGGGGGAATGCATTTTAACTGTTGTTTATCTTATAAATAGAACACCCTTACCACTCTTATCCAACAAGACATTGTTTGAAGCACTCTACAAACGGCCCCCTTCATTTGAATACCTCAGGGTTTTTAGTTGTAAGTGTTATGCAACTGTAGTTCATCCTAAACAAAAATTTGAACCTCGAGCACTCACTTGTGTTTTCATGGGATATCCCACTGGTCGCAAAGGTTACAAGTTGTATAACATACAATCTGACAAATTCTTTATCAACCGCGATGTCAAATTTTGTCAAGACGATTTTCCTTTTTCCTCGGCTTCACAAACTCCAGCACCACCTCCAACAACCCATAACCCATTTTTTCATCTCTCTGATCCATCTCCTCCATCACTCGTTCATCCGCCTCATTCCGCCTCTATTCCCCCTGATTCGCCATCTCCACCTTCCTCGCCTTCTGCGTCGCCCTCTGTCCCTTCTCCAGCATCACCTGCGACTTCCAGCCCCTCTATACCAACTCCATCTCCACTCTCGTTACCTACCCCTCCTTCCCCCGTATCGTCACCCTCCTCTACCGATTCCCCTTCCGATCCCCACATCCCATTACGACGTTTTGATCGTGCCCGGTAGCCTCCCGCTTGGCACAGTGACTACGAGATGTCCTCTATCGCCAATCATTTGACCTATAGCTCAAGTCAACGCACCGGCACAAGGTATCCACTTATACATTACATTTCATTATCTCAGTTTTCTCCTACTCAACGTGCCTTTCTAGCTCTTCTTACAGCTCAGACAGAACCTAAGTCTTATGATGACGTCGCAGCAGATCCTTTATGGCAGCAAGCCATGAATTCTGAGATTGCAGCTTTGCAACGCAATCACACCTAGTCCCTTGTTCCACTACCGCCTGGGCATTAACCAATTGGCTGTCGCTGGGTCTATAAGATCAAGTATAACTTTGATGGCTCAGTCGAGCGTTATAAGGCTCGTTTGGTAGCGAAGGGGTACACTCAGGTTGAAGGCATCGACTACAAGGAGACGTTTTCTCCTACAGCGAAGCTCACTACACTTCGCTGCTTACTCACTGTTGCAGTTGCCAGAAAATGGTTCACTCATCAGTTGGATGTCCAAAATGCCTTTTTACACGGCGATCTGGACGAAGAGGTTTATATGTCTCTACCACTCGGACTTCACCGACAGGGGGAGAATACAGTATGTCGGCTACATAAATCTATTTATGGTTTGAAATAGACATCTCTCAATTGGTTTTCCACATTCTCTGCCACTATACAAACCGCAGGCTACACTCAATCAAAGGCCGATTACTCTTTATTCACTAAGAGTCAAGGTACATCGTTCACTGCAATTCTCATCTATGTCGATGATAGTCTGTTGACAGGGAATGATCTCAATGAAATTCGGCGCCTCAAAACTTGTTTGCTGAAGAAATTCCTTATCAAAGATTTAGGGAACTTGAAGTATTTCCTGGGGATGGAATTTTTCCGATCCATAAATGAAATTTTTATGTCTCAGAGGAAGTATGCTTTAGACATTCTTCAAGATGCAGGTCTCACGGGAGCACGTCCAGAAAAATTTCTGATGGAGCAAAACTTGAAACTCTCTCTTACAGAGGGAGAGATATTACATGATCCGAGCAAATACAGACGGTTGATTGGCAGATTGATATACTAGACTATTACCAGGCCTAACATAGTATATTATGTTCGAATGGTCAGCCAATTTATGCATGAACCGAGAAAACCACACTGGGAAGCAGCCCTTCAGGTTCTGAGGTACATCAAAGGCACTCCGGGTCAAGGAATTCTGCTGCCATCCGAAAATAACTTGGGTTTGCAGGCATATTGCAACTCTGACTGGGGTGGTTGTTGATAACTCTTCGAGTTATTACATATATTCATGTAATCCCAAGTCGTTTTGTGATTATTTAGTTTGTTTATTGTCTCGTAATTACTTAATTTCAACATTTTTATTACAATTTTTA
>JANZLC010000009.1:24674077-24688246 GCA_026413385.1 Erythroxylum gracilipes
GTCGACTGCTTTCGGCTATGTCTTTTTCGGCCATCACAAACCTTTCGCTCGAAGCAAAACGGAAGCAAAAGGAAAGTTAATTCTCGGACAGAAATTTTATTGACTGATGAAAAGTTGATGACAATATGGGAGCTTTAAGTCCCTTTATATAACTTTTATACCTAGCCCAAAAAAAAAAAAAAAAAACTTATCCATTAAGCAAACCTTTAAATCTAAAATATATATTAAATTTTATACTTAGCAAAAAAAAAACTTATCCATCAAGCAAACCTTTAAAACTAAAATATATATTAAACAAAAATTTAATTAAAATAAAAATTATAATTCGAGTAATTAATTATAGTAACAGGTTAGGCTATAGATTATATTTAGGTGTTTTTATCGGGTTAATATATGGATCAGGCTTAAGTTTAGACCATTTTAAGGCTTAACTATTTTGCTTTAAAAAGATCAGTTTTAGATCGGACTTAATTTGAGCAACTTAAATTTGAATTCAGGAAAAGAGTATTATTTTACATTTTTAATTTTAAAAAATATTGTTTAAAAATTAACTTATCAAAGAAATTTTGTTAGTCCAAAATCTATGTTTCATAGTAGTAAACTAACCAATTAATTCAATAATTAATGATAATTAGCATTTGATTTCATTGGATTTTTAAACTTGAAAGAAAATTGAAAATTAAAATTAAAAATTAAAAATTGCAAAAATGATAAAAGTAGAATTGTCAATTAAAAATGTTACTTGTTTTTTTAACAATTAAAAATTAGTTTATTTGTACAATAAGTAAATTAATTTTTCAATATTCATCATTAAATTAAAATTTCAATATTCATCATTTTTTTTAATTAACGTATAAAATTCTCTTTGAATGAGTCGGATTGAGCCGTCTTATTATTTTAAAAAATTCAATGATATTATTTTGTCATTATCTGTTTGATCGCAAGCTTATTAAGATTAAAAAAACTAACCAATTGCCAGGCATAAGTTTAATAAAAAGAATTTGTTCTATTTTATAAACTAACTTTTTTAAAAAAATAAAACCACATTATTTTATTCAATTACACTGAAATGGTATCATTTAATACAATCAAATCAAATTCAAGGATAGATAATAATTTCCCATTCATAATAAGTTGAATTGGTCGAGAACTTATAAGTTCTACATCTTATTCAAGAAATTTTAAATGTAATTGAAAAGCAGTTCAACTTTAGATTTTACGAGTTTTCAAACTTTTTAAACTTCTGGACCAAGCTCGAAGCATGTTGGACAGCACCTTAAGGTTAGACCGTATCGACTGACTCTGGTCTCTTGGATCGTGAAGAAGAACCTTCGAAGGTCCAGAAACGAATGGGCTAAACAATGTAGATTTCGTGATTTGGATATCGGTAGATGTGAACCGGACAACAATATATTTGCCTACACTCTTATTCATGTCGCGAGTATGCTTGTATTCGATGTGGGTAGTTATATGTAATCATAAGTAGATGTGCATGGATATCAGTCAGTCTGCATTAAATTTGGGTTAGCTTAAGTTTTCAATGTATTGAAAGGGCATAGTTCCACAATCTCGTTAATGCATTAATAAATTACACTAACTAAAAATTCTAATTAAACGGTTTAATCGTAAAAATTTAGAACCGATTTAACTTTTTAATTCAGTTTTTTATTTTTCCATTTGATTTATTTTTATAATCTTTATTATTGAAAAATTATCAATTTAATAATTAATCACTCAATTTGTAAATTAATTTATTTTCACTTAATCGTATTCTTTTCTAATTAAATTTCAAAATTTTCAATCTTTAATTATATGTCAAAAAATTTAATTTTATTCAGTCTTAACCAACAGTTTAATACTAGTTTAATTTTTAAATTTTAAACATTTTATCTTATAAGTTGTTTCTAAAACATTGATAAATTAGTAATTCGGATTTAATCTCTATGTTATCCTTTAATTGATCTTTTTATATTGTTCATGCTCTGTCATTATAATTTAGTAGAAATATATTAAAATAAAATTTTTTGAATTAAAATTGTAATTTTTTAAGAATTCTAAAAATTTTGAATTTTTATCATAAATTAAACAATAGTCAACAGCTAGCTGAGTCCAACTAGTTGGAAGCCGACGTTTGAATACAGCAGCCGACTGATTTAATGCACTTTATGTCAATGATTTGTACTCAACTTGGTGTTAATAATAACAATGTAATCTTTTTGGCCAACGGTCAACCAATACCAGTGACTGATGTGTAAAGATTACACTCTTGGTCAACGCTTCAGGTTTCGAATTCGAACAACCAAAATAAAGTACTTCAAGCCATATTTGACCCCCAATTTGCATTCAACGACTATTAGGCAATCGTCGCAGGTGAAATTGGACTCTTTGGTGTATTCGTATTGTAGATTCCTCTCAGAATTTATGACAAGTTCGGAAGTTAATATAGGAGGATAAGTAGGGTTGCAAGGGTTGGTCGACTCGGGGTTCAACTAAAAAATATGTATTCTAGGTCTAACTAAAAACTCAATCAAGTTGGATGCTTTAAGTTCTAAGATTGAGATTGATTAAACTTTAGCATCTTAAAATTTAAATTAGTATAATACTTTTTAATTTTTAAAATTAAAAACAGCATAATTTATTTTAAACGATATTGCTTACTTAAGTTTTGTCAATTCAAGCTGAATCGGAACGTAATTAGTGTAACTTAACCAAATTAAGTTATCTTATTAGATTAAACACCTGATTAAAAAAATGTTTTTCTCTTTTATTTAAACTGAGTTTGTGTTTGGAAATTAAAGACCAAACACTTACAAACCGAAATCTTTCTAACATTTGACAAAACGACGTTCTATGCCTATGATCCGACGAGCAGATTGGGAAGTTGGAGGCTGCTGGGTGCACTTGCTGTTACAACAATCCTGGCATAAATTGGGCAAACCAGTGCACTGTTGCATGCATTCAACTATGCAGTCTTGTTTGTCTTGCACTTCTTCGCCAGCATGACATGAAGCAACCAATAGTATCATTGTAACAAACAACACCCATTTTGTCGAACACCTGGCTTCCATTATCGATAAGTTGCTTTAGCTGATTTGCAATTAACGACTATTCGTGAAATGAGACTGTAGTGGCACACTTCCAAGACTCACTGGCACCCTTTTTATAGGGTGTCATGTTTATATGTATTGATTATTCTCAGATTCTTATTATGAGCTTTTCTAAATTGAATTTATTCATTTTCTAAACAAGGTGGAAAATCTCTGATCCTTACTTTCCATCATTTCTTTTTCTAGCAGATACGTATCTTGACATTGAAACTCTTATGGTAGATATTTGGTAAGGTCCATGTTTAATTGTTTATCTAACATTCTCCTATTTATTACCTTCAAAAAAAAAAACATTCTCCTATTTATACTTCTAATCACAGATATTTTGTGCGACCTACTTGTTTAAGTTAAAAGATTTAACACAATACACCCAAAAAAAATTGTGTTTTTTATATATATCAAATTTCAACCATTTAAATTTTATGGTTCAATTAGGATTAAAATAATATAAGAGCGTGATAATTTAGATATCCAAAAATTAAAAGATAATTCATTACTAATTGTACCAGATTTGCAACAAATATTCAATTAATAACAAAAACTCAATTAATGAAATTTAACAATTGAACAATTTGTTTTTTTAATGACGATATTTTATTTTATATATTAAAAATAATTTAACATATAAGTTTAAAAAATTTAAATTAAATATATATATATTGAAATAACTTTATTTTGAGATAATCTGATATACTTACCGATGCTCGCATATAAAACTTTTATATCGATGACAAACCTGATTCATGAATAAGAGATTTTGTGTTTCTGCATTTTTAGAGGTAAATTAGTTACAGGGCTCATTTGGTAAATAGCTAATAAGCTGTGTTTTAATTTATCAACTTAAATTAACTATTGGATTATATTAAAAAGCTCAACTTTTATTAAATTATTAACTGATTAGATTGGATGATTCGATCAAACCAACTAATTTTTTAAAACTCCACTGTGGAAATGTTTGGACCCTTCAGCAGCTGATTTAGTTGTTTGTGTAATGAGGCGGAGGGACATCTCTTTCTATAGCAATGGTTAGAAAATGATTGCTTGTCTTCTGTCCTACTCCTCCATAACATGCCCATACGAATCTCTACGTTTATTTCTCTGTAATGTAAACATGACCCTACTAATACCGTTAGCCTAACACACGTCTCTTCCCTTGTCGCGAGAACAGTTCTCCCCTTGCCCTAGTTAGCAGCTGTACCAATGATATAATATTTGTCTTTATAAATATTTTTAAAATAATGATCTCATAAGAGATTTTATATATTAATAATTAATATTAAATAACTAATTTTATCGAATATATATAATAAATAATTAGTGTTATTTACTAGTCAAATGAACTAATAAATAGTAGATTGCATTAGTTATAAGTGAATTATCAACTATCAGCTTATTGCTGATAAAATTCACTAATAATTAATACAATATGCCATTTACCAAATTGTTAAATTCCGTTAACAACTAATACAATTTACTGTTTACCGGACCGTATGCTCGGCTCCAAGAGAGCGGGACTGACGAGTACGAGGCGTCAACTTTGAGACAAAGGACGTTCAGGTTTTAGAGAACTGTGAGGATGCAGTGCTTTCCATAATTACATTCCACATTACGTTAGTATTTGTCTAGCAAAAATGCTTGCATGTTAACGTGTGTTACCTGCTAGGTGAACTTGGTACATAATTTTGTATTCTAATCAATTTTTTAAAAACTATATCCACAAGAGTGGCATTAAAATCTTCCACATCAGCAACATGCTACCAAATATATAGAATAACATACCTAATAAATACTTTGAAGCTTTGTGAGTCCTTGCTGGAGTACGTACATTATTAAACTCACTTTCTCAGCATGATTATCTTCCTAATTGGACACCATCAGATTTTAATTTGACCTAAGATATCATGTTATTTAAATTTATATCATTTTGATATTAAATTTTTAAAATTTTTAAAATAAAATTAAAATAATATTAGGGGTATGAAGTCTGGGTATTACTGGCATCCGCCCTCGCCAGGAGCACCAGATCGGTTGGCATAGGCCACAGAATGGTTGGATCAAGCTGAACACAGATGGGGCTAGCAATCACGCACAGTTCACGGCTTCAGCTGGAAGACTCTTTCACGACAGTGACGGTAATTGGCTCGGTGGCTTCTCTAAGTTCATAGGATGGTGCTCTCCGCAGTAGCGGAACTCTGGGCTGTTCACACAGGACTCTCCATGATTTGGTGATTAGGATTTCTTCGAATCGAGCTAGAAGTGGACTCGATGGGAGTGCATCAGCTCCTTTCTTCTGTGCCGTCCCGTTCTCAGTTCGACAACCCTCTCGTATTGGGTATCCTCGAGTTTCTCATCCGCAATTGGGCTACTGTTTATCGGCATGTGCACCGAGAGAGCAACAGATGAGCGGATTAGCTTGTTACCCAGGCCAGTCCTGGCGACATTGGGATCACTTATTTTGATGTTCTACCTTTAGGGTGCCAGAATCTTCTTTTAGAGGATCAGTCGAGACGCAATTTCTCCCATCTAATTAGTATTTAATGTACTCTTTCCCTTTACTTAAAAAAATATATTATTTTAAAAAAATTTGAATAACTTTAGAATAAATTTAATTTATTAATTTTAAGAACATTAGTCGTATAATTTGCCAAATTTAATTCCTATAACCGAACAGGTGTCACTGAAAATGAATCCCTTGAGATTTTGGGGATGGATCTTTTGTCCCTTACCCTATCTCTTACTTTATTCTATTGTCGTCTATTTTTGTAGTTCTTATATAAATAAATAGTTGAGATTTAACGGACAACGAGAAACCAGAGAGGATTCTAGCATTGAGATCCCTGTGCCATGGCTGAACATAGACTTGCTTGTGAGTGAGGGAGTTGCCATTCAATTTTGTATTGACTCGCTGTTGCTGACAGAGACAACGCGAGAATTTATATTGCAGGTCAAAACCAGGAACGTGAGTGATTATTTATTGTAGACTGGTTTGGAAATTGTCAACCAAGTGAGTAAATCCCCAGGTCTCACTCGAATCCCGTATCAAGGAAAACTGAGAGAAAAGACAGCTTCTTCACTCGTATAACAAAGCAAGAAAATCCATGGAAGCCTTTTGGTCACCTGGTGCGATATATCGGAGATGCCAGTAAAAGTTTACGTGTTTTTAGGTAAAAGTATGCAACTTCCATGTATATCTACACCTCTATCTTGCTCTTCTTTTTGTTTTATGGTTTAGCATTTTGTCTTCATGTATTAAATATGGTAGGCTCTTTCTGTTTCAAATGGATGTATGTGTATCGCTTCCGTTTCAATTTGGATTTGCTTAGCCCTTGCGTGGATTTCGACCGGTTCTTATTTGGGTTTTGGGAATTCGTTTGATTACTGATGTTCATGCTCATATATTCAGTGCTTTCTCCAGGTTTTTTCCTAGTTTTCGTGACTTTCTTTTGAAGTTGGTTCCTTTCTAGATCGTTTCGGAGGCAGAAAACGGAGCTAGAAACTAATCTCAGCGAGTTTTACAGTGAAAAAATCAGCAAAATGAAGTGTTTTCCTTACTTCAAGGACAAATCCAGATGCAGAGAACAGAAATCAGCTCCTGAGTTGAAAGGTAGAATGAAGACGGAGTTTTCAGGGACTGAAAGTGTGACCAAATCCTTATGTTCTGATATATCACCTCGTGGCATACCAGAATTATACGAAGAAAAGGCTCATAAGCTGCGAGTCTTCTCTTTCTCAGAGCTCAAAAAAGCGACCAATGATTTCACTAGGCAGCGCAAGATTGGTGAAGGTGGATTTGAGAGTGTCTATAAGGGTTCAATCAAACCCGCAGATGATAAAAGTGATCCTGTTTTGGTTGCTGTTAAAAAGTTGAACAGGGATGGCTTACAGGTATGTGGTTATATAAGTGTTGAAGTAAAATAGTTCATATTAGTCTAATGAAACTTCTATTATTATGAAGATACTTTGAATTGATTTTGAAGAACTCTGGACTGAGAAATACTTCAACACTCCTCTGCACTTTGTCAATACAGTTTTTATCTTGATTTCTTATTCGATCATAGATTCTTCATAAACCATCTTGAGCTTAAAACTTCATAAGGACACGGAAATAAATAGATACAAAGCAAATATCTTCCAGTTTTAGTTATTGCTTAATGCTTATGCTTCTTGCTGGAAAATGTGTTAATTATTAGTAGCTAGATCGACATTAGTGATAAAGAATAACCTTTTTTGTACCTATGATGATTCTGGTGTACTCTTACTTCGGATTCTTCCTTCTATCCGAAGTTAAATCACTATAACTCACAATGCTCTGTTTCTCATTTAGGGTCACAAACAATGGGTCGCAGAAGTTCAGTTTCTTGGTATTGTGGAGCATCCAAATCTTGTGAAACTGATTGGATATTGTGCTGTTGATGGGGAGAGAGGGATCCAACGCCTACTCGTGTATGAATTTATGCCCAACAAAAGCTTAGAAGATCATCTCTTTAACAAGGCATATCCACCACTTACTTGGAAGGTAAGATTGCAGATACTACTAGGGGCAGCTCAGGGGTTGGCCTACTTACATGAAGGATTGGAAGTTCAGGTGCTTCTCTCAAACATGACTAGTTGTAATATTAAGAGCTATATGTAATGATTTTGTTTTGAAGAAGTTTTTGGTTTCAGCATCTGTTCCTGATCCTTTGTCTTTGTAAATAACAATGCAGGTTATATACCGAGATTTTAAGTCATCCAATGTGTTATTGGATGAGAATTTCACACCAAAGCTTTCAGATTTTGGTCTTGCTAGAGAGGGACCAATGACCGGACATACGCATCTCTCAACAGCAGTAAGTTTCATGTGAACCGGGAATCCTAAATTAGATCTCTTGTTCCAGAACAAATGTCTGTTCATATATAAGCTCTGGTCTTTTCATGATCAGGTTGTGGGTACATATGGATATGCTGCTCCAGATTACATTGAGACAGGACGTCTCACTGCTAAATGTGATGTATGGAGTTTCGGTGTGGTATTATACGAGATTCTTACAGGAAGACGATCACTTGAAAGGAACTTACCTACGGTAGAGCAGAAGTTATTGGAATGGGTGAAACAATTTCCTGCAGATGGCAAAAGGTTTGGTTTGATGATGGACCCTAGACTCCAACACCAGTACTCCGCTACTGCTGCTCGAAAGATTGCGAAGTTAGCTGATACTTGTTTGTTAAAGCATCCCAAGGATCGACCAAAGATGAGTCAGGTTGTAGAAACCCTGGAACATATAATCCAAGATTCTGAAGAAGCTAGCTGTCTACAGGACTGCGATGGAGTTTCTGAAGATAACCAACTTGACTCGATTCAGATGCCAAATCAATTGGAACCATCCGAGTCGTGGAAAAGGAGGATGACACACCTTGCCAAACTCGGGGAACAGGTGGAAGGTGCAAGCAGAAGGAGATTCATGATCATGCAGAGAGCGAAAGTTGTTTGATCGGAAACTTAAAACCCGCTCAAGGTTAGGTTTCTTGTAGATTGATTAGCTGTAAAAGTAAAACTCTGTACAAACAACGTTTGTGTGTGGAATCTAGTGGCTGTGTTATAACTCAGTGGAATCTGAGTGATAGATCAATCTTTATTATTAAGAAACTCGAACCCTTTATTTGGTACTTGTTTTCTTTCATACGTTCTGAAGATCGACATAATCTTCGACATTGAGCTTAGAATCAAAAGCACAAACAAGAAATATTCTTGACGGCAAACGTTCCCCTCAGGAATGTTTTCTTTATTAAATAGGCATTGTTTATGATATATATGTCACAATATAATCAATGAGCAGATGAAACAACCTGAAAAAGTAGGAAACTGGAAGATCAATTTCAAAGGCTCAACTTCATATTGCATGCCCTCGATTCTTAACACAGCCTGATGAACTAACGTTGTTCAGCAGATGAAGATACAGACAAAAACCATAAAAGAGAAATTTCTGTCTTCTAATATTTGATTGCTTCAAAATTTACCCAAACCATCCCGAATTCCCGATTCCTCCCTAATTGATATGATAATCCATCACTCATCCACTCATCCCCATCTAACTCCTATTGTCATCTCCAAAAAGACCCTTAAGAACATCAAATCTCTGCAATCTCTTTACGAGGGATTTTCCCAATTCAGAAAAACTCGCTCTCTGTCAAGGTGTGATTAGTAAAGCTTCTTAAACAGTTCTTAAGCCACAACAACCGTGCCTGTCCGCACAGTCTTGTTAGGTGAAGAGTCCCTTGTTTCAGAGTTCCTAATAGATCTGGAAGACGAGGATGACATTTTCCAACTCCTTTCATTAGACTCATCCAACTCTATCTGCTCTTGCCTACACTCTTTGCTACAGAACGGTGTGTTCCCTCTGCATCAACACAAATTTCCAAGAACACAAATCAGAATAGTTCAAAGACTTTACACAAACAAAGCAACTCACACAAATCACAAAGAAACCTTAAAAGAGTTGTAATCAGCTAACTAACCTATACATGAAGATGTCTGAGTTACATCCCAGTGGCTTCCGACAAAGGAAACAAGCTTCAAGGAAATGAGATTTGTTGTAATCAAAACCCCCTCCATAGAAAGACATGTTTGTATTAGAAAAAGAGGAAAGAAATACTACAAACAGGACAGCAATCAGCTAATGTGCGCCGAGATGAGTAGGTTTTAAGGTGCAAGGGAAGAAACCGGGAGTTTGCGGGAAGGGACGTGAGGACCAGAGAATGGCTTATAAAGAGCAGAGAGGTGGGTGGTAGGGTTGGGAACTATCCTGTGCGGTGCGGACTACATTGCGTATTTGGTTATGAAAATTCTGATGTCAATCGAGCAACTGATTAGATGTGTCGGACCGTTAATCAATTCTTTAAAACCAAAGGCGGATATATTTCCGGTTTCCGTGTAGTTGGGTGGTATTTTATTCTATTGGCTCTTGGTGCATGTATCCTTTCGGAAAGTGACCGGAGGTGTTTGGCAGATAGATTATAACAATCTTCTTTTATTTAGCTTTTCGGTTCCTGTTCTATGTGGTATTTCTTATACGTTCTTGACTCATAGTGATGTTACATAATTAAATAGTTATTTAATCTTTTTAAATATTATTTACATAACACAAAATTAAAATTTTACATCAATAATTTATAAATATTATTATGTACTTGTCTGCACTTGTTAAATTAAATAGTTAAGTGTTTTTTAGGGACTTCTTTATAAAATACTTAAAGTGGGGACTTCTCATGATTTCTCTAGACGCTTAGGACCGCCACTTTGGGACTTCGTGGACTTGAATATATGCTAGGTAGGCCCCACAAGTCCATAAACAACAATAAAAACGAACTTGGTGCTGAGTAGATGTGGGCCCAATGACTTCAGAGTAGGACCCACCTGACGCAACATCAAGCTGGCTCTAGTTACTAGGTCGATGTCCCTCGGGCCCACAGTCATTGCCCGCGTGCCACGGGCAGCTGTTCTCCCCCACTGCCCTGGACACGTGCGTCCCGACCAGACAACCAGCGTAGCACCACATAATTGTTGCCCACAACTTACGTGGCGCTTCATTAGGGAGAGAGATAGAGATCTGCCCCTTGTTTTTTATATTGGTGGAACGGTCACGATCTTCGAGGTCTAGTTGATTCGGCGGTGAAGATGGCGCCATGAGTAATGGTTATCATTGGGGGTCTATTATTTGGGTGCGTGCCACCTCACCAATGGTCGAAGAATTCTTTAAAGTTGCATAGTTTGTGGGGCTCTGCGCTGGATTAAAACGACTGGTCGGAGCAGTGTATATAGCAATTAGCAAACGAACTTACACGTACACCCTCGAGTCACTTTTACCGTTTCCTAGATAAGCAATTTAAACTTTAATTGATATTCGCAAAAAGGGAAAGTCACTTTTTGCTCATGGAACGTGAAAATGACCGTATTAAAACCGAAAAGAAGTCTAAAAGTAAAAGAAATGCTTACGATGTACGAGGATAGAACACAGGAATTGCCGTATAGGAGGAGACGCTGAAAGTCTGAAACTCCTGCAAAGTACAAATGGAAGGAACGGTAAACGTTAAATCAAACGGCAGAGGTAACGGAGTGAAAGATAGTTCATGTGCTACGGAACTCCTGGGGACTTGAAAATGGTCCTCAATAAAGTTATTTTGAGAGAACTCTCATGGGGTGGTTCGCAGATTATATAATAAACAATCCGTTTACCTTATTCAAATGATAAAATCTTAGTGGTTCAATTTTTTAGTTTATCTCAATTTATTTTAATAATTTATAAAAAATTAATTAATAAATTCTTATAAAACAAAATAATCAATTAATTTTTATTTAGTATATTTTTCAATTAAATTATAAATATTTTGATAGACGAAAAAGTTACATTTAATCATATTTTAAATTCTTTAATTTTATTTAATATTTAATTAATTTTATGATGATCTAATTTTAATTGAACCTTTTAAACTTTAACCTCTTATCTTATCAATTTAACTTTTAGTATAATTTTTAAAACTTTGAATTTTTTTTGGTATACTTATTAAAGGTTTTTTTAATACTAAATCATATTCAAAAAAGGCAAAATTTATTTAAAAACTTAAAATGATGGTTGAACTAATGCCTTTTTTCTTCGCCTTCTCTCCTATACTATTACCTTTGACTTTCTCTTCATTTCGAGCCCTATTTTTCTTGTCGCCGACTGACTCCTTTCTTTCTCCGACCTCGATAGAGGCTCCCTCTGTCATGAGGGCCTTTCAAAGGCCATCCTGGATTCCTCTATCAATAGCAGCACCCACAGACAACCGCTGCACTCTCGCCTGTACCATCATTTTTTCACTATGTAAATTCACACGACGCCATTGCGTCCTCATACTTGTCAGTAGTTAGTTAGAAAATTTGTTGCGTACAGTTTTTATTCCTTTTCATTGTACAGATTGTGTATATAAATACCACAGTATTAATGCAAAAAGTAAGAGAGTTTCCTCTTCCAAAACTTCTATCTCACTCTCTGTTGGACCCCGAGCTTCTCGTAGAAGATTAGAACTAGTAACTGAGAAATTTTGGTGATAAATCACGAGTTAAGAACAAATAAATGAAAGTTCATGAACCAAGAAATGATAGACAAGAGTAAAGTAGGGAATAATGAAAGTGGATAGATTCATGATTTGTTATGGTGTTTTTGGTGGATAAGAGATTTTTAAAATAGAAAGAATTAAGGTGAAAGTTAGCAGTAAAATGAAAGCAATATTTGTGTAGTAAATTGATGAAGAATAGGTATATATATGTATGTTCTATCATTGGTGTTCATGATTAGTCATGTATTATAATTTTCTTTACGGAGGACATTGATTTGAAATGAAGTTGAGAATGAAGAGTAAATACAGTAGAAAAAGGTAATCTTGGTATGAGTTGTGTTAACGAAAGATTTTGAAACAAAAGTGGTGGTTGATCTGGAAAATATTCACTGAGTATGCTCCAGTCTGTTAGCCATAACTTTTTCTCTAGTTATCCAAATGAGATGATGCTTTGTTTGGATTAAACTAGACACATATGGATACATTTCTTATGAAGATATCAAATTTTAATTCTATCTCTAAGAGTCTCAAAATTTCATGAAGTTGAGAACTGGGTGCAGTACATTGGAAGATGAATGTAAAATTTGTGTTCTGAATTCAGGAAAATATATGGGTTGAACTGGGCTGATTTAGACAAAGTTTTCATCTAGAAAGTCGTAAGACTTTATTTTTATCTTTCCAACTATATATCGTATGGAATTTTCGGACATTTGAGTCTAGAGTTATGATCTTTATAAGAGGAGATGCTCTGGAGAGTGTAGATAGTGATTTAGAACTTCTGGGGATGTGAGGAATGTTAAGTCAAAATGACTTCACGTCCAATAATTTTGGTGACAAAACTAAGAAGGAAGCAAAACTAAGGATGAAGAAACTAAGAAGGAAGCATAACTAAGAAGGAAGCAAAACTAAGAAGGAAGAAACTAAGAAGGAAACAAAACTAAGAAGGAAGCAAAACTAAGAAGGAAGCGAAACTAAGAAGGAAGCGAAACTAAGAAGGAAGCAAAATAAGAAGGAAGCGAAACTAAGAAGGAAGCGAAACTAAGAAGGAAGAGAAACTAAGAAGAAAGAGAAACTAAGAAGGAAGAAATTAAGAAGGAAGTGAAACTAGAAGGAAGAAACTAAGAATGAAGCGAAACTAAGAAGGAAGCGCAAAATGTAAGAAGATGCAAAAGTAAGAAGATACGACAGTAAGAAGATACGAAAGTCAGAAGGAAGAAAACACAGAAGATAGAATTTGTCTTCTAGGTCTTCATGAAAGTTGTAGATCTTGAAGTCCTATTTTGATCCATCCAAATAACACTTTAACCAGAAATTTCTAGAGAAAATTATGGTTGTTTCCCGAAACAAGTTCAATAAGATTAAGGATAAAACCAGATTAGATTCTTTTGGCCATAACTTCTTCTCTAGACACTCAAATGACTTGATTCTTAAACCATTGGACTCTTAAGACATTACTCTACATCTATACCAAAAATGAAAGCCATATAAAATGAACTAGAAAAGATTGAGTGAAAAACATGGGACGGGTACAATGAGTGTACTCTTAAATAATATGAACTGGTGTTATCCCACTGAACATACTTCAATATTTTTGATGATTTCTGGAACGGTAGAGCTCCAAATAAGTTGATTTCTAATTTTTGGTAAACTAGAGACATGGAGCTACAAATGGTATGAAGAAATGGGAATCTAATTTAGTCTCTAAGGTGTTTAAATTTCAGATGGAAGTTGTGCATAGTATATTGTTTGGATGAGAGCAGTCCAAAAATGTTTAAAGTCTATCTTTTGAATCACTGAACCAAATTGAATGATTTTAGTGTCATTAGAAACTTAAGACAATGGAGAAAATTTTTCTAGAAGAAATGTTATGTCAGAATGTTCAAGGGTATTTTTGGCAAGACACTTAAGTGTAAAAGAACATAAGCCTATAAGGAAGGATAAAATGGACTTTTTGGACTCATTAAGGGCATAATTGGAAGAAGAAGTA
>JANZLC010000009.1:24688346-24719357 GCA_026413385.1 Erythroxylum gracilipes
CTTTGTTTGGACTGTAAATATTCTTTGGATTTTTGTTCTGAGATTTACGATATGTAATATATGTGTGTGGGTTTGAGGTACTAAATAAAATCAACATCAGTGTGATGTTTGGTTTTGTTTGTTCTGTCTTGGGTGGCATCTATGTATCCTCCCAGGGGATATTTGGGTGTTACATTTGCTCCTTAGCTCTTGCACCATGGGGTAATAAGGGATTAGAAAAAATTTTATTTATGGAAGACGGTATGATTTGGTTTAAATTTGCGATTGATAGTGACTTGTCTGAGATATTGGAAACGGGACCATGGCACATTGGAGGCCAATTGTTGTTTGTGCGGAAGTGGGTGCTTGGGATTGAGTTTAACAATAAATGTCTTCAGGTGTTTCCGATCTGGATTCATTTTCATAGTCTGCCCTTAGAGTTTTGGATTGTGGAAGAACTGAGCTTTCTAGTTAGTTCTTTAGGCAAGCCTTTAACCATGGACTTCTAAACTTCCAGTATAGAGCGTATGGGATAAGCCAAAATTTGTGTTGAGGTTAATAGAAATACTTTACTGCCAGAGACGTTACCTATTATATGGCTTGGTGTTATAAGGGAGTGGGAGCCTTCGGATATCAAGTTATCTTACCCCTGGAAACCCCATACGACAAAGAAACAATGGCTCCCTGCAAATAGGAAATTCGATATTGGCTGGCAAGAAAAGTTATTGGGGATGGGGATTCCAACTTATGATATCGCCGATAAGGCGAAGTATCCGATAACATATTCAAATCCAGTCACTGAAGTTCCTCACGAAGGTGTTGATGGGAGGGGTCGGACAATTCCCCAACCTATGTAGGGCAATGTTGGGATTAATTGGCCTGCTGATATCTTAGTTGATATTACCAATTTGCAGTTGTTCAGTGATCATTTAGAAGGCGTGTATGCATGGAAGGGTTGCTGGGATCAATCTACGCTTGAGGGTTCTCTTAATCTGGTCTTATTTTATCCAGTAGCAGACATAAGGGCGGATAATAGTCAGGTGTAGGAGGAACACAATCATCTGTTGGAATCCCAGGATGCTATTTGGGCACAGGTTGAGATTCACCAACAAGATTCTGTTCAGTCTTCCCAGTCTATAAAGGATGTGGGAGTGAATTGTATGGAGTTAGAACAATGCCTTAATTTGACTGAGTCTCATGCGGGAATTCAGGTAGATACTGAGAGTTAGATAAATTCTCGGAGAAGACCAACCAGGAGGAAAGCTAAGCCAAAAGGGGCTTCCCCCTAGATGTCTATTATGGTATGGAATACAAGAGGGCTTAACAACCCTCTGAAGCAGCTCATGGTCAGGGATTTGGTATATGAAAAAAAACTTATTTTGGTGGGTCTCTTGGAGACTAAAATAAAGGCAAAGTATGTTTAGTTAGGGCGGTCTTTTTTAGGTACTCATCGGAAAACTTTTACAACCACTGTCAGTATTACAATGGCCGAGTGATTTGCTTATTTAATATTGAATGTATAAAAGTTACTTGCAGCAGTATTAGTGACCAATTTTTGCATCTACATTATCAGTTGAAGGGATGCTCCTTGGTTTTTGAAGTTACTTTGATTTACCCTTCCAATTTTGCTTTCCAACGACCTAAAAAATGGTCCAATTTAGTAGATATCCAATCAGTTATGCAGAATCCATGGCTAGCAGTGGAGATTTTAATTGTGCATTGAACTTTAGTGAGATTAAAGGTGGTGCTAGCTACTCACTGGGAATGGGTCGCGAACTTGCACAATTATTTCAACATGTGGATCTGATGGACCTACAGGGTACTGGGAGAGTTTACACCTAGACAAATAATCATCAAGGTCGCTTATTGGTTCTTAAAAAGTTAGATAGAGCCTTGGTGAACCGCTTATGGTTTAGTAAATTTTGTTCTTCCCATGTACATTTTGGGGATAATAGTTTTTCTGATCATGCATCTATACTTATTTAGAAGTTGACTGATCAGGTCAAAATGGGGGCCCTTTTTCTTTTTTTCAATGGACTAAGCTAGAGGGAGGGTTTCATAGATTTAATTAGCAACTATTGGAGGCACGAGATACAGGTTTCAAGTCATTTCAGTTGATGAAAAAAATTAATAATTAAATTTTCCCTTAAACAATTTGTGAAGGAGAAGAATTCATCAACATATGAAGTAGAAATTGGCTAGAGCCCAGGAGGATTGTTACAGGGATCCTGTCAATTATAAGTTTCGGCTTACCAAGGCTCGGAGATTGTAAGAATATCAGTAGGAATTATTATACCAAAATTATGTTCTCAAGCAAAAAGTCAGGCTACATTATCTCAAAAAAGGAGATTCTAACACAAACACAAAGTTTTTTCATGCCTCTCTATTGGCCGGGAGAAATGTTAATACTATTTTTGAGTTAAGGAATGATAGCAGGAATGTGATATCTGAACCAATTGAGTTGACTGGATTTATCTGGGGGTATTTTTTACAGTTAATGGGTACCCTGCACAGTCAGTAGCAAGGTTTTAAGATGAAAGATGTTTTTTGTCCTATTCTTACTCAATTACAGTTGGATATGCTTATAGCTCCCTTCTCTCCTCAAGATGTTAGGGAAACGCTTTTTAGTCTTCATCCTTCAAAAGCTCCAGAACCAGATGAGTTTAATGCAGGTTTTTTCCAAACGACCTGGGAAATTATTAGCCAACTTTTTACTGATGTAATCTTGGAGTTCTTCTCCTCTAGTCGAATGTTAAGGGAAATAAATCATACCTTCTTATGCCTCATTCCCAAGAAGAAGCGTCCTTCTTCTATTAAGATTTTAGACCCATTTCTTATTGTTCTAAAGTATACAAAACCATTGCTAAACTTTTGACTACTAGACTTAAAGCAATTTTGACAAAGATCATTAGGTTGGCTCAAAGGATGTTTTTACCTGGGAGAAGCATAGGCGATCACATATTTCAGCTTCAAGAGTTAATGGGATCACATATTTCTGGTAAAACTATTAATTGTTGTATGATGAAGATTGACTTTTTCAAGGCTTATGATACTATTGGCTAGTCTTTTTTAAAAGCATGTTTGGAAGCTATTGGGATCCTAGATACATTCACCAACTAGATTATGCAATGCATCTAGTCCACTTCTTTCAGTTTTCTAGTGAATGGTAGTCCATTAATTCCTTTTAAAACTACAAGGGTATTAGGCAAGGGGATCTCCTCTCTCACTCTTGCCATTGAAGGTTTATCTAGACTCATCTTTAAACTAGCGGAATGTAATGGCCAGTTTCAATTCCATTTTAAATGTGGAAATATTTCATTATCTCATTTGATCTATGCTGATGACTTGATTCTCTTATGTAAAGTGGATTCCAATTCTATTTTAATGATGCTAAAGATGCTGGATATGTTCTCTGATTGGTCTGGCATGAGGGACAATGTTGAGAAAAGTGGTTTGTTTCTGTCCTCGGATGTCAGGGACTAACAAATTAGGAGATTGGTGGGGTCTGAGTCGTCTTCTCTTCCTTTCAAATATCTAGGTGTTCCAATCACTCCTAATAAGCCTAAATTCTCATATTTTGTTCCTTTGATTGATAAACTTGAATCTCGAATTAATGCTTGGCAAAACAAATTTATATCTCTTACTAGTTGGTTGCTTCTCATCAACTCAGTTTTAAATAGTATGCATCTACATTGGTCAGCTCACCTAGTCTTGCCAAGAAGGGTCACTAAAGAGATTGATAAAATACTAAAAGTTTTCTTGTGTTTTGGCAAAGTTGAGAATTGAAAGCAAACTGAGGTGAAATGGAGTGACATCATTATACCTAAGAGGTTAGGAGGGCTTGGGATTATTTCGATTGTGCATATGCATAAAGTAATGCTCCGTAAACGGACATGGAAATTTTGTACTAACAAAACGACTTTGTGGATTAAATGGATTAATGAGTATTATCTCTGCAACCAGAATTTATGGCAACTGGATATTTCTAGAGAACACTCATGGTTGTTCAGGTATGTACTTAAGTTGAGAAGCTTTTTCTTCCCACTCATCAAATTTAGGTTGGGGGATGGTGAGAATATTTGGTTTTGGTTTGACAACTAGACTAATCATAGTCCTCTCATTCTCAAACCTAATTTTTCTATACTCAAAATTAGAATTCCTATTAATGTTAGAGTCTTTACGCTTATCTCAAATGGAGAATAGGCTAGCAGTTTAAGAGGTTTTCACTTGTTAACCAATTATTTGCCTAGCATTCCTGCAGGAAGAAGGAAGGATAGCTTAGCTTGGATTTCGCACTCCAGTGGTGTTTTCAACAATCGATCTTATCTCCAGGTACTAGTTAATCATCTTGAAGTGGTTCCCTAATTTGAGACTATATAGAAGCACAATCTAAATTGTAAAGCTGCTATGTTCACTTGGTTAGTGTAAAAAATTAGGCTTCAGACCAAAGACAGATGGTTTGGTGCTTTTGACCCCATATGCATACTCTGTAATTGCTGAATGAGAATAGGAATCACTTTATTTTTTGAATGTGTTTATTGCTTTAACCAAAGCAATTTGGAGCAGAATTATGGTAATGTTACAATTACCCAGATATACCTTTGAGTGGACGAAAACTTTGAATTGTCTTATACATTATGTCACTCACGCTATAGCAAATGGCAAGATCATCTTGATTGCTTTTCATACTGTTATCTACTCAATTTCGAGGGAAAGGAATCGAAGGATATACAAGGGTGTTGAAGAGAGCATATATCAGCTTGCGGAACATATAGTCAATTGAATTAGATTTGCCTTTATTGTTAATGATCAACAACACTGTATTTGTCCTGATCTGAAACTGAATTGGTCGTTATAAATTGTCGATAATGTGTATTTTGGAAAGCAAGTTTTTATTTCTAGCTCCCTTTTGTTTTTTTCATTGTAATGTTTGTATATAGCTTTTGCTAAATTAATATATTTTTTTCTTTAACTTTCAATAAAATATTATTTTAATTAAATTTATGATTTAATTTTGTAAGTTATGGTTTTGTTAAGTATATTTAATTTTTGTTTATTTTTAGATTTTTCTTATTTACAGATAATTTGATCTACGTTAAACTCTTTAAATAGTTTATTATTATATTTGAAGACTAGTGCATCTTAATCTTTAAAATTTAAGACCAACGTATTTAATATTTTGAGGTGTTAAAAGTGTAAATTTTGACGATGACGTATATAGTATTAATAATGGTAATGGAGGTTCCAAGTTGCATGTGTTAAAGACTTTTAAGTGGAGTGTTTCTTTATATAATTAATTATATCTATGTGACCATATTTTAGGTAGAAGTGGGCTTGCGATTCCCAAGTTGCACATCATATGCATAGATTCGCTGACGTGTATCACCAAGATTCATAAGTTATGTCTTCCAGGTGGACGGCAAAGAATAAAAATAAATTGTTATAAAAATGGGGATCAAAGATCGTAATCCTTGTTTTATATCATAAGCAAGATTGCTTGCTACTCAATAAGTCTTCTTTTCAATAATTATTTAAATAATAAGAATAAATTATTAAATATGATTTAACATTAAAAAATTTAACGCTTTACTTTTGTAAATTTCACTATCGATTCTTGTCGGGGAAAAGACGTCATGTACTTTTGTAGCCCATGTGAGAAATGTCTTTTGGCGACTACTTTTGCACTTTGCTTTTGGGCCACATGTGAAAAGTGCTCTTTGATGCCCAGAAAATTTCTCAGAAAGTAGTCCGCGGATGCGAACACTAAACTACTAGTGCAGACAATTTTGGCCCGGATCCAACTCAACCTGTCCGAGGTAACAGATTTGGTCCAAATTAACTACATTTCAGCATAAATTCAAACTTTTAGGATTCAATCGAAACTGAAATTGTTCAATCTAGCCCAAATCGCAAAAATATAAGTGAATATAAGATGCTTAATTGAAAGAAACATTGGACTGAACTTAAGACTCGATCGAGCTTTGGACCAAGCTCAAGCAAGAATTTTGAACTGGGCTTAGACCGTTAGGCTCAATGCCATCCCTAGTCAAAACTAAACAACCTGATTTGTGGTAATGGAATAGCGGAGAAAATGAGAGAGCAAATTGCCTTAAATCTAAAAATATGTTCAGTTTCTAGCACTAAGTCCTTCAAAAGAAGAGAATCCCATCTGAATATTATTTATAACAATCTCAAATACATGGAAATACCAGAAAGAAATGCTACTACGAGAAAATAGCTTGTTTCTCGCAAGTTCTTGTGTCATATGAAGCACACTTTGAAGAGATTAAACCGATCAATCAAGGTAATTAAAAGACCCTTAGCCTGTCAGGGCAGAATTGAGAGCACTATGCACATCAATTCCAATTTGTGCTTCGGCTTTCTCCAGATCGGTTGAGGCTGAGCTCAGCTTCTGGGTGAACTCTGCAAGTCCTTTCTGAGCCAGGCTAGCATCGATTTGATCAAGCGGTACAGCCTCAACTGCAATTATATCTGCAACAGAGTTGGCATGGATGAATGCAAAGCCGCTGCTAATGAAATACTTCACCACATCATTTCCTTCGTGGACCGACATCACTCCAGGTTTCAACTCTGCAATTGTTGATACATGTCCAGGAAGAACACCCATTTGTCCTGTTGTAGCTGGAATTATGACCATGTCAACCTAAGCGAAGTTTTTGAAAAGGTAAGACCTTCTGCAGTTACCTATCAAAAGCAATCTTATTTTGTTTTGCAAGATGCATGAACAGGTACAATCTACGAACAGATTTGAAATGTCAGAGATAGCTTAGCTACAACGATCAAGATAATTACTGGTCATTTAAAGCGCAAACCAAAAAAAGATTGCAACAAGAAGAAGGTTCAAACCACCAAAATGACAAGAATTAGATGATACAATTTTGTCTAAGAGTAATATGGCTTTGGTAACGAAAAGACAAGGTTGATACATCCACTCAGCCCAAAAGCCAAAAAACACATCAAGGGACCTTCAATTCATGGCAATATCTATATGTATCCACAGGTGTTCAATGTTGTTGAAAGACTGTAGTACATGAAGATTGGAGTCCATTCATCCCTAGTTTCTTCCCCAACCATTTCATTACCTAGCCAACTCTTAATTCTATTTAACAGCTACAGGATGGTAGAAAAAAGATGAGAACAAATAGAACTACAAAATAAATGCCCGCAATGGCCTTGGATGAGGTAATACACATGTGAGGTTATAAAGATAATGATGCATTGTAAAGTTAGATGGTGCGGTGTTATAAAAATTGCACAATTTATACTGAACCATGAAGTCGATCAAGCTCATTCATAAGTTCGAAGCTCACTCTCAAGCACCGAAAAACTGAAAAAACAGGTGTCTCTAATCAACAAAAGGTCTATAGCAGCAATACTTACTCATACAAGAAGAACAAAAGCCATTTTCAAAGATACTATTAGTAAGACTGCAGCCAGAATGATAAGCAGCCTGCTATGAAAAAAGCCTAATCGATGACATCATAGAAGAAACAAAAGCGAGAAGGCTTAGTTCAAAGACTTGATCAAACTTGTTAAAGGAAGGATCTCCATTTACTACCATATCTAACAAAACGAAAAAATGAAATGTATATGTAAGACATTGATCACAAATATAAATTGTAGACAGACATCAAGAACTCAACACAGATTTATAATGTCTAGAGAGCCAACCCGGTTACGATCATAAAATTCCAAATAGAAGATATATATATCCCTTCATAAAAATGAAGTCTTGGCTTTCATGCTAACACAAGAGCCAAAGTAAAGAGATACACACATGAATACATTGGCACATTTTGATGCCATCCAGAAACTTTATCAATAAGGCTAGCATACACAGTAGACAGGATCATTAATCCCTGGTAGAATCACATGAGAAGTAATGATCCTAACCCAATTAATCATAGCAATACAACATCATATTGAAAATTGCCAATGCAGGATTCATCAGTAACTTGTTCAAATCTTGTTAATGACTGTTAAACCCACACGGAATCGTTTCAACAGACATGACTTACTAGATCATCAATTACAGAAAAAAAATCAGATGCATTCAACAAAGTTTAAGATTAAAATCCAGCAAAGGTAAATCTAAACACGACCACACAGAAAAGCACCTCTTTGCCGGACAACTCAGAGGCATAAGGAAGAACGAAGTTGACCGTAAGCTTGGTAGGGATTGTAGATGGAGTAGGAGGACGAGGCTGCATAAAAGAAAGAGGCGTCTTGGGTGGGTCCAGATTGGGGACCACTTTCTTCCACGCCTCCACGAAACTGGACTCTGCCGATTGAGTCGCCGACACATCGGTCGAGAAGGATCGAGCCCAAATGGGTCTCGAAAGGAGCCGCGTCGCTTGCCGGAACATCGTCGGTCGTTTGATCGCTCGGCTCTCGCAAGGTCGGAGTAGAGAGATGAGGCTGTTTCAATGGAATTTTGGAAATGATGGTGATAGGTTCGAGCCAACCAGGGTTCTTAGACAAAAGCCAATTTTTCCCTTCGAAACGACGTCGTCCTCCTGGCCAAAACATAGATGCAAGATACGTTGACTAATCTCTTTTGGGCTTTATAGTCCGTTACAAAAATATAACAGTGAACATTCCGAAAGCTATATATATAGAGAGAGAGAGATAGACTGTTAGCGGTGGTGACGGGCGGAGGAAACGGTGCATCAGGGAGTTCGTGGACCGAGGGAGTGTGGAGAGCTACAGGTATTATGTTTCTCGTAAGAATGTTTTCGAGATGCTCAATTTCAGAGGTTATTACGTGCCTGACTCGGAGCTGCACGGTCACTCGCTCAGTTTCGTGCGGATTTCGGCGATCATCCTGAGTTGGAAAGACTTCGTCTCAGCGTCTCTCATCGTGCTCGTCCAAAGAAGAAGGTACATTGTACACAATGTAGTTTGGCTGCTTAGCGAACTGAAGAAGAGAAAAGAGATTGCGCTTTTAGTTTATAGATTAATTTTGAAAAAATTTCGAGTTTCTTTTTCCTTGTAACAGATGGAGGTAATCTTCTTGGGAACGACAAAGTCAGCCAATCAGCTATTCGTGGCGTTTATACTCGGATTACGAACAAGGAAACTGTAGAGGGCTTGATTCTGATATTGCAGAGCAAAATGGACATACTTTGCTAGTGAACAACTGCTTAAATTCCCTTTCAAAGTCCACATTTGTCATGTAAGACGCCATTTTTGCTGATTTATCACGCTCACTGACCTTTAAGCTGCAAGTTCTTTGCAATATCACACACAACAACTAATTGAAAAGCGTTCCTATTATCGGATATCTGTTTGGTAGTCAGATTACTGAGTTGCTCTCAAATATCACCAAACTTGTCCTTCAACCTAATTACGAGATACTGACATTGGAGGACAAACATGAGCTGTTGAAGAGGTAGAATCTGGAAGCCAAGCAGGTAAAAACAGTTGAACTTAAGTTTATATAATTAGGTTGAGGTCATTTTTCAATCACATTCTTAGTTATGATAATGATAAAAATAAAGCAGAGTCACAAATTCTTCGACTTTTAACCCAGTTGCCTAGAATGCTTGAACTGACGCTATTGCAAGATATCATGGAATGAAGAAGGGGCAAGTTGTGAAGATTGCATACAATGAAGGACTTGCAGATTCTCAAGTAACTTACCGTGTTGTTATCTGATGCTATTGTTTCAATGAATGGAGTTTTGTGTATGTTTTGTTTAGGTTGATGTCAGTGGACAAGACTAACTACTATTTACTCTAAACTTGCAATATTTAACAAATTTCCCACCTGAGGGGTTAGTTCTGTTGGTGTTTGAGGTTCCTCAATTGTGTCTGACTCCTTGAGATGAGGAATTCAAGTCTTGGATGAGCATACATTTTGAGAATCTCCTCAAGTTCTGAGGTTGTTGGTACAAAAAGTAGAGACAGGTGACTCAATCAACGATGATATCTATTATCATTAATGACAAATTAGTTCGAGAATTGTTCAATCCAACCCTATATGAAGTCGAATTTGGATATTTTAAACTTGCATTTGAGTTCAATTGAGTCTATTGCTAACTCTATTGTTAATATTAGTTGGATCGAGTCTTGATTTACTTGAATTACATGCAAATAAGGCCAATAAATTAGGCTGGATTTTGGCTATACACAAACTAAAATTTTGTTACTAAGTTAGAGTTAGCCTAGACGATTCAATTAAGTTTGAACTCGGATTTCAATAGATCCAAAAGTTACTATTTATCATTATACACATACAAAACATGGCTAAAAAGCTCCGGTCATGTTACGGTTTTGCTCACCTCACGACGTCGACATTAACACCCACTCGTACCTCACAAATTTGTTAACGTAACAGATACACAATCACACAGAATCAAGGGGGAAGACAAGAGAGAGAGAGAGAGAGAGAATCAAATTCATTCAATAACAGCCTGTCTTAACATTTCGTTACAACCGCTATTTAATCTGCTGATAGAACATTCTAGATAAAGTTACGTGGCTCCTAGACTTCAACGCTGCGTTTCATTTATTCTGGCTTCTTGCTTGACGTCGTCACCGTCTTCTTCCTCATGGGTTCATGCAACAGCACTTAACGTAACAGGTCAGGTTCAGGTTTCGTTCTGGTTCACGTTTCATATTAGATTCTAGTCGTGAAATTATAGTCAAAAGAAAAAATCTTATTTTTGTTCAAAACTTAGAACCTTTTTTTAAAAGTCCAAGTTTAAAATAACGTTTGTTTGATTTGAGCTAAATGTATTGACTTTGGTTTAGACTCGGACTGGACTGGACTTGGGCCTTCTCTAACTACGTGATTAAAATTTTAACAAAGTTCAGGTTTTTTCATTTGAAAATATAGGCTCGAAGGCTCTTTTTCTTTAAGGCCTTGAATTTATTTAACTGATTTAGGGCTAAGGCACTGCAGACCAACTACATATGCAGGCCCAAATGTTGTGTGAGAAAACATAGTTTTTTATTTTCTTTTCGTCATTTGCACCGCCTCAACTTCCATTCGACGTCGTATAGCCTCTTTTTTGGTTCTATATATATATATCTGTTTCAAATTCAAATTTTTCTTTCCCTCCATAGTCAGTTTCATTTTCTTCTGCTCCATATTTTTCTCCTCTCGTCTCCTTCCATTGTTAGTTTCTTTCACTTTTCACAAACCCTTCGTGGTTCGATTCTCTCGTCTCTCTCTCCTTTTCTCCATTCTGATACAGAATGCACGACCTCTCTCTTTGTGATTCTACTTCTCCATTTCTTTCATCTCTTTATTGCTGGATCTAGATCGTTGATGTTCTACGATGCAAGAAGCGATCATAAAAAGGTTGAGCAAAAATTGATGAAGAACGAAGGAGCTTGAGAGTGATGCAACATCTGACGTACGCTTAGGTATAATTCTGCTGAAACTTCAACGCCTTCACTTACGTTCGCTCTCTCTGTTCGTCTCATCTTTTATTAACCGTCTCTTCTTTATTTTTCATTGACGATCGCAGGAAAGCTGAGCTGAAACTGAGGAAGGATGGAGGATCTTGAATGTGATACACATCTGGCGTACGCTTAGGTATATTTCTGTTGAATCTTCAACAGCTTCACCTTCGTTCGCTCTCTCTATTCATCTCATCTTTTATTAACCGTTTCTTATTTATTTTTCACTGACGATCGCTGGAAAGCTAAGCCAAAACTGAGGAAGAACGGAGGATCTTGAAAGTGATACAAGATCTGGCGTACGCTTATTAGCACATGCTGCACATGCTGTAATTACTTGATCTGTTAGTTATCTGTCATCCCTTTGTTCATGGGATTTTATTAAACTGTTTCTGTTAATAATGGGGAACATACTCCTCTCTTTAAGGAGTTCGTTGTTACTGCAAGTTGTATTTAAAAGCCAGTTTATTGTTCAATAAAAGTCGTCTGGTTTTTATCCCATCCTTTGTGAGCTTCTTTATGGTATCAGAGCATACTCAAAAACTCTAACTAGTCAGATCCATCTTCTTATTCAATCACTCATCAGAATGTCTTCTAGTTCAGAAACAAACACAACCATTGTCAATGCCGACAACACTACCAACAACACCAAAATAATCCAATTTAATCCAACCTCACAATTACCTATCAAACTCAACGACAGTCATAACTTCTCAACCTGGAAAGCCCAATTCTCAATGCTAATGCATGGTTATGATCTTTTTGGTCATTTAGATGGCAATCGACCAGCCTCACCTACCACAACTGATGACAACAACTCCATCAATAACTTTCACCTCTGGTTCCGTCAGGACCAGCTTATCCAAAATGCACTTATGGCCTTAGTTGATTCCACAATCGCTTCCACTGTCGCTGCTGCACAAACAGCAAAACAAGCATAGGACTCTTTACATATTGCCTACGCAAACAAATCTCAAACACGGATTTTCAATCTCCGTGATCAACTAGCTCGCCTCACAAAGGATTCTAGTCCTGTCACAAAATATTTACAAAGTATTCGCTCTATCTCGGATGAACTTGTCACTGCCGGTGCACCAGTTTCCACATCGGAGCTAGTAGTAAAAATTCTCAGTGGTCTTGGCCCTGAATTTCGTGAAATTTCTGCAGCTATAAGAGCCCGAGACACCACCATCTCCTATGAAGAACTTTTTGACAAGTTACTTGATCATGAACTGTTCCTTCGCCATGAGGAATCCAAGTCAAAACCCAATCCTATTACTGCTGCCATTGCCACCAAAAACAATTACAGACCTCCCAGTAGCAACAACAACAATTATCGTCGACCCACGAACAACTCCCATAATTCCACCAATGATAACCAACCATGGCGCTACAACAATCGCAACAATCACCCACCTCAATGGCGATCTCAAAACAATATTGCACCTCGTTGCCAACTCTGCAACAAACCAGGCCATGCTGCAAATGTGTGCCGATCTCGATCCCACAATCATCTTGAAACAAAGGCAAATTATATCTTCGGACTACAGGCAACATCAGATCCTTGGGTTGTCGACTCAGGTGCAACTCATCATATCACTACCAACTCACAAAATTTGTAGGAGTATCGCGGCAATCAAGATGTCTCAATGGGTGATGGTAACAAAATTCCTATAACTCACACTGGTTTAACTCAGTTACGTGCATCAAATAAGGTCTTTAAGTTGTCTCATACATTATGTGCTCCTGCTATTAAGCTTAACTTTTCAGAATTTCACTTTGTCTAGCACTAGACCTCTGCAAATTATTTTTAGTGATTTATGGGGTCCATCTCCAGTTTTATCTATTGACAAAAAATTATACTACTGTGTTTTTGTCGATCAATTCACTCGATATATCTGGTTATATACATTGAAAAATAAAGTGATGTCAAAGATGTTTTTCAAAAATTTCATCCGTTAATGGAAAACCATTTCAACATAAAAATGTTATCTCTTTATACAGATGGTGGCAGTGAATACAAAAGTCTTGATTCCTATCTCAACTATAATGGCATTGAACATCTGTTAAGTCCCCCGTATGCACCTCAACGAGTTGCTCTTGCTGAACGTCGTCATTGACATATTGTTGAAACAGCAAGAACACTCCTCCATGAGGCGTCTCTTCCCTCCAATTTTTGGTCTTTTGCGTGTCATCATGCCGTTTATCTCATCAATCGCATGCCAACGCCTCTTTTAAATAATGAGTCACCATTTCAAAAACTATTCGGAGAACAGCCAAATTACATGACGTTAAAAACTTTTGGCAGCCTATGTTACCCTTGGCTTACGCCATATTCCAAAAATAAGCTTGAACCTCAGTCAACACCATGTGTCTATTTGGGTTTTTCAGTTGTTTATCATAGTCACCAGTGTTTTGATCCAAAATCATCAAAGATCTTTCTTTCACGTGATGTTCATTTTCGTGAAGACATATTCCCTTACAAAACCATCTTTTCCAAATTTCACAATATCAATTTGACATGGGAAAATTCTTTACTCCCTCATCAACCAAGTCAAACTTCACCTCATCTCCATGTAGACTCCCAACTACCACAACCCATAATCATTTCACGCAAAACTCCACCACAGAAACAGGGACAACCTCTTCAAGCCACTCACTCTCAGTCCAGAAATCGCGAGTCTCCTCCCATATCCCAGACTTCAAATCCCACTCCAGATTCTATCCCCAATATATCTCCATCTTCCACAACAAACTCGTCCACGCCACCTCTACAACCCTCATATACTCAGCAAACCTCTTCATCTCGCCAAAAAATCCGAGACAAAATAATCACTCGTTCTCAGCATAATATAACCAAACCAAAACAAATTTTTGACTACCTAGCTCATTGCTCACCGCTCTTCACCCCAACTTCATTTCACCAGGCCAATCAAACACCTGAATGGCGGTCAGCTATGCAGGCTGAATTTGATGCACTACTGAAAAATCAGACATGGGATTTGGTACCATATGACCCCTCTAAAAATATTGTCTCTTGTAAGTGGTTGTACAGGATTAAGACAAACGCAGATGGCACAGTTGATCGCTACAAGGCTCGCCTCGTCGCAAAAGGATATACTCAACGGCCTGGAGTTGATTTTCATTCGACCTTTAGTCCGGTTATAAAACCAACAACGGTTCGCATCATACTATCCATTGCGGTTCATTTCAATTGGCCTCTTCGCCAACTCGATGTCAACAATGCCTTCCTTCAAGGACATCTTGCTGAAGAGGTATATATGTTGCAACCTCCTAGTTATGAAGATAAATCTCATCCATCACATGTTTGTCGTCTGAAAAAGGCCATTTACGGTCTTCGACAAGCACCCCGAGCTTGGTATACTGAATTGACAAAGCATCTGTTTCACATGGGTTTTTCGAAATCGGAGTCAGACAACTCACTTTTCATTCGCCATCAGCTTGCAGCCACGGTATATATGCTGGTCTATGTGGATGACATTATTGTCACTGGCAGTAACATCAAGGTTATTGATCAGGTCATCTTGTCCCTTGCTGCCCGATTTTCTATTAAGGATTTGGGAAATCTTCACTATTTTTTGGGAATTGAGGTTCATCGCAGCTCTACTGGTCTTGTTTTGTCTCAATCAAATTACATACATGAGATACTGAAGGATGAAAACATGACTACTTGCAATTCAGCCACAACTCCAATGAGTTCCACTTCCATACTTCATGTTAATGATGGCACCCAGCCGACTGATGCAACTCGGTATCGGAGGATCATTGGAAAACTTCAATATCTTTCCTTCACACGGCCAGACATTTGTTTTTCTGTCAGCAAACTGTCGCAATTTATGCATTCTCCGTCGGAAACTCATTGGAAAGCTGTCAAGCGTGTTCTACGGTATCTTAAAGGTACTGTTCAGTTTGGACTGAATTTATCAAATGGCTTTGATTTTAATCTCCACATGTACTCTGATGCGGACTGGGCTGGCGATCTCACTGATCGAGCATCTACCTCGGGATTTTTCTTGTTTCTCGGTCAGATACCTATCAGCTGGTCGTCTCAAAAGCAAAGAACTATAGACAGACCATCGACTGAAGCGGAATATAGGGCAGTCGCTTTTGCTCTGTGCAAATCCAGTCTTCCATAACCGAATGAAACATATTGCAGTTGATTTTCATTTTGTGCGCAACCAAGTTCAACAAGGACTTGTGCACGTTGTTCACGTTCATGGGGCTGACCAGTTAGCTGATATTCTAACTAAGGCTCTTCCCCACTCTACATTTGATCTTCACTTAGTCAAGCTAGGTGTCCTTAAGGACAGCCTATCTTGAGGGGGGCATATTAGCACATGCTGTAATTACTTGATCTGTTAGTTATCTGTCATCCCTTTGTTCATGGGATTTTATTAAACTGTTTCTGTTAATAATGAGGAACATACTCCTCTCTTTAAGGAGTTCGTTGTTACTGCAAGTTGAATTTAAAAGCCAGTTTATTGTTCAATAAAAGTCGTCTGGTTTTTATCCCATCCTTTGTGAGCTTCTTTAACGCTCAGGTATATTTCTGTTGAAACTCCAACGCCTTCACCTTCGTTCGCTCTCTCTGTCCATCTCATTGTCTCTCGTTTTCTATTAGACTTTCTTCTTTATTTTCCATTGACGTTTGATGATTTTCTTTCTTCAACATCTTGAATGAAATCTTTGGTTTCTGTTGCCGTTCTTTCTCTCTAATGACGAAGGTTTTCGGTGTTTGTTCAGTTTCTTGGTTTGACTTGCATCTGTTCTTGATTCCTGACTACTCGATTTGTTAGGGTATTAGTTCAGTTTTAGGAAAGAAAATGCACGAGAATTGAATTTAGGAAGGAGCTAAATGCATAGGCATATATGTTATTAAGTAGTTTCGTTTTGATAGTGACAAGCTAGTGCATACTGTCAAAAAAAAAGGACAAAAAAAATTACGCTTAGATTAAACTGTTGCTCGAGAAATTGACTAGTTTACAAAGAATACTGTTTAAGATTTTGACTAATCGACGGTATCTGGGAATAACTTTTTTCCAACCTCAATAAGTAGAACAGGCGAAAAAGATTGAAGAATTCCAGTAAGTAGTTAATACACATAGATTCATGTACAAAACACCTTAATATGCATATATTCGATAGTCTACGTAGAAAGAACAAGTTTACCTAGTGAAAAGAGGCATGACATCTTGCTTCAGAGTGTGGATTAGACTTTATGTTAATCCTTCTTCACAACATTATACAAATTTTTAAAGACTTTATGTTAACTGTTCTTCACAACATTATACAAGTTTTTAATGGAGTCTTTGGTTTTTGTTATTGGTTACGCATTATTTAATTGATACTCCAAAAGTTGATGAATGGTATCAAGTTACTTTTAATAATGAAATTACACTATAAATTTACTCGTTTGCAAAATAAATATGGATAGCAATGATTCACTAAACATAAGGGTTTATTCTATTCTAACTCAAGAGAATCATTTTTAATTTACAAATATAATAGGGTATGAACTATTATGAACCTCTAGAATATAAAGGACCTAGTCCCTAGTTTGAGTCTGTTCAATGGGCCAGCCATCCTGATTTTTCAAATTCGATATAGCAAAGATTGTGCATTCGACAAGGATTCTCAAAATTTCTAGATAATTTATGTTTAGGGGATGGCAGATTTTATTTCGAAGGTCAAAAAATGTTGAGCCGTCATTGATTATTGTAATTAATATTAATTAAAATGACGACGAAAACTATTTAACTAATAATCATATGATTAAGTATTTTGTTCTTTACACCTATTAGTTTGGGACAAGTACGCACATCGCCAATGTATTGTAAGAACTTCATTATATAGTATAAACTAAAATAATTTGTTCAGAATACACTTCGTGAGAAATTTATTAAAATTTATACAAGTATTGAATCGTACAGTCAGCGAAGTGTGCAAAGGCAGAATCCGAGCATAGATAGCGTTGAATCCCCTGGGCTTATGAAACGCACGTCCCAAGGTTTACAGGTGAGGACGGAGTCCGTCACATATTTCTTCGGCTTCTACCTTGTTTGTTCCTCCAATATAGAAACTTAGCATAAATAACAAAATAAAGAATAAAGAAACTAGTTATGCTCAACATATTTTCTTGCCGAATCCTAATTCCTATCTTTATAATATAATCTTTTTCGTCTGGATTATTAAATTTAAAAAAATTATTTCAATTATATTTTTTAAAATAACTGAATTAAGAACAAATTTAATATCTAAAATAAATGAATTGTAATAAGAAAGTTACTAGTTAACATCTCTTTATAATGCATTATACTTTTAGATCCTAATTAAGATCATTCGTTCATTTTATCTTTTTTAATCCGAATCAACATCACTCAATATTTTTTTTAATTATAATTTTAGAGAAATGTTGTATAAAACTGCAACTTAACATGGAATATAAATATGAATTAATTCAAAATATGAAATATAGGTATATATAAATATGTGCATTTTAAAATTAATATCAATTCAAAATTATGATTTTAGAGAAATATAGTTAAAAAATACAATTTAGTTTCATCATTATAAATGTCAATTAATTCAAAATTAATATTTTTAAGATCTTAATTCACATCACTCTATAATGCATCTTTTTAAAAATATAATTGTGGAAGAAAAATATCATTGTTATAGGTGTCAATTAATTCAACATGAAATAAAGGTATAAATACATATGGTCACTTTTATTTTTCATGTTCAAGTATAATTTTAAGGATTTGGGTGGACTTAAACTGTATTCCACTCACTTAAAATTTTTAAGTCAATTTAATTATTAAATTTGGATGCTGAAAACAATTTCGCATCTATAAAAACAAGTGGACCATTTTCATGCTTCAAAAATTTTAGGACATCACACATTATTATGTTATCATTGGACTTGTAAAATTTATTTCAATTTAATTTGATAAAATGATTAAGTCCAAAATAAATAGTGTGAGTTTGATAATCAATATATTGACCGCTATTTGAGGTTAAAGAATAAGTTTAAAAAGTTAAAGATTTGATATAGTTTACATAAAAATGGAAGAAATCAATCTAGCTACAATTGTTTTAATTTATAATTATGGTCCAATATTTATTTTTTTATAAAATAATATTAATATTGTATAATATTATTGCAAGCAATATCTTTTTTAAACAATCTTATGATTAAAATTGCACATTTAAATTCAATTTAAATTTTAAATATATTTCCAATGTTGAATTCTGGATTATGTACTAAATTTAAATTTTAAAAGAATTTAATTAAAGCTTAATGAAATACAACTCAACTTAGTTTGAAATTTTAATTAAATAACATAATTTTATGTTTTAAAATTTATTTTGTGTATCACTAATTAATGAACTGTATATTAAATAAAAATATTGTTGAAATTCACGGATTATTATAGTTAATTAGCTGCTAATAGTCATTAATTAATTGAATTAAAAATTTAAAATTTCCCAAATTTTCAAATAAGAGACCACAAAAGGGACGGTGAAAAGAAAATTTAGCAGTTCTAAGAGATAAACGTACTCTAATAGTTTGAGCATGTGCTCTAATCTTCCTTAATATTTGCCTTTTCTCTTCTTCCCTTTTCAAGTCCAAGGTGTAGCGAAATCGACGAGAAGCATTAAGCACAAGAGCCGCTTGCTACATAAAGGAAATATTAGCGCAAAATGTGATAGTCATCAAATCAGCAGGACTTTGAACTCTTAATCAGTAAATCTCATCTAACATTCACATCCTCCTAGTAGAACAAGAAATTACCCTCCAGCGGCGAAGACGGTCCATAGAGGCGTTTTTGGTGCTAGGCATGTCATGGTCGAAAGGACTGGAGGCGTCGTCGTCGTCAGGGTTTTCATGGTCGAAATCGGTGGAGCGATTGCCTCCTGCCTCCCCCTCCTAGTCACGGCAGCGCCGGCAAGGCGAACCCTTGAATAGATTACCCATTTGTTAACTGTCGCAGGAGAGATGGCACCGTTGTGTTATTCTTTAGCCTCTCTCCGATTCTATTCACCATTCATATATGAGACTCGCTTTTACTCTCTCTCTCTCATAAACCCAAGATTTATTATTAACTTAAAACATATTAACTTAAGTTTTTTTATTTAAAAATACTCTTGTATATTTTATTGTAGAAGAATAATGATTCTATTTATTTGTTGAAATAAATGGTAATTATTGATTAAGAATAGGAATAAATTTTTTAATTTTTTTATTTAATGCGGATAAAATTTTTTAATTTTATTTTTAAAACTCAAACTTTGAAATTTTAATTAAAACACAGAGTTTGAATAAAAATATTGTTAAAAATCATAAATTGTTTTAGTTAATTAACTGCCATTAACCTGTAATAAAATTAAATTAAATTATTAATTTTCCAAATGTTCAAATAATTATTTATTCAATTGATTAAAAATTAAGCAAAAATTTAAAATTTGATGATTCTTAAGACCTTTAAGAGGTTTGAGTTGGTTAATATGTTTTTGAATATTTAATGTAAAAGAATAATGATTATATTATATAAACAAACATAACAAATGGCATTTATAAATTTTTATTAATTACTATAATTTTCTGTGTTAAAATTTGGTTTATATCTCACTAATTAATGAATTAACTATCAGTTGAATAAAAATACTGTTAAAAGTCATCAATAGTTTTAGCTAATTAATTTTCAATACTCCTTTAAATTTCATTTTTCCTAAATATTCAAAAAATTATTTATTCAATTTATTAGAGGTTAAGAAAATTTTAAACTTTGATGCTTCTTAAGACCTTTAAAATGTTTAACTTGATTCATATTAACATAAATTTCTTATTTAAAAGTATTTTCATTTAATAAATTAATATAAATTTTTTCTGTTAAAATTTAGTTTACATCTTAGTAATTAATGAATTAACTATCAATTGAATAAAAAATGTTGTTTAAAGTCATAAATTGTTTTAGTTAATTAACTGCCAATAGTCTTTAATAAATTGAGTTAAAATTTAAATTTTCCAAATGTTCAAGTAATTATTTGAAAATTAAGAAAATCTAAAATTTCCCAAATTCAAGCAATGGTGATATTAATTTTGAAAGTTTGTTTCTGAGACAATTTTGCAAGAATTCAGAACGGATGTAGAAATAAAACCTATTCTCTAGTTGATATTAATTTTGACAGTTTGCTCCTATGAAAGAAGTTAACTATAACTAAAATATGTTTAGCTATAACCTCTTATAATTGATTATACTTTTTAACATTTGAAACTCCAATTTATTTAATCAGTGTCTTAGATAAACATGTACTTTATTTGGACAAAAATTCTATATTAGAAAATGTTCTAAAAGCTTATTTATAGCCTTGAAGATAACATCCTATCAAAATCTTCTGTTGACTATTTGTTCAATTAAATCGGAAGGCTTTTATGTTTTTTTTTTTTGCCCTAAAAGTTGTCTATGTACTAAGTTATATATAAGTTCTGATTTGTTTTTACTTACAATTTCAAATCAAAATTTGTTAATACTGTAAGAATATATTATCTTGTACTATCATCTTTTATAATGCGATCACAAATATGGTTTCATTTCAAAATATATAAAGTCATTCGTTGATGCTTACTATTAAATCGGTGAAGTAATTCCTTATGCTCTTCAGAAACTTCTATTATCTAAATAACTAAACGGGCTACTTAATTCAATCACAATCAAAGCTAGAAGATTGCAAAGTAAAAATCCGTTACTTGCAATTTATAAAATTTATAATATTGTCTGAATTTAACCAATTAAAGTGCTAAGTTTTTTCATAGCAGGAATTGACAATTCTGTATGCTCATGAAGTACACCTCAGCCAATTTTCCTCGGCGTAATGTTCTACGAAAGATTTAAAAGCATTTAGTATCACACATTTTGTACTTGTACCTTGCAAGAACATGTATGAACTACGTATCCTATCACATATATAACATTTTCTTATCTCTTAACATGTATTCTTCGAGGACTTTAATATATTCTCATCTCTAAATAGCTCATTTTAGTCCTGCTTTTTCTTGGTTAATTTTAATTTTTATTTTATTTTTTGTTTTTATTTTTAAATAAACCAAAAGTATGTTTAATTGTAGTTGATGTAACTATAATTCATCCTGACTTATTGAATATTTAATAAAATTTAGAGATATATTAATTTTATAAAATAATTAAATGAATAGTTTAGATTAATCTAATATTTATTAATAAAAACCATTATGTTTTCTTAAAATAAATAATTAACTAAATAAAAAATGTTTGAAAACTAAACTTTTCTTGTTAATATATATTTTAATTATTAAATTTATTGCTATTATTTAAGATTAAACATCGGGATTTATTTAAGAATTTTTAAATTTTTAAATTTTAAGTTAATTATGAAATAATTAAAATAAATAAATTATATTAGTTATAATTTTTTGTTAGGAATTAACATTAAATAGTTGAATAGCAAAAATGATATATCAAAGTTAATAGTAAATTAAATTATATAAAAAAAAAAGTAGAAACCAAGAGAGTAGTGGTGTCACAGGTGTGGCACTGGATAAGAATTAACTTTCCAAGGAAACATGGGGAGATATACGAAAAGCTCACTACAATTTTCTAACTATAGCATTGTTCTCGGTTCAGCAATCTGTTATAGCATAGGCTAATGCTATAATTCGTAAAGAAGCAATGAAGAACATCATTAGCATAGCATCACGAGCTGTGAAGTTTCAAAGAGAAAAATAATAAGATTACGTAAAAAATACAGCAAACAACACGTTTTAGAAGATCAGTAAAGAATATAAACAAATCTCTCTTAGCTTATCCGTGATATATAACTCCTTTTCACCATACTTGAAATTTTAAACGATCTCGTTTTTCACGAAAACTACTGATACCTTTTTCGTAGCATATGTGACTAAATAGTCTAAATTAACGATGTCAAAATTCTTCAATAACAATAACTTTACGCCATATACAAAAAAAAAAAAAAAAAACCAAACAAACAAAATTCTAGATCGCATCGCCCTAGTTCAATATTAAAGGTGGAGAAAACATCAGCAACAAGAAAACATCAGTAATGTGCCGCTTGATCTGGAGATGAAAGATCGAAACGAAAAAGAATCAGAATACTTACACTACTCATATCTGATTCTCACTTCTTCGCTTCCCGTCAGGCGCGAGCAGAGGATTCCTCCATTTCATTCCAGATCCTGACTAAATAATCAAAAAACTGTTAGTAACTAAGTTACTCACCATGATCTCATCTTGTTTTTCTATAAAATCACACAATATTTTCATTGCAACTCTAGATCTAGAAGCTACCTGCTTACGTATCCGATTCTCAACCTCTTTCTTCTGCGTCCTCTCTCCCTTGAGTCACTTGAGAATAGGGAGTGAACAGGGCGCGCGAGTCAAACAGAAAATTCGAAACCTATCCGCCTTTTATAACCCTTGAAAAGTTTTGTTTTTCTTTTTATTTTAAAAAGTGAGCGGTTACTACCGTGAACAATTACCTACATACCCTTAAAGCAAACGAGCTAGTTAAGGTGGATTTCAAACAATCGGCTTGTGGGCCGTCGATCTTTTTCTCTCTCTCCGAGATGGATCTAGATCTTTCTTTCTTTTTGAAGAAGCAGAGGACCAGTGTCTTCTACTGTAATCAAAGCCCAACGCAATAGGCTGTAAACCTGTCAATATTTCTAGATTTGGGCCGGACTAGACCTTAACTTCTCGTCAGACAAAATAAAGAATTTCATATTGAAGTTAATGAATTAAATTTTATTTAACTGAACTTGAATTCTAATTTAAATAATTATTTGAATCCTATCTAATTAGAATTTAAATTTGGATTGACAAATTTTTTAGACAATAATTGAATATAAAAAATAAATCAATCTGACTTAAAAATTAAATGACTAAAATCTAAAATATTATAAACACTCTGTTCAAATCTAAACATTCAAACATAAGATTGTTAATCTTATGCAATGGTTAAAATTTTCAATTAGATCAACCTGCTTAACAGTAAAAAGTTTAAACGGTTCAATTTTTTGGTTTGATTTTTAATTTTTCGGTTTGATTTAATTTAATAACTCTTGTTATTAAAAATCAATCAATTTTTAATTAATTAGTCAATTTTTATAAATTAATAATTTCTTATAATTCAAAATAAATCAAATAATTTTTATTTAACATTTTTTAATTAAACTTCAAAATTTTCGATACGTAAAGAATCTCTTTCAATTATCTTTCAAATTCTTTAATTTTATTTAATCTTTAACCAATCTTATAATGATCTAATACTGGCTAAATTCTTTAAACCTTAGATCTCTTGTTTTACCAATTTAACTTTTGTTCTAATTTTTAAAACATTTGAGCAAGATACTGACTAGCAAACTATGAATTTTTTTTTCATAACCATTTGATTGATGAAAATTTTTGTTTGGACATAAATTGAGGCACCAACAATCTGATTTTCCTTTTCCTTTCTACTCTGTCATCAAGCTATGTTTACAGTTAGTTCCTGGATCGAAAACAGCTTCGTGAACGGACAATCTTGTAACAGTCCTGAATTCTCACAATCTAGCTATTACAAAAGCTCAAGTAGTCATCTACCAAAGCTTAAACATGCAAGAACGATCTAGACATAGTGAATTAGAATTTTGACGTTCAAGAAACAGGGCACTTGTCCCTACACGAGAGGATGCAAGGATCAAACTCCGCCAATACTTATTTAAGGTGGCATGATGTTTTCATCTTTTTCACACGCCTATACAATATATAGAACAGCACACAATGAAGAGTCGGTTTAGTAGGAATTCCAGTCAGTGTTTGGAGAAAGAGTATACACTTCAAACAAGTATGCTTTACTACTTGTCACCTCCGGTCGATACTCAGAAGTCCACAGTTGAGGTGTTCGAGCTCTGAGGATCATCACATTACCAGTAAATCAAAAACATAGACAACTGAAGCATCACAAAAGCATAAAAGAGATAAAGGAATGAATTACCCCTGTCATGGAGTTCATAGGAGTTTTGTTTCATTGAGAGGCTTCAACCTGTCTAGCTCCTGCAGGGCCGTTGTTAGATCCATTTTCTGACAGATCAAAGCAAATATTGGTTTTCCTCTGACAAATAGACTGAGGATCATCTAGCAGGCAAGAACTTTTGGATCCTTGTTCTGAGATATGTTTCATATCCTGCAGATGTGCGGCCGACAGTTTTGTAGTACCTTCTCTCTTATGCTCGAAAGAGAGCTTGGTAGATACAGGTGATTCGGTTGTGCTGGGGTGTTTTCCAGACAACTCAATAGGCCTATGAAAGAGTAGGTGAGCCACTGTTCTGTCAATAGGATTTGTCTCTGTTTCTACCTCAGGCATCGTAGAATTTCTGTAAAACAATATGTTCAACAAGATTTACTGGCGTTAGTGATACATTTACCCAAAAAAGTGGACCCTTTTTTATTGGAAGTGATAAGTACACTGAAAGGAAACACCATAGCAGAGCAAATTAATTGGTAATTCAACCATGTATCTTTCTTCTGAATTCCAAGAACAGAAAACATGGGATGATAATGGCACCTGACAGATCTAATTTGGTTTGTAATAACTTTTTCATTAGCAGAATTATAGCTATGGCATCAAAGATTTGAAAAACTACAATCATGAGAACAACATTAAAGAAACTTAAACCTGTTATGGATAGCAGTTTCTTCCTTCACAACTTGCTCATCCCTGCCACTATTGTTGGTACTGCTAGTATCACTAGTACATTGTCTTTGCAATGCACTTTGAGCCAACCGGAACAAGCTATCTCTCATACAAAGTCTGATTCTGACATTCAACTGTGGAAAAAAAAAATGGTTTGGCAACATATTCATGACTGAATTACTCAACAAGGTAAACAATCGGCATACAAGTCAAGCACACCTTTGCAATTATATCTTGAAGCTGGAATAATACGGTGTCCTCTAATGAAAAATCATTATCTGTCAAAGAGATGACACTGGAATCGTCTTGTTCTATAGGTGAGCTTGGGTCAAAAGCGGGAAGAGAGCTTAGCTCCTCAGATTCTATATTTGCAACAATGGCTCCCTCAACATCTTGCATTCCATTTTCTTGAGAATAATGTTGACGAATGGGCTGATTGCGACAGGCTACTTGATGAACAAACTGTTGCCGTTGTTTCTGGATTGCAAGCAGTGCTTGCATTTGCTGTCGTTTTCTCAATTTCTCAATTTTTTCCCGAGGTGTCATTGTCTGGCCTTTATCTGTAGAATGTGCCATCTTTTTTGCAGGATCCATATTACCTGAAGAAGCTTCATAGCCAGAAAGAAAAGGCTGAGGATTGAATTCCATGGAATGAATGTGAGACATCATTGGCATGGCAGTATATGGACTTGCTACACCCCCATAAGCAGAAGGGGCAACAAATGGGTTAGAGATCTGGTGGAACTGTAATGAATTGGCTCCCTGTAGCTGCTTGTGTTCGTTGAAAACCGTAGAGGAAGAAGATTGCAGGATCGGGGCTACATATTGATTCTTCAATTGATTGGAAGAGGTTTCAGGTGAAGACCAATTACCATGTATATCTTGGTACATGATATTCTCCTCCAACTTTTTCCTACTTTTCAAGAATTTCTTTTGCTTATATACCTGTTCAGATTAAAAGATGAAGACAATGAACAAACAAAAGTTATCCTGAATTGATGGGCAAATCACATAAAGTCTGTAACATGGAAGATCAACTTTCTCAATAAAGTGAAGGTTGATTTGACTACATAGACAACTAGGAAGAAGAAATAAGACTACGGATAGGTATCAGATTTCGTAATGGCTCAGAAGGATAGAACTATTTACCTTAGAAGCCAATTCATTTGGCAGAACTGTTTCTTCTGAAGTAAGCTGACAGTTTGCTGAGCTGTTATTTCCCCTGTTGATCAATTCTGTCTACAGAACACAGGAGATTAACTTTTCACAAATTCCCAGCTTAAGCAATAAACTAGTATACATCGCCTGATCAACCAAAAAAAGCTTAATACCTGCTCTTCAAGTAAAGGTTTACTTGCATTTCCAGAATAATGAACATGATCCGGGATTTGTTGCACACTCTGCAGACCACGAGTTACTGGATCATTCAATTTCCCATGGTCAGGTGTAAAAGGCTGGTCATCTTCAAGATACTCTGTTTTGATTCCGAAATGCTCAGATGTATTTCTCAAAGCGCCAATCTCTAAATTTTGAGAGTCCACAGACATGGGGAAGGGCTTTACTGGGCTGTTAGTTACATCTTTAGAAGAAGACCATAGCTCATCAGCATTAGGAAGGCTTACACTGCCAAATATAGAATCATCATTTCTGCAAAATCATCACTTGTGAGGATATTAAGTCAGATCATTGAAAAAGAAAATAATATGAAAGTTTGGTATCAAAGCATCATTTGTGAGGAAGGATGCCAGAATCCTTCAACAACCGAAGCTAAACTAACTCCTAAAAAAATTTATGCTACTTCCAAAATCATGTCTTGAAACGAAAGCTTCTTCACAGATTTCTATGCTTAGTAATAAAATTCATGTAACTACTACAAATGGCGTGAATCGTCTCTGGATAAAGCTTTCAGTTAAGAGAATGGTAACTCAGTTGAATTCATCATTTCTGAAAGATTTTGTGTTCTATGAGAAGAAAACTTGATATTGCTCATTACCTGAAAATTTGATCAAGATCATCAAAGCTTCCAATGTTAGCCCACCCATAGTCAACAAAATCACCTTGTTCTTTCGCTTCTTGGGGATTTTGAAACATTCCAGTTACATTATCAAGTCCAGCTGTCTCTGCCATTAGATAAGTGTACTGTTAGAGTGAAAAGATCATGCGGTATATGATCAGAGTACTTTTATTCTTTACACATCTTACCACCTCTTGACGAATCAACCTTGGATATATTAATCAAATTGTTAGATACTGAAGTATCCATCGAATCTTGATCAGTTTTGACAGCATGAGAGATAGGTAAGCCATGCCAAGAATGCATGCCAGATCCAGATGCAGAAGTTCCTTCACTGATCTCAAAGTTTGAACTGCTCTTGAGCTTTGTTCCATGCATATCAACTTTAGTAGTGGATACCTTCCGCCTAGTGGATTTGACATCTTCTTCACTCCATTGCTTCCTTTTGCTATAATTGTCAGTTGCCTCTCGATAGGGTACAATATGGTCATCACTCTCACCAGCCTCACCCCATATAATATTAGTAAGCTGAAAATAAAGGGGCATGAAACTTGTCATCATTACGTGACACGTGTAACAAGAGAGGCATGTCTGACAGCAAAAAATCCTTAATAATCACAAAAAAGGAGACGATGGAACACATGCAGTCTAGTATCTGAGGGCATTTATGAGTCATATGTGACATTGTTTATCTGAAGTTCACATCATTCCCATCTCCTCAATTCCTACCAACATTCTTTAACGAAATTACTTTTTTCTCCCCTCGAAATTTTCTTTCAAGCCCTTCCAGTTTTCCAGCACTTCTTTACATCTTCACCTCAAAAGTACCGTTGAAACAAATTTTCAGTTCAACCACCTTAGATGCCCCAGTAGTGGTTTAACAGTTACTTAAAGCATATGCCTCCTAATTGCCAGGTTCAAGCTTCAAAATGAAGTGAAAATACATTCTCAACACTAAGCATGAGATTATATATACATTATTCATTGTTCATCCTCTTTACTGTGTTCGCTTCTTTTTCAGTAACTCCATATCAAAATTAATCTTCAGAGTCCTAAATCACATCATTGATTGCCACAAACTTCATTAAGAAGTAAATTCAATCTTCAAGTTTAGATAACGTATTGCTTCCCAGATTGCTTACTGAATTACGCATTTTTACTATACCGAGAGTTCAATCAAAGCTTCTAAGAGTAGCTAAATCCATTGATTATCCTGCTTTTCAGTTTAACTTGAACATGATATCGCCTTACAATGCCCCTCAAGTTTGGGCATATCGTAAAATTAAGCCCCCCAAACACTACTAGATAAACAGTTAAAGACAATTTCTTGATCAACTGATTAAATCACTGGAATCTGAAATCAGGTCATAACCCCTGAAATCTTACGCTTAGGAGAAGGAAATAAATATGACCTATACGTTTTCCGACAGAAACAAAAGTCTTCAAGTAAAATCCTGTTTATTCCTATCCTAGGATTCTTCAAGTACATGTATTCAAATTGTATCCAGACAACAAACTATCAACCTTTTATCTAATTCTCCCTCAATTCGCTTGCAGAGTTCATGTTTTTAAATAATAAAAAAGCAAGAAAATCCCACCAAAGTTCAGCTTTCTCACGGGCTAAAAAGCGAAAATTTCATAATCAACCTTGACAAAAGAAAAGAAACAAACAAGCTTACCTCTTCGTCGTTCCAATCAAACATCTTTGAAATAACCACAACCGAACTCGAAACGATAATTCAAATCAAAGAGACGGTAGTGAATTACTCCAAACATCGCCAGTCTTTCAACGACCTTAACACAAAGAAAGAACAGAGCACACAACAGAACTCCTAAACTCTCAAAACAACGTGAGACAAGGTTGTACTCAGAACTCAGATTACGAGGAAGAAAGGTCAAAGAAAGAGAAAGCAGAAGAAGTGCGAGACATCCAAAAAGAGGTTTCAGTTAAACCAAGTTTTTTCCAGAGTAGATGTGACCAGACCAGAGAGAGAGAAATTTTCTGGTGGGGTCCATCTCAAGTGACGTTTGGTAAAGGTAATGGCTGCCAAGAGGACACGTGTAATGCCGTGTATCAATAGTTGTGGTTAGGAGAGGGGCAGATCTAATACTGGAACGTGATTGGATACAGCTTGCTTAGATCTGAATTTCATTTACATTTCATTTCAACTTTGTGGCTGAAATTGTGCTACGAGTCGCTATAGTGGCCCGAATGTGGGACCCAGTTACCAAGTATTCTTCATTCTTGTCCAAGATTTTTCCTAATTTTACCACATTAAATATTAAATTCTATAAGTGGGCGGCAGGATTACATCACTTAGACTTATAATTAAGTTTTGGTACCTGGATTCGGACGTTGATTGTGGTTAGCATAATCCGGACGATAATTGTTTTAGTAAAAGACTCCGGCTATCATTATTATTATTTAAAAATTAAAAATAATTTGTTAAATACTTATCAAAATTTTAATATAAGTAGTCTCATTTACAAATGTCTACATAAACAATTATCAATCAATGTTTTAAAAATTGAATTGATTTGACTAATTTAACAATAAAAATTTTAACAAGTTATTTTTTCAGTTTAATTTATTTTAATAATTTTTATTGTAAAAACTGATTAATTTATTAATTAACTGATCAATTTATATAAATTAATCAATTTTTATAACTAAAATAAGTTGATTAATTTTTATTTAACAGTCTCATTTTTTAATTAAATTTGAAATTTTTTATAGATAAGAATAGTTTTTTTAATTATTTTTCAAATTTTTAATTCTATTCAATTTTAACTAATTTTATGACGATTTAATATCAATTAAACCTTTTAAATATTAAGTTAAACACACTGCAATCAGTCTCTATTATAGAATTTTTAACCTTTTCAATTTTTGATATCAAATTATTCTTTTTAATGATTTAAAATAGTAAAAATAATTTTATAATAAGTGAAAACATTTTGTATGATAGATAAATTCATTTGAGATTTCTTGTAACTTAATTTTTTAATTTGATTATCATATTTTAAAATTTACCTCTTATTTCTTATGTATTTAATTGTCACTCAATTATTTGTATCTATTTAGAATGATATAATATTAAATTGTTAAACTTTCATATAACATTATTTTAAAATTAGAAAATGACAAAATTAATAAAATATGGTTAAAATTGTATAATAACAAAACAGTACTATAAATAAGTCATCAATTCAAAATAAGAGAATTAAATAAAAATGTAGATAATAAAGAGTTAAATCTAATTACACAATATTTTTTCTAATTATTTGGAGCCCATAGAGAAAATAGAATTTCCACGCGTTGGCGTCTCTTTGGTATGACACGCAAACTATGGTACGATGTCCAAAACCGTGAGGTTAGGCATGGTTTCGAAAAAGCAGCAATTAGGCATTCTTGTAAGATTCATACTGTCTTTTCAAGTAGATACGATATTTGCATAAAAAGATAGTAATTTATTTAAAATATATTTTTTATAATATATCTTATATAAGTGAAATCTTAATTTGGAAATAAAAAAATTAGGTATAAGCCAAAGTTTGCAACATGTCAAGTATATTTGTCCAGTTATTTTTTAATAATTTTATCTTCTAAATTTGTATAATTTAATAAAGATCTGTAGTCTTTTTTTCCTATCCAAAGTTGTTATTATTTTATTTTAATTTTTTATTATTACTTTATTCTAAGTTTTTAAAATTTTTTTATGTTTATTTCACTTTTTTAAAAATATTTTCATGTCACATCTGTAACGCCCCAAATTAGGGGTTAGCATATTAAGCAACTTTAGTCCGATTTATGTTCTGTCTCTTTGAAATTTTGGC
>JANZLC010000009.1:24762088-24778650 GCA_026413385.1 Erythroxylum gracilipes
TATATATGTATGTATCTGTGTATATTAAATACAAGATAAGTTTTTCAAATCTTAACAATATGGTCTGCGATAGCTGAGTGCTACCCATCAGAGACTGAAACCAACTTGGTGGGTTTGGCTCGAAACAGCATTTCAGGACTTAGAGATGAGTTTCAAACGACTTTATTGTCTGATCAAACTGGGTCCAAATGGGTGTTTGAGCAACTAAACAGACATGCAGAGCTGTTCAAACGGAATTCAGAAGCTTTTGCTTTTGCCAGTTGGCTCATGTTTCGATTCAATGAAATCGACTTTGGTTGGGGAAAGCCTGTTTGGGTTGGATTATTCGGAGAAGTTAGTCGGAACAACCCAACAGAGTACTCGAACTTCACGGTGTTAAAAGAAGTTGGAAGTGGCAACGCCATGGAGGCTTGGATGACACTGGACGAGAACATAATGACTGCGCTTGAACAAGACCCTGAATTCTTGGAATTGGCCTCCCTGAATCCTCCCATTTTAACATCAACAGAAGCTGAAGGTTCTGTATTGCTTGTGTGATCATATATTCATATTGGTTATTTAATTTGACCTTTTGTTTTTATTTTTTAATTTAGTAAAAAAGTTATTTGTTTCGATTTTTTACTTTGGTTTTTTATTCTAATTTTTTAAAATTATAAAAACCAAAGTGATTTTTTATTTTTCGTTTCTATTTTCTTATAATCTATTTTATTATTAATTACATATATTATTTATGTATTTAATATATTAATTATCAATAATAATTATAAATACTGTAATTTAATTCAAATTTTGTAATTAATTGAATAAATTTAATTCAATAATTTAAATATATTTAAATTTTCTATAAAATTTTAATAAAATAAAATAATTTTATTAATATTTTGTTAAATAAATATTACATAAAAGACTAAAATTATTTATTAAATTAAAAATTATTTTTTAAGTTTTATCTAATATGTAACTATTATTAATAAACAATATAATTATTTTAATATTAACAAAATTTAAAACTAAAAATCACATAATAAAACTTAAAACTAAACAGCAGCTTATCTTTTACAAACGTAATATTAAATAATCAGTACTTACCATCATAATCAAAATTCTAACCTGCCTTAAAACTTTGGTCATGAAACATAATTAATCTTCTATACACAATGTTATGAATACCGTACCGGATTGAGTTGTAGTATGATACTGTACCGGTATCGATTAGTACCGGATACCGTTTCGAATAATTTTTTAAATTTATAAAATAGTTCCTAAAATTTTTAAAATTTGCAAAATAGTTCATTGATATATTGTACAGTTGTATTGTATACTTTACTATATTACTGTTTATTTACCTAAATTCAATACCAAAAATTAAAAATAAATTACCATTTCACAAATATTAAGAATGTGTCAATTAATGATTTAAGTTTTTACAATTTTACAAATTTTAATTATCAATTTTACAATTTTATATTTGATTATTAATTTTACTACATGTGATTATCAATTTTACGTTTGATTATTAATTTTACATTTAGGTTTAATTTTACATCACCACGGTCACCACCCTAACCATATTTTACAATTCTATTTCCAATTCCAATTCTAATTTTCATATCAGAACAAAATAACAAAACTCAAATCAATAGCTCACTGCTCATGATATTCAACAATTTCAACCTCAACAATTCCATTTCAAAGTCAAATTCAAACCAATTCACATACACACAAATCCAATAACGTAAGCAATTTCATTCCAAAATAAAACCAATTCACAAATCATAAAATCCAAAACCGTGAGATGAGCAGCAAATTCATCAACAAAATCCAATCCAACACAATAAAATTTCTAATTTACCAGCAATATTTCGAAAACAGCAAACAATAGACCCAAAAAAACATTTGAAATTGTCGGGTCTTCGGGTTGTTGGTTTGGGTTTTCGGGTTGTCCACCTTCACAGACGTATCGGGGGCGCGGTGGTGCGGCGTACCGGTGTGCTGGAGCTGCACTGGCGACGACATGTTGCGGTGATGCGGTGGGTCTTCAAAGGACGCCAAACACAATCCTAAATCGGACTCCGAGGAGGATGAGGGAAGAAGGAGAGTGAGACAGATACCGGGGAGGGCCGGAAGGGACAACTGGAGAAGACAGGAAGCGGCGGCGGTGGTGAGAGGAGCGCGACAGTAAGAGGCAAGACGACGGTGAGAGTGAGTGTGAGAGAGAGGCGAGAGTCGAGCGAGAGGGTGAGAAGGTGAGAGCAGAATCGGGGTCTGGGTGGGGGGTGTTTAGGGTTAAAATTTTTAAATTTGCAAAAAAGTCCTCCCACATTCCCAAATTTACGGTACTGGTTAATATTTGGCAATATTTTAGATATCGGCCGGTACCTACCGAAAAACACCGATATTGGCCGGTATTTTCGACCGATACTGAAATAACTTTCATCATACCATTTTCCTACCATATACCAGCCAGTACCGAAGTAACTTTCATCGTACCATTTTCCTACCGTATACCAGCGGATACCAAAGTAACTTTCACCATACTATTTTCCAGCCGGTACCGTACGGTAATCATAACTCTGCCTATATATGTATATATACATTCTTAATCTACTTTATCACACACGAGATTTTAATAAGTTTTTTGATAATTTTCTTACATTCTAATAGCTAACTCGTCGAAATAACATATTGCATAAACAGTTTGATCTGCCTTATAGTTACATCCATTACAGATATAACTGAAACTGCGTTCTTCAATAGCTGAAGGTATTAGTTTTACATGTCCTGTTTATCTCTAAAACTACTTTGATCCTTCCAACTATTCAGGAACGGTAAGAAATACCATCTAACCAACACCAATAAAAGAAGTTACTTCTACAGATTCCTGGTCTGCATCTCCAGTCCCTGACCACTGGCAAAATCCTAGAAATCGAACTGCGTGCCAATTCTTTGCTTATACAAAGAAGATGGTCGTATTCGCTCTAGGATACTTCTCGATCCTACATAACCAAGGCACTGTACAGATAAAATCACCCCCAATAACCTGCCTTTCCTGTCTATACTTTGCTTGTGCTCGTTTATTGAGGCGTACATGTGTGCTATAATCGTGTGCCTTGCTGCTGAAAACTCGCCCTCCAGCTCAAGTCTTCCAGTTATCATCTTCATTCACTATTTTGAGTAATCTGCTCCTCCATTGCAGCTTCTTCAGATGCGCGTCCTTCAGGTGTCAAACCCTCATTGGATTGTTCCTCGAGAGGTAAATCTCCATTCTGACCTGCACCTACTTCAGGTGGCAAACTTTCATTGGATTGTTCCCCGAGAGGTATATCTGCATTTTGAGTTGCAGCTCCTTCAGGTGGCAAGCCCTCATTGGATTGTTCGTCGAGAAGTATATCTCCATTTTGACTACCTTCAACACCATCCATAGCTTCACCTGGCTGGCTTTGCTCCAGTGCGTGATTGTCCTCTACATCTTTCTCAGGCCCGGATACATCCAATGATGGCAAATACTGCTGAAACTGATGATTCATCATACTTGCCTGACAATAAAAGTTAAGAAATGGGCGTCAGACCAGTAGACTTGGGTCGACAGATATTGGAATGCAATTATAGAAGTATGCTTCAATCTTTAGTATGTACTCTAAAATATAGTTTTGCAACTTGGCATGTTTCAGCTCGTATTTGCGAACTAAGATCACTGTGTACCTTTTAGCTTCAACATAATGCTACTGTGAATTGGTCTAATCTGAACTACACAGTTTCTGCTGGATTCAGGAACCAACTATTCACTAACAAGATAGGAAAATTGATGTGATCAGAGAAGGACTGTACCTGATATATTTGATTCATTTTATCAACTACAATGTGGCCCATTTCGTCAATGTCACTCACAAGATAAGGATGTCCAATATCCTCAACAAGCCGTTCTGTGTATGAGGACATCTCATTAAAATTCAAGGCAAGATGGTCAGGCCTCTGCAGCAGAAGCTGAAATGTAGGCTGCAATTCATAGCATTGCTCAAACAATGAACGTCGGCAGAACACGTAGAGTCCAAGTCTGGCACGAGACATAGCAACGACCAATCTTCTAACATCACGAAGATGACCAACAAAGCGAGTCCGCACAAGAGAGAGTAAAATAAAGTCATTCTGCTGCCCTTGAAATTTATCAACTGTAGTGACCTGATATATTACAAATAAACTTGTTATACCAAGCATGGCATGAATATCTTCAACATTCAAACAAAAGAAATATTTCTAACTGAATTAACATAATTTGTCCATGGATAACCCATATAAGTTTCCCAGAGAATGCTGTGGATTAATTTTATTAGGTGATGACAAGAATGACAACAATAATGAAGAGATGGAAGTTATGAAATAAACACTTTTTTTTTCATGCAGACCAAATCTTAGCAAACTCTAATTCAGGGTGATAATATAAATCATCAGTGTCTCACCTTGCTAGGAGGACCAATAAAGTTGTAAGGAACACATCGTCGGTTGATGACATCACGAATCAGAAGTTTCTGACCATTATAAGTTGTCAAGATGGAAATCTTGTTTGCAGGATATCCCAGCAATCGCATATAGATGTAAACACTCACAATATATTCTGCTTCTCCCTCATTCTGATAGAACCAAGGGGAAGGGGCAGTCTCCCCTCTGCCATGGTAATCAGGCACATCCACAAGCTGATATTCATATGAGAATCCTGCATTAGCTCTATGGTATATGCTACTCTCTTTCACAAAAGGAAGATCTCCCAGATCTCGGTACCTCCAATTGTAAAGTCTGGCTATGCTTGGCCTAGCTCTACCTTGGGCATTGAGCTCAATATAAGGAATACCAAGCCGAACAAACCTTGTAAACAAGCTTTGGTCCATGTGGCTGTATTTCTGAAATGCCATGTTCTTCACAACAGGAGGTAACTGGTGATGATCACCAATCAGTACGCAACGCTTAAGCCGGGCATAACCATCCTCCTGCCTTTGAAGTAACATTGGGATGAAAGTTTCAATCTCCAATATCTGGGCACTCTCTTCCATCAACAGGTTGTCATACTTGAAACCTAATTGAAGAAAGTCCTTTCTCTTCAGGGCTGCATGAGTGCAAGTCATTGCTACTATTTTGGCCTGCTTTGTCATAAGGTAATTTGCTCGATCAGCAGTTGATTTAAGCAGTTCAAAAGCCCTACATTCTTCTAGCTCTTGGAACATAGTCTTCAGATGACTAAAGCAACCCTTAGCAGCCCACATATCTTTTTCAAATGACTGACCACTAAAGACAGGTTGAGGAGTGTTGGAGAAGAATTCCTTAAAGGGGAACCGCTCCTGAACAAATGATGGTTTGTCTTCATTACCCACGCAAGCAGCAATGAATTGTTCCCAGCGTGAGTAGACATGAAGCAACCAAAAGTATCCTGCAGTTTCACAAGTATAACCTACGTCCTCAGGAAGTTGGAGTGACTTTGCAAGCCTCTCTACTTCACCAAGTAATTCTAACCGCCGAACAAGCATCGCATTAACACGGCCCTGCCTGCTAAAGTCAAGATCAGTAGCCAGTTCCTGTTCACCTTGACCCAGTCGAAGAAGATATCGTGCTGGAACGTCTCTCTGAAAAAGTTGAGGTATGAACAAGTTTGCATCAAATATGCCATATCAGAGGCACAAGCTAGAAAGGTAGAATTATCTCCTGCAAGATCCTAGGTTTAGATAAAAAATATTTACAATGAAAGGACCACTAAACCCCATACCTGCATAATCTTTTCAAAAAGGTCATTCAAGGCCTGATTCGAATGAGTGATTATTAATGTCCTCTGAGATGGACAGTTATGATATAGTACGTTCAAGATCTGCACAGCAGTATCAGTCTTTCCGGTACCAGGTGGCCCGACAACCATAGTTAGCCCTGGCTGTATTCCTGAGATGATTGCCCCAACCTAGTCAACAAAAACAATAAATGTGTTCAGATATAAATGACATGTAGCATTAAAGACATGATAAATATCTTGTCACTACTTTCTTCTCGGCACCAATCTAGTGTCACATAAATAGCCAAGAACAGAGATCAAGTAGGAATTAGAGATGAAAGCCCATTTGAATGATTACTTTTCAAAGTTTAAGGCACACTGGGAGTTCAAGCCCATTAGCCACTTCTTGGTGATAAAACACTAGTTGAAAGATATGATAAAAAAAGATCCTCAGAAAAGATGGTGTAATTGCAATCCCACTATTTTCATCATCACCAAACTATATAAATTAACATCACTTTCATAACATATCCCTGCCTAGATCTTCTAGAAAGAGGCAGGAATGGAAGTTAAAAACTAAGAAATCCACAGATGAGAACAAATAGGAACAAGGGATGAGAGCAGTTCAACTGATGAGAAACCCAAATCTGAACCAACCATGTTAGAAATGTAAAGAAAGGCATACAATTGAGAAGTTCCCAACAAGACTGAAACAAGTAGCTGCCACCTACCTGAGTCGAAGTAAATCTGACTGCATTCTGTTTTGGCTGATCTTGGGGGTAAGGGCCAGGGTCAGGAGGAATGTATGCTTCAACAATGAGGTCTTCCTTCTTGTTAACAGCATCAATCATGTTGACATCACTCAATGAATCAACAGTAGACTTCTTATTCCCAGGAAGTGCATGAGTGTCACCCTTCAGCGTCCTGGGCAGCCGAATTCGAAAAGGAGGTCTAGGTTCTAAGTTTTCACTGCCATCTGGATTTATAAAAGAAACCTGAGACAAACAAAAGATATCAATGATTGCTGGTATGAGAGGAAGTTGACAATACTCCCAATAATAGTGATAGGAACTGCTAATGTATTGTATCACAACAGTTCATGAAGCCTAGTGGCAGTTATAAAATCAGTACGAGAAAAGCTAAACAACACTCCCAATAATATGGAAAAAGAACAGATCAGAACAGAACTGTGAACTTCTCAGAACTGAGAATATGGTGAATGTTCAGTATGCCATCACAAATTTAAATGAAAAGGCAGTACCGACCTCATAATCTGGGAAACTCTCCTTCAAATGGTCAGCATCCAAAAACGTATCTTTGAAATCTACAGTTTCAAGAAGATCAGGCATATTGGTCCATTGTGCTGCAGAAGGATTCCCATATCCCAGAAATACATTGTGCAACCATTCAGGAACAATACAATATTCATTCATGAGATCTCTTATGGAATCTAGAATTGCTTTGAAGTTGTTTTCCTTCGGTTTTCTTCTCATTAATATATTAAATGTCCCATAAACATCTTCTGCACCTTTCTCTGCAATATCACTGACATCCATATGATACTGTGCTGCGTCTAAAGCAACAGTCACAGTTCTCATTTCACCTTTAGGTGGTTTCCACTCATCCCTTTTGATTCTTCCTGTGAAATCATTCATGAGTGTTCCTTCCTCATCTTTAATCTCTATAACCTCACATCCTCGGACATATTGGAGGCCAAGCCTCTGTGGCACACTAGCCTTCTCAGCTTCCTCTTCACTTAGAGGCTCAAAAGAAGGGCGAATTGACAGTAAAAATAAAACATCATGTTCCTTAAGGGCATCCCATTCTGATCTTATTTGCGCCCTATAACTGGAGATGCTATAAGTAATTTCTGCCGTCACTGATGACGGTTTGACTTCACCAATATTTGGCTGTTTGACCTCTGTGATCTTGAATTCTCTTATTGGCACAGCCATTCTAGACCAACCACGAAAAGAAGTTTCCCCCTCATTGTTTATGTAGGCAAGGAGGTGGGGTACAGCTTCTTGAATATCTTCACGAATCTCATATGTTGATTCAAGTCGGAACAAGTTAAAATTTCTAAGAAGATAATCATGAAGAGTTAAAAATTGCAGGTTAAGTTTTGGAAGAGCCAAACAACCTTCTCCAGAATAATTTATGCTAGGTACAAGGCTTTCATCCCACATAATTTGCTCATTGGGGTACAGTGGAAGAGCATTTATAGCTTCTTTTTGAGATTGTATTTTCTCAAAGAAGGAGACCATAACTTCAATAAGAAAGTCCACTCTTTCAGACCAGGGATCTTCAACTGATACTAGTTTGAGCTGATTAAAGACAGGAAAAGATCAGCAAGGGAAAAATGAAAGTTCCATCTCAAATAATTTCATGAATCTAGATACACAACATATTCTGCAAGTAAGCCCAAATGTGTGCTATACACATAAATCACCATTAATGTTATCCAGCCCATGTTATTGACTAAATTATCCACATATGCACAAGGACAACCACTGTACCTTATGACAAACCAAGTCTCTTAGATCTTCAGGAGTCAACGCACTCAACTTCTTAGACAGGTCAGCCCGCTTGTGAATTGCACCAATGTTAGTTAATGCAAGTTCTCGCAACTACAAGCATCAATGTAGAGCAAAGAGATGAGTTCAAAGGTTTCCACACAACAAAACATTAGGCAAAACCTTATTGTTGGATACAAATTTTGCACACAGAAGTGGCATTTTTTTATATAAATGAAGCAAAGAGAACAGTAAGATTGTTTGAAGGGAAATTGATATTACGACAGACCTTGGGGATTTTTTTGAAGACACAAAGCTGGAAAGCCTGGAAACGGTCATAATGTGATTGAAGCATCTCATCATCATTTAATTGTGTCCCAACATGATCATTGATCTCAAATCTCTCATAAAACTGTAATAAGTCAACCAGTTGTGCAAAGAGCCGGCCCTTTTCATGTCTATAAAGAGCACTTAAATGACATTTTGGAACAACAGCAACATCAGCAACCAAAGGTCTCAGGTACCTGTCCATGTAGAAGAGGTAGCAGAAAATTCAGCAACTGAAAATATATCAGAAGAATTTCTTTTTGTTTTTATGAGATCAAAAGCCCAACCATTTTGTACATAGAGACAAACTTACATAACCACCACCCATGCAAACAATTGGCTGGTGAGAACTATATTCCATTGGTATTTGGAGAAATTGGTAGCAATAAAGTGATACGACAACAGCTACAGTACATACCTCCTTGTTGGTAGTTGGCTCAACAGATCAATAAGAAATTCCATAAATCTTTCGCAGTACAAGACTGCAGCATCATCAACTAACCCACCACTGATATCAAATCCATCCTCTTGATTAGGAAAAACCTTGAAATCAAGCACCTGAAAACAAATGAAAGAAGCATTTAGTTTCTAAACAAGCTAGCATTTGAGGCAAGGGATGTTTATTGCATTAAGTTTTGACTTCAAAAGTAAAGTAGAACTTTACATCAAGAAACTCTTCCATCAGATTTCTCAAGAACTTCACTTCAAGCAAAGATGATGGGTCAAAAGGCTCTCCTCGCTTCATTGCTTCCTTAGTCTCTCTCCTTATCATCCTTTTCCATTTCTTGATCAGATCTGGATTGAGACAAATCTCCACCTGCAACTTATACGATCACAAGATAATCATGTACTAATATTGATAGAACTTTTAAGAAAAAACAAAAATAACACGAGCAGATCATACCTGAAAGCGGCCAATCGACAAACTGTGCCATGACTGAAGACTTGCTAATCTCAGGACTGTCTCACTAACAATTTCATCTTCCAAACTCTATGCAACAGGATTCCAAATTAGGTGAAAATGGAAAGAATAATATGAAGAAAAAACAGACTTAACATATGGTTTGAGTTTTCTACAAGGAAGGTCTTAAAAAAAAAAAAACTGAAATCCTGTTAAGCTTTATGTTCGTAGCATAAACAGATGTTTTTATATGGTATTACACTTCTGACTGAAGCCCTATTATAGAAAGAGTGTTATGACACTATAACAGTAACAAAAGCATGTCATGTCAACAGCCAATGCATCAACGGAAATCATAAATTGGGGTGATAAAATACCTGAAAGGCGTTGATCATGAAAACTAAGTAATTAGTCTTCTCTGCTATGCTTAATTCTCTCCCCTACAAAAAGATTGGAGAAACAAATGAGTAAAATATACAAAGATAGTAAAATTACAAACAAACCCAATGTATCAAATACTTCTTGAAAGACTAAATTCGGGAAAAGCTGTCATAAAATGAAAGTTCAAGAATGAAAAGAAATCCATAAGTCGTCTGATTACATAAGATGGGAGCAAAATGATTAGCCATGTACAAAAACACGAACAGATTAATTTCCAAGACAGATAGGAGTATTGATTACATGTTCCTATATCTTGACACAATCTGCATTACCTCACATATGGGAACATGGGGAAGATAGTCCAAAGAAGGGAAAAAAAACAATGAGGCAAAATTAACAACTTACAAAATAGGCTACAGGACACAAACCTCTTTCAGTTGAAGAACCCTCCAAAGAAATCCTTGGAAAACATCTTTACGGTCATAAAAGCATAACCAAGCCGCCACATTTTCCCGAAACTGCAATTTAGAAATGAAAGTAGTGATGAAATTCATTCTTACAAGCAATTAGCTTCATAATGATCTCTTAAAAAAAAAAAGCTTCATAATGAACCCACAAAAAATTATCCCAATAAGATACACAAAATTGTAGTATGTACAGATTTATCTTTTAAGGTCAACGTTGGAGTTTACTAACATCAAATCCCTACTCAGCGCATTAGCTAACACAAGCCGACATTTGTATACAGCCTACTTGCATACAATATTCAACTACTGAAATTACCTTCTCATTAACCATTAGAATCATGGACATAATATGCTCAAAAGTGGCTGTTTCCGGATCAAAATTCGGCCACAAATAATTCTCCAAATACTGACTAACTTCCAAAATCATCACTCTCTGTAACGGAACGGTCTTTCTTCCCTCTTTCAATCTCAACTCCGTCTCGTATATCTGCTTCACAAGCTCTGGATCGAAAGCATTCCGCTTCTCAGCTTCTACGCCAGCGGCATTTAGCCAATTCTCCGCTGCTATTTTCGTCAAACGGTCGCGTTGAATCTCCAAAAGAGTTATCGAATTAGGAAGCGTAGAACTGGGTTTCGACTCCGCCTGTTTGTCTCCAAGCTGGTTGGGAAACTCCGTCGGGTACTCGGCGACACGGTGGCGCTTGAAGTCATAAGCGCCGGTGCCGTACACTTTGGTCATCTTGGAGACCACGAGGAAAGTCTGTTGTTGCTAACAACTTTGAAATTGGAAACTAAATGGATTGGCGGGATTAAGGATTTGAATTAGGGTTAGGGTTCATGAGATGAATTGGAAAATCGAAAAAGGGATTTAAGCGGTTTGGAGAGGAGTATAGTATTCCCAGTGGCGGTAAGAACAGAGCGAGTAGTCGGGTCTTAAAGGCCCACTGGTTCGGATTTATTCCCGACTTGCCAGGTTTGATCCGAACCGGTATTTATTTATAAATTTAATAATTTATATAATTTTCATAATCGTTTGTAACCATTTTTAGTGATTGAGCATGTTGGGATTGAAAGCGCAATTTTAATATTAAGAATTGCAAGGTTGACTTAGTTGGTCCAATGTGAAATCCACATATTAAATTTGATTTAATTATTTTTTAGGTCAATTTTACTTTTGTATTTGAAGAGCTTAAATTCTTAATTTAATTTAATTTTTAAAATTTATAATCAACTACTTAAATTTAATTAAACTTTCGCAAATGAAATTTAGATTGGCTTTGAGTTGGACGTAAGTCTGGTACAAACCTAATCTATCATTTTGTTTAATTAAAATTAAACATGTTAAAATTTAGATATAGAAATATTTCATTTTTTCTACTTAAATTTGTGATTTAGATTAAATAAAGTGAAATAATGAAAATAATCAAAAATTAATTAATCAAAACAATAAAATTCTTTTAAATTTTAGGTTCTATTCAAATTAAAAATATGAATACACGAATAAACAAATTTAATCAAAATATTTCAATTAAATTTAAAGTTCCAATAAGGTCAAATTCTAATTTAATGTCTTTGAAATTAAGTTTGAATTTGAGAAATTTTAATTAAAGTTTTTTTAAGGCATGAATCATATCTGATCCATTGTTATTTCCTAATACAAAGACTTAGAGATGATAATAGGTCAGGCCAGACCCGGGCCTTTCCTACTGACCAAACCAAAAGTAACACTATCTGAACCTAAGTTTGACTTGACCTGAACCAAATTTTTAAAATTAAAATTGACAAAACGATGTCATTTTGCTTATAAAAGTGGAGTCTTAGACCGAGTCCAATTTTTCAAAAAACTAAGCCCAAGTTTTGACTCGTTGACTTCATGGTGAAACAAGGTGGAGGCAGGAAGGGGCGAGATAGGTCTAAACCAATCATCATCTCTAAAAGTTATTGTTTTCACCGGTAACACTTTGGCTTATTAAAAGTGCTATTGAAGAAGAAACTATCCCAAAGGAAAACAAATATTAAACAATTTTTTAAGACTGCACCGACGAATATTTTGAGGATCCAAGACTTACGGGGTGTTTGGAAACCTTCAAATTGAATTCATTAACGAATTGGATTGAATTACATTAATGAGATTAAATTGAATTCAATTTACACTGCTTGGAACAAACCCAGCAATATTAGAATTGAATTCAATTACACTGTTTGGAACACAATCAAAATGAATTCAATTATTTCATATGACATTTTTACCCTTGACTACAAAATATTATTGTTAAATAATAAACATTCACACTTATATAGGGCAAGTTATAAACATCAATTTCATTATAAGTGATATCATCAAAAAAGTTCATTATTGAAATGAAAAGAAAAATTTGATTGCAAATGACAATAGGCTAAACCGAGATATGAAGATAATAGAAAACTATTATAATTTGGAAGCTTAAAAATGCATGAACAAACAGTAGTTCTTTTGCATTGACAACTACAAGGCACTATCAAATTTTGAAATTCCACTTCAAATTACATAATATCATAACAAGTTTAACATATCTTCCTGTGATAAGAAGACATAAGATCGTTACATTAGAAAATTAAATAAAAAGCATTCATATTTGCATAGAGCAAGTTACATCATCCATAAAGTTCCACACTTAAATAGAGCAAGCTCTAAAAACCTAACACCAACCCATCTTCCTAGAAAACCAATCTAAACGTAGTTCAACTGGACATGCAAAAAACACACTAATAAAGATAGGACGTTCTACAACTGATCAACTGCATCCAAGAGAATACTTCCTTCCAATCTTAATTCTTTCATTGCTTCATATATTTCCTCCTCTTTTTTAACACAAGGGTTTGTGGCTACAATAGCTTGTGCAATTTCTTTCATTGCATTGGACATAACTTGTAATTCCGAAGAAATTTGATCTTGCACTCGTGCTTTTCTTTTCTTACCCGCGTAGGATGGCTTTGACACTGAAGGAGTTGATGATGAGGGAGCTTGAGTTGTTGGTGTTGTTGGAGTACTCTCTCTCTCAAATGGATAAAAACTCTTTAAATGAACCTCATTATTTGCTTGCATATTATCAATATCCTCAATATTCATATCACACCTTTCCTTTTCCCATCTTTGAACCTTTTCCTTTGCACTTTCAGCTTCAGATCTGGTAGCTCTATCTTTCTCATAGATCTCGCGAACAAGGTCCAAATTAGGTAAAGGCTTCTCTCGAATATGTTTCACCTTTTCGTTAACCTATCAATCAAAATACAAGAAACTATGTCAACAAACTTCATGCATAAAAAATAATCAAATATAAAAAAAATAACTATATAAGTATTAAATAAAATACTTGTATCAAACTTTGCCACACCTTTGGAACAGTTTCAAATGTCTTGGTAACATCATTCCATCCAATTCCACTTCTGCCATCAAGAAATATTGCCAAATGCATTTCTTCCCTTAAAGTTCTCAACCGATTTACAATTTTGCTCCATTTAATCTTAACCCAAAATTTTCATTAATTTTTTTATTACCTCTCTATATGCACCAGCATTAAAATTTCTACCCTCCTTTTGGCCTTTATTCTTTTGCTCCCTAAGAACTTGAAGCATGCACTTATCCATTTCATAATTCCACCTCAAATATCCATCAACTTTTTTTTCATCATAATTCACCTCTACGTCCATCGTGTCACCTATTTTTTCCAAACACATTCCAACACAAACCATCTTATACTGTTATTAACTCTTACTTTTCTCAACAACAAAAACAAGCATAAAATTGTTAAAGATAATTACATTCAAAGGACGAACAATCATGTTTACAAGTGGCAGTAATAAAAAGAGAAAAAAAACATAAACAAAGTTACATAATGTAATGATAAAAATTTCAACAAATCAATGTTGACAAATGTAATCATTCCACATATGCGCAGCTATACTATTTCTTATTATTTCTCCTATCCTACCATCTTCATTCCTAGCAATTCCTCCAAAGACATTATCATCCTCATGATCACTATTCAATAGCTTCTATCAACTCTTGCAACAAGTTCTTCATCCGGATCATATTGTATCAAAAAGTTGTGTAAAACACAACAAGCTAACATAATTTCAGATAATGTGTTCACATAATATATTGTCATCTCAGATAAAATGGGAAATCTACACTTTAAAACACATAATGCCCTTTCAATTGCATTACGTAATGAAGCATGTCTTAAGTTGAATAACTCTTTTGCATTAGTTGGAGCCTGCCAAGAATACTCTTTTAAATGATATCGAGTGCTTCTATAAGGAGCAATAAACCGGACCTCGGCATATACCTAGCATCAACTAAATAGAATTTACCTATAAATAAAAGTAAAACCATTTACTATATGCTTATTGACAATAACACTTTTTGTATATAATATGAAATTTAATAATCTCCAACTAAAAGATACCTTGAGGAACAATGAACTTATCTTCTTTAGCTAATGCATTATCTAAAATTCTTGAATCTGAGACTGAACCTTCCCATCTAAGTAAGATGTATGTAAATTTCAAGTCAAAAGTGCATGCAACCAAGACATTCATTGTAGGATAACTCTTCTTTCCTCTATATCTTGATATATTTTCCTTTGAAACTTTTGCTTTGATATGTGTTCCATCAAGAGCACCAATACAATTCTAAAAAGTCCATAAAATGTATTAGAATTTTTTTATTAATATAAAAAAGTATGTTTTTGTATATATTGTTTTAAAAAAATAAGTGAAAATATGGATAAAATTTTCCTCTGCTGTTGATTATTTCAGGAGGGACAATCAAACCATTTGGTTGAACCAAAAATTGATCCTCGAGGGTAATTATTGCTATGGGTACTTAGTGGAATTGACAACTAATTGTTTCAGTAGATCGTCGGAAAAAGAAGCTTTTTGAACGAGTGTTAGCTCTACCACTTAAAATATGTAAAAATGTTCCAACTTGTTCCTCAACCAAACTATATTGGTTATCTCTTAACAGTCCCCTCCCACGAAAAATTGAACATAAGCGAATAAATGCATCGTAACTCATGCGTAAAATGCTACATGTATTATAATGTATCTCTATTGCGGTTAGTAATTCTTGATGTACAATTTCTCTATGACCTCTTTTTGGATGCACTAGTTGTCTATTAGCTTGAGACATATATTGATATATATGTCTCAAACAAACCAAATAACCCTCATAAGCTACCATAGCAAGTAGAGCATTTCTTTCAAATCATCTCATATTGCCTGCATTTAAATTTTATTTATTGTCACAAAAGAAGTAGAAAAAAATATTGACATATTAGTTCGTACTCTTATGATGCGTTCACATCTTGAAAAAGAAAGAAAGGGAACAGGACAGCTTCAAAATTTCAATGAAACCAAGAATTGCATAGATACATAAGAGAATGGTATTCACCATAATAATCATCTAGAAAGATGGATCACTTCTATAATTACTAAAAAAGTTTTTGGATAATGCATATACTGGATTGGAACAGTCATGACTAGGATACACAATGACTAGTGCTCACACAAGTAAGTGTCATAACAATAAGCACCGAATGCATTCCAGGTGGTAAATGCCTCAAACTAGTCAAGAAATTTACTAACACAGCTCTAGGACCATCATTAAATGTTACAGTTTAATCACTGACAAAATTCAAATGCTTTTGGTCCAAATTTTGCTTATAGTCAACATTGGTCGTGTCTCTACCAAAATTGCTGACTAATAGTGCATCAAAATCTCAAATATTAGACTAACAAGTCTCACTACATCACAAATCAACTTGTTAACTCTATAAAGGATACAAATCATTTCATAAGCATATAATATAAACTGTAGCAACACCCAACATTTATATATGATTGAGCAAACGAACAAGAGAATGAAACAATAAGAGCATGAGAATCTCCGAGACATCATGTTCCTGCTTGGTTTTAATGAAAAGGTTCACCAACGTAACTTTATTGTACAAAGGAATAATGGTTGTGTTTTAATATAGATTATGCTGTAAAAAGTGAGCTTCAACTTGTAACGCCCCAAATTAGGGGTTAGATGATTTTAGTACGTTTATACTTGCTATGTGCATATTGGCATGAATATTTTGGCATGCATTCATGGCATTTTCTGGGTACATTGGTGTAATGAAACTTCGGATTGATTCGGACAATATTAATATAATTTTAGTAATTTGTGGATACTTCAA
>JANZLC010000009.1:24778750-24799214 GCA_026413385.1 Erythroxylum gracilipes
GTGAACTAGTCTGATTTGATTGTACTGTCTTGGGTGGCATCCACTTATCCTCCCAGGGGGTATTTGGGTGTTACACAACTGATATGTGCGGTGCTCCTTACTAATAGCTCAAGTTCCAATTCTCAAACATATAAATAAGCAAAAGAAAGAGAATTTTCTATCAACAAATAAATCACAATTTTCAAATTGGCTGCTTTAGACAAGTGTATTAATTTCCTATTGTGTGATTCAGCTGAGAGGAGTTGATTGTCCTACTTACCAAGTGTGAAATTCTTCAAAGGGAAAGGCATCAACTGAAAGTAGCATAGAACAACAAAGTGGTGTTTAAAGCAGCTATATTGAGGAATCAGCTGTCATCGAGAACAATATCAAGTCAAGGATCTATCAAGTGCAATTCACTCCCTTTAAAAACGAACACCAACCACTCCCTTAAAAAACCCGTAACCTAATTTCCCCTAGAAACCCAATCCACAAAATACGAAATTAACACAAACCTGTCGGAGGTGCCAAAGAGAAGGTGTTGTTGTTCTTCTTGGTGGGAGGGTGGCTGCATTGAGGAGTGGCTGTGTTGAAAAGTAGTGAGATGGGAATTGAAGAGTGGTTGCGTTGAAGAGTAGTGAGATGGGAGAAGAGTGGCTGCAGTTAAAGAGATAATAGGGTCATTGCGTGGGTATTATTGGAAGACTCATTTTCAACGTTTAAAAACGAGAGTTGCAGGCGTTTGTAATACAATTCACGAGGGTTTGTAGCTGAATTGAATTTATAAAGAGTAGTGGGTTTCAATTACATATCTGAATTAAATTCATCTTTGTTTTTCTGTTCCAAACAGTTGAATTGAATTCAAAGTTGTAATTGAATTCAATTCTTATGGTTCCAAATAGGGTGTTAGTGGGAGAAGAAAGGACAATGAAGAGACGAACAACAACAAATATCGTTCTCAGACAACTGCGCAAGAGAGCAGCAACAGATCCTTCTTCTTTTTTTTCTTCATCATCTTTTCTATTCTCTTATGTTTAATATTTAAAAATAAAATTAATAAGAAAAGTGGAGTTGTTGATAATGGCGTTACCGTTGCTTTGCTTATAAAAGCTTCTTACTTTTCAAATTTGTTCACATGATTTGTCGTTTATACCCCTGTATTTTGAATGCTTCGTAATTTCAATTTCTCTGGCTTTCTCACTCTTTCTCTTATGTTCGTTTGTATGACTAAACTTGTCCTAAAATTATCTAAAGAGAACTTAAATTTTTACAGTATTTCAATATTACCCTTATGTGAATCCCTCCTTGAATAAATAAGCAAACATGACCAAGTTGCGATTGCGCACTACTAAATTTTATTTCTTTTTATTTAATTCTATTTTTAATTTAAGATTTTTTCTGAAAAGAAAGCCTTCGTTAATTTATTTAGAATATAAGTGACATTCCACACCCTATCCTCTTACACTGAACCTAATATTTTCATAAAAGCGCTAGGGTTAGGTCGATTGACACTTATTAAAATCAAGAAACAATTAAATTTGTCGTTTTAATTAGCAATAGATTATTTTAGGATTATTAAATATATGTATCTATTCAACAAAATCTAAAACTATCATAAAATCAGTAAAACTTAAGAATAAATTAAATATCCATACATAATTGAATTCAATAAAACTATTCGATCTCATAATCGATCTAGAATTAAAGCTTTAATATAATCCTCTAACTAGAATAATAAATTAGTTACAAGTTATTCAAAAGAAATAACACATGATTATTATTGACAAGTAATTATCTTACTGCAGAAGTTTAGAGGAAGAAAAAAACATTGGAAAGCTCCTCGGTAAAAAAAAAACTCCAAAACACTACGCACGTCTTCTATCCCTTACAGCAGAAGGTGAACCAGCGTAGACATCTCCAATATCTGGTATACTTTCAAATGTTGCCAAAACTCTAGAAGAAGACGTACTCGTTTTCTCCAAAAAAACTCCAGCAGCTGCGGCGTCCTTGTTTTTTTAAGTCGCTTTCATATATTTTTTTCTGCCCCCTAAACCTACGTACGTTCCTTCTCTCTGTAAAACAAAAACCCTCCAAGTTAAAAACTTCCCACATCACCCAGTCCACTGCGTTTTTGGACTGTTCTTTTTCTCCTAGGTGCTATCGTTTTATTTTTGTCATTTATGCTTCTTTTGCTTTACGTTTTGCTCTTGTGGTGTCGGTTTTTTTTGTTCTTTTGGTATGCTACTGTTTGTCGTTTTCAGCTGGCTATTTTTCCTTCTGCTACTGTCGTTTCATTCTTTCTGCTTTGGTTTGCTACGTCGTTTTCTTCCATTGGGCTCCTCTGCTAGCTGTTGACGTCTATCTTCTGCTTTTTCCTCCTTTGTGCTGCCGTTTTGTTCTCTCTGTAAAAAATAAAGTGCTCTTTAGATAATTTTAGGACAAGTTTAGTCATATAAACGAACATATGAGAAAGAGTGAGGGAGCCGAAGAAATTGAAATTATGAAGCATTCGAAATACAGGGGCATAAATGACAAATCATGTAAAAATTTTGAAAAGTAAGAAGCTTTTATAAACAAAGCAATGGTAAATTTGAAAACAAATTTCACTTCTGGTCCGATGTGAAATCAACAAATTAAATTTTATTTTTAAAATTTATAATCAACTACTTAAATTTTTTATTTTATTTTATTTTATTTTTAAAATTTATAATCAACTACTTAAATTTCATTAAACTTCGGCTAATCAAATTTAGATTGCCTTACGAAAAGATTGGCTTTGAGTTGGACGTAAGTTTGGTACAAATCTAATCTATTATTTTATTTAATTAAAATTAAACATGTTAAAATTTAGATATAGAAATATTTTATTTTTTAACTTAAATTTGTGATTTAGATAAAAATAAAGTGAAATAATAAAAATAAATCAAACATTAATTAATCAAAACAATAAAATTCTTTTAAATTTTAGGTTCTATTCAAATTAAAAATATGAATACACGAATTAACAAATTAAATCAAATTATTTCATGAAAATTTAAAGTTCCAATAAGGTCAAATTCTAATTTAATGTCTTTGAATTTAAGTTTGAATTTGAGAAATTTTAATTAAAGTTTTTTAAGGCATAAATCGTATTTGATCCATTGTTAAAGACTTAGAGATGACAATAGGTCAGGCCAGACCCGGGCCTTCCCTACTGACCAGACCAAAAGTAGCACTATCTAAACCTAACTTTGACTTGAACTAGACCATTTTTTTTAAAATTAAAATTGACAAAATGATGTCGTTTTGCTTATAAAAGTCAAGTCTTAGACCGAGTCCAATTTTTCAAAAAACTAAGCCCAAGTTCTAACTCATTGACTTCAGGGTGAAACGAGGTGGAGGCGGGAAGGGGCAGGGCAGGTTTGAGCCAATTGTCATCTCTAAAAATTATTGTTCTCGCCAATATCACTTTGGCTTGTTAAAAGTGATATTGAAGAAGAAACTATCCCAAAGAAAAACAAATATTAAACAATTTTTTAAAACCGCATCGGCGAATATTTTGAGGATCCAAGACTTAGTAGGAGAAGAAAGGATAATGAAGAGACGACATGGGAGACCCATCAACAAATATCATTCTCAAACAACTGCACAAGAGGAGCAGCAATAGATCCTTCTTCTTCTTTCTTCGTCTTCTCTTCTCTTCTCTTCTCTTTTGCCCGGGAGAGGAATGAATTTGACCCGAATCATTTGTCTAGATCCCACCTAACTTGAATTGATTTGATTTGGCTTAAACCGAGACCATTTGACCAAACTCAATTTGGTAGGCCCAGGTTGACTAGATCTGGAAATTACTCAGCCCATTGCTTAAAAAGGCCCAACCCAATTAGCTTATCTCCCCATTGCCTTTAATCAAATTACAAAATCAATTAGACTCAGCCCTACTTGATTCGACCAGACCCATATATAATTGATTCGCCCCAACCTAACTTGACCCGACTCGAACCGACCTGGGTCGAACAATCACCAACAGGTCAGGTTCCACCAGAGGAACACCATGAACCTCCGCAAAACAAGTTTTTAGCTCTTCAAGCCACGAGATATTTACGAATTTAACAACAAAAAATGCTGCTCCTGTTTGCCAGAGGACGCTTCCTCTGGTCAGGTAATGGAAATTTACTAAATTAGGCTCCAAAAAAACGTACGTAAATATAGAACATTATAGTTACCAAAAACGATTCTTTAGGCATGGATTATTTCTTTAGCATAGAAAGAGACTAAGTCTTCCTTTACTCAGTCATTGCAAATATCTATTTTGTTAGCTATAATCCAAGAATATCTCAACTTATTTCAGTTTGTAAACTTCTATATATATCCTGCTCATTTTGTAAATCAATCATCAATTCAATAAAAAATTATTATTACTTCTTTATCTTATACTCTTTATATGGTATCATAACCCCTGTTGCCATAAGAGCATTACCTCTTAAACACTCCTTTTTTTTTTCTCTCCTCTTTCTATTCCTTATAGCATCAGAATCCTCTCCACCTAAAACTCCAATCATGATCTCCTTCACCAACAATAATCATTCCCATAATAATCCACTAATCTCCATCAACACAACCACTCAAATTCCATTCAAGCTGTCTCGTGATGGAAACTATGCTTTATGGAGGTTTCAATTCTCCAATCTTCTATTTGGTTGTGATTTAATGCACATAGATGGCTCTCTTCCTTGTCCTCTTAAAATTGACTCATAGGATGGTGATACAGCTTCAACAACTAATCAACACAAAAAATATGGTTGCACCAAGATCGTCTTATACTCCAAGCCATTCAAGCATCCTTGGCTGGAAACATTGTTCCACTTATCTTATCCTCAAAGACTTCATCTGAAACATGGCAAAAACTTGAGGTCACATTTGCAAATCGCTCAAACACCAGAATACTTACCTTATTGTCAAGCTTAATGCAAACATCTCGAGAAGGTGTCTCCATTTCGGATTATATGCAATCAATTAAGTCTATCGTCGATGACTTGGCATTGATTGGTCATCCATTAAGTGACGTATAAATTGTTGCACATTCATTGAATGGTCTAAGTTATTATGACAAAGAACTCAATGCAACCATACGAGCAAGAGAAACACTAATGACATTTGAAGAGCTTCACGACAAACTTCTTAATCATGAAACCTTTCTTAAACAAGAAGAAGGAAAGAAAATCACATCACTCATCATTGCCCAATTCAAACAGTGCTCAACCAATCCATACCACAATAATGGAATAACACTACAAAAAAAGGACCCAAACCTTAACATTAAACACCCTCATATACCTTAACTACCAATTATCCACTATCAAACACTAGACCTAACCTCACACCAAAAAACATACACCCAACATCCTCTCCCTGGTACTCAAATATCACTCTTCCTCTCGCCCCATCTGTCAACTTTGTGACAAAATTGGCCATACAACAAAAAATTGTCGCTCTCGTTCCAAGCCATCACTAACTCAAACTGGCCTCAAGCTAACATCACTAGTAATGATGTCAACAACAAACAAAATCCATGGTCGGTGGATTGGAGATCCTCTCATCCTCTAACTTCAGATCTAAACAATCTCTCTATTCATTCTGAATATGATGGAATTGATGACATACTCGTTGGAGATGGTAATGCCATACTAATCACTCATACAGGCTCAACACAACTCTCTTCCTCTCACAATTTCTTTCAATTAAATAATGTTCTATGCTCATCACACATTTCAAAAATTTATTATCAGTTTCTAAATTTTTTAAGACTGAGAACACCTCCATTGATTTTTTTCCTCATTTTTTTAATCAAGGATCTGAATACAAGGGCATCATTGGTCCGTGGCTAGAATAAAGCTGGTGTTTATGAATGGCCATCTCTTCCCTCACCTCAACAACAACCTACTTCTCTTCACATGTCCATAATTGGTAATAGAGACTTATGGCACCATAGATTTGGTCACCCATCAAACAATATTCTTTGCAAATTTGCTTTTCATTTTCTACGTCTGATGCAATTCATTGTGAATCTTGTTTAAGTAATAAAAGTCATCGACTACCTTTTGGAATAAACACCATTCCTTGTTCCTCTCCTCTGGAAGTTGTTTACACAGATGTTTGGGGTCCAGCTCTGTCTCTCTCTTTTGATAATTTTAGATATTATGTTATTTTTGTTGATTATTACACTAAATATTCATGGATGTATCCATTGAAAACCAAGTCCCAAGTTACTGATGTGTTTATTAAATTGAAAAACCTGGTAGAACATTTTTGCTAGATGCCAATCAAAACCATTTACTCCGACAATGGCGGCGAGTATAAAGGCCTAACTCATACACTTTCCCAATCTGAAATTCAACATCTGCGATCCCCACCCTATACTCCTCAACTTATTGGTAAAGTTGAGCGAAAGCATTGCCATGTTGTCGAAACAGGACTTGCTCTTCTTCACTGTGCTTCCTTGCCCATCAAATATTATATTACTGCCTTCCAAACAGTTGTATACCTGATCAACAGCATGCCCACTTCTGTTCTTCAGTTCAAATCTCCCTATGAACAATTATTTCACCAACTACCCAACTATGACAAACTTAGGGCCTTTGTTTGATTGTGTTACCCATACTTAAGTCCTTATGCTCCTACAAAACTTCAAACATAATCCAAACCTTGTATCTTCCTTGGCTACTTCATACCACATAACATATATATCTGTCATGACCCATCAATAAATTCCACCCATATATCAAGGCATGTAATATTTTGTGAACAAATATTTCCTTTTAAATCCTCACAAACAAGTACTACATAACCACCTCACTAACAATTGTTCACATGGTATCCTATATTGACACCTATACCTAAGGACCCACTTCCACCCCTTAACCCCAATTATCCTTATAATTCTCACTCACCTGACACGTTACCAATACTACCCATCATACTCACAACCACAAAAATTAGTCATACCCAATCTTAGTTCCCCACAACAAGTAAATACATCACTTTTTCCTACCTTTATTGAATCTCTTACCCCTCTTGACAACTTGCCACTAATCAAAGATCAAACCTCATCACCTTTACATCATGTACCCATCTCCGCATTCTACTACAATTGTTTATAATCATATAAAAGTATGAGGGTTTCGGATTACGAGGTTGGATATCCGGTAACGGGATCCAACATAGATGGTATCAGAGCAAGAAGAGTTTATAAGAAATCATGTGTTCGTACGAGGGAATCTGTAAAAGTAGTTGGATTTCGAAAACGGGATCCAACAACAATTACACTTCCTCATCAATCCTCTCGTGTCATTATCGCCAAGTCCAAAACAAGAAGTTTGAAGCCTCGTCAAATACTTAATCTACTCACCTCAAAACAACCCTCCCTTTTACTTGAACCCACCACAGGCAAACAATCTCTTTAACATCCTCAATGGTATGATGCTTTAAATGCAAAATATAATGCACTAATTATAAATAACACCTGAAAACTTGTTCCTCCCAACCTTACCAAAAATATCGTTGGTTGCAAGTGGATTTTTAGAATCAAAACCAACCCAAATGGTTATATATCTCGTTATACAGCTCACCTTGTTGCCGAAGGCTTTCACCGATGTCTAAGTGTTGACTTCACTGAAATATTCAGTCCCATTGTTAAACTGACCATAATTTGTGCAATTCTCACTTTGGTTGTTAATTGTGGTTAGGAATTATATCAACTCAATGTTAAAAATGCATTCCTCCAAGGTACGCTAACTGACATTGTTTTTATATAGCAACCTCCTAGTTTTCAAAACAAAGAATATCCAAATCATGTGTGTCAGTTAAACAAAGCCATCTACGGCCTACACCAAGCCCCAAGAGCCTGGTATCATGAATTACAATCCTATCTTCTTCAACAAAAGTTTCATAATTTAGTCTTTGATAATTCCTTGTTCATCTTTCATAATGGTTTTGTTCTCATTTATTTGCTAGTCTATGTCGATGATATTATTATCACCGGCAATAACCCCCACGTAGTCCAACAATTTATTAAAACCCTCTCTTTTAGATTCTCTTTAAAAAACCTGGGGGGCCCTCTTCAATACTTCCTAGGGATCGAAGCTAAAAGAACACCTCAAGGACTCTTCTTGTCTCGACACAAATACATCAATGACATCCTTTCCAGAGTATATATGCTTGATGCTAAACCAGTGACAACTCCCATGTTCAACAAAACTAGCATAAAGCTATATGATGGCACTCCCAAAATAGATGCAACACAATTTCAACAAATTATTGGCTCACTTCAATACTTTTCTCTTACTCGACCTAATATTTCTTTCCCCATAAATAAACTATCTTAATTTATGTACAATCCCTCTCTATACGTTGGACAACCGTCAAACAAACCCTCTGATATCTCAAAGGCACCCTACATCATGGAATCCACCTCAGAACAACTACAAACACATATTTACATGCATTTTCATATTCTGACTGGGTTGGTAATTCAGATGATCTTACATACAGTTCTGTTTATGTCTTTATTGGAAGCTCCCCTATCAGCTAGTTTTCCAAAAAAAACAAAAAACCATTACTTAAAGTCAACTGTAGCCAAATATAGATCCATTGCAAGTACCGTTGCTGAACTCAATTGTATTACTAACCTTTCGCAAGAACTCCATCAACCTGTCTCTTCAACTCTAACCATTTACTTCGACAACATTGGTGCCACTTATTTATATCGCCATCCTGTCTTCCACTCTCGTATGAAATACATTGCACTAGACTTTCACTTTGTGAGAAACCAAGTTCTGGCACAACAATTGAAAGTTTCTCACGTTTATACAAGTGACCAACTTGCTGACTCTCTCACAAAAGCTACATCAAAAAAGCAATCTATGTTACACAGGTCCAAGATTGGCATCCACAATGGATGCACAATCTTGCCGGGGCATGTTAGAACGATTCTTCAGGCATGGATTATGTTTTCAGCATCGAAAGATACAAGTCTTCCTTTACTCAGTTATTACCACTATCTATTTTGTTAGCTGTAAACTTCTATATATATCCTGCACATTTTGTAAATCAATCATCAATTCAATAAAAAATTTTATTATCACCTCTTTAATCTTATGCTCTTTACAAAACTCAACTCTTAATCAACTCCATTTCGCACCTATTTCATGAAGAATCTAGATCGTCCAAACTGAACAACGCACGCACTTAAAGCAACCTCTTAAGCTTTAAAAAGAATCTTCCTCAAAGATCTCATCAAACAGAAGCGTGACGTAATTTCAAGTGTGTACGCCAATTGTACAAACACATTAGGGAGAGGGGATGAGAGAATTACATCCATAGTAATTCGCAAACTTCAATTATTGAACGTTGAGGAGACTCGAGGGAAGCGAACGATTCAAGGTTCCATAATTCATAAGTGACCTTATGTCACTCCTAGTTGAGTTTTAATGGAGTCAATACCTTAGGCCAGGACAGATCCAATTCAACCTGCCCATTGCAAAGCCTATCCCTACTTAAAAATCAAGAATTTGAACAACATTTTCTTCCACGATCTCTAGTGTTGGGCCAACTAGTGAGGACGATTTATACATTACCTTAGGGCCTAGATCCAAAAAGATATTTAAGGAAAGGATAAAACAAACAGCCGTTAACTACCCTTATCTAACTGTAATTCAACGGCTAGCCCCAGGCGGCAAGAGTCACGCCTACTTTCGTTTCAGACCTATCATCGTAGCTTCAAATTAAGTGTTTTAGGACAAACAACTATGGTGTCTCTTCAACTTCAGTACCCGTGTCTCTCTTCTCTCCCCGAGAATCGCTCGACGATCTCGAACCCCTTTCGCTTCAAAACCTGTCCATTCAAAGTCTCATTCTCTGTGAACTCATCCAACGGAGAATCTTCGCAGTCCAGTTCACAAGACCTTCCAGAAACCACCGCAGAGGCTGATTCTGGTCCAGTTGACCCCGTCAGGCTCGCATTTGAGAAAGCTAAAGAGTATAAGAAAACGGTGGAAACGGGCAAAAGTTTGAAACTTGGGGAAAACCCAGTTGCAGAATCTGGTGTTTCGATAAGTGAGAACAATGGAAGCAGTAAGGAAGTTCCAGCTTCGGTTAAGGCAGCTATGGAAAAGGCAAGTGAGTACAAGAAAAATAAAGGAGGTGATGATGGTGGTGGTGTGCAGAGCGTTACGGGGAGTGAGGTAAACGCAGGTAATTCGTTGGAAAATGTGGCGAATGTGCAACGATTCTTGTTTTTAATTTCATACTTTTATCTTATTTGATTTCTTCGTGAATGAATTCATTTGTGAATCTGAATTGCTATAAAGTACGATGGAATGCGATACTGATTTTAAGAGCATAGAAAATGAGACAGAGTCTGATCAATTACCTCTATATTGTTCTTTGTTAGATGGTCATGATTCACGTTCTATCTCTGTTTTTTAATAGGATCTGAATTCCTTTCATCAACTTCAGACTTATATGTTGAGATCTTCGCATCCTTGCAACCCATGACATTTTGTTTCTGCTCTAATTCTTGAAATGATTGAAGGATAAGAGGACGTACCAAAAATCATTTCTTGAATGTGTCGTTCCGATCGTGAAATAGATGAAATAAATTAAAAAATGGACTTATCGGAACTGTCCATATCCAGTTCATCCTTCAGAATCGTATCACAACCCTGATATGATGAAATAGGGTGAATTGAGGCAGTTTTACTGTATAAAAGGTTAAAGAAAGCATTATATTACTTTGGTTTGTGGAAAGGAAAGTGAATAACCTTGTGAAACATGCATATGTATATTCTTGATCAAATGAAGGCAACATGGGAAGCTTAGGACTCGGCTCAGTGGATAAAGGCGCTGGCAAGAATGGAAAACTATCGATTTCAAGCATTGATTTCGTGGGGCTTAACTTTGCTGATAAGAAAGAAGGAAGGGGACTCCCGGCTGGGTTGGTTCCAATCACAGACCCTTTTCCAGAAGGAGACATGCCTGATGTGGAGATAATTGTTGGAGATACCAGCAAGTTTGATGACACCAAGACATCAAGTGCTAAGCCTAGCCAAGAAGATAATCCAGATCTCTACAAGCCAAAGGTTACTTCATGGGGGGTCTTTCCAAGACCTGGAAACATTTCCAAAACTGTAAGTTCAAACAGATACTTTAGTTGTTTTCTGAAAGTTAATCACTTACCAATCCTTAAACTAGTTGCTTCCTTGTCGGATAACTTTGTAAAGAAGTAATCTTACGAAGTTGAATTCAGCATAACGAGTGTGTGTCAGCTTTCTGTTTCTGGTTTAGTGGCTAACTGCATATAGTGTTCCAACTGGTTTATACGGGCTTTGAGCATTCAAATAGATTAAAATCTTAAATTCTTTTACATAAATAGAAATCTTCATTTCAACTTCATACAGATTGTTCCTCAATGTTTTAGTAAGCAAGCTCATGATAAAAATTCTACATCTAACTATAATTGTTTGCGTGCTAAGTTTGGTGGTGGAAAAACTATTCGCCCTGGTGATGTGCTTGAAACTGCAGAAGAAAGAGCTGCTAAAGACAAACAAACACGAGAATTAATTGCAGCATACAGGAAGAAAATGGGCTTAACTATTGATCCAAAGCTGAAATATGAGTGTGAGAAGGTAAATTTTCTCTTGTCCTCCTTTCACTACACATGAGGAAAAAAACATTGGAGAAAGAAAAGTTGGCATTTACTTTTATGTGTTGTTGCAGCTTTAAAGCTTGATGGAACTTAACACAAATTCTAATATTAAAAAGAAAAATTAAGAAATTTCTTTAGTGATACATATCTAAGCATGGTAGTTTAAAGTCATTAATTGGCATATAGGTAGCAATTGTGTGATAGTAGCATGCAACTTCAACTTGGATCTGTTGAGATTGGTTCCTATGTACAAGTCCATACACCAATGTTCTTAACATTTTCTCTAATTACATGTTCTTGAGGATTGTAGATCTTGAAAGATGGTGATTCCTTGATGGATTCTGGGAAGCTCAATGAAGCATTAGTTTATTACGAAAAGGTTATGGAGAAGTTGACATTTCAGGTAACTTTTCTTATGATGCAATGTCAGCTGCTTCTTTAAAAATTCTTGTCAGAGGACTTTCATTATCCTGGTTTGTTCAGTTTAAGGTCAGCTTTTCTTACATTATGCACACTTTGTTTTCTGCAGAGTGAGCTTCATGGATTGGCCGCTTTGCAATGGTCTATCTGTCAAGATTCACTTAGGAGGTAGATAAATCTATGCTTATTCTGTTAGATACTTCTTCAGTGTTTGAAACCATTCAGATTGCTTTGATTTTGAACCCCATTTACCTTGTCAAGACCTAGAGTGAACAAGGGTTGCTAAAAATACTCAAAAATTGACAGAACAGATGAGGCTCGAACTATGTATGAGAAACTCCAGTCTCACCCAATTCCAAAAGTGAGCAAGAAAGCATCACAACTTATGTTTAGTTTCCAGGTACCAGGATTTTCTTTCTCGAGGTTGTTCAAGTCTACTAATTTCTTCTCTCTGCTTAGGAGTTCAGTATCTCATAATTCACCATCTATCTGTCTGACTCCATGTCTATAATTACTGAAATAATTTCTGTTGATAGGCCATGGAAATGATGAAGATGACTGGCTCAAACTTTTCACCTGAAAGCACAGGCTACCAGAACTACTTTGAGGCTTTTGTTGAAGACAAAATGAAGTACTCAGGAGGGCAGGCTCCAAATCCAGTTGAAGACGATCTGATGAGTCAAGTTATTCCTTATATTACCTTTCTTGTTTTCCCAATTTTCATAGTACTTATAATTGCTGTAAAGGGAAAGAATCTAAGCTAGACCCTTTTCTCTCCAAGTAATATAAATTGTAATTAGCAATATCTATTTCTTTTAATCATTTCCATGGCAGAGTAGTAGTTAATCTCCTTTGTTACTGATATTACAAATCGATAGCGTACTTATGGAGTTTAGAGTCAATATACAGCTCCTGGATCTTGAACAGAGAAACAGCAGAAGCCCAAATTAATATAATTATATTAATATGTATAATAAAAATAATTATATTATACAAATTAATATATTTATTTTTTATTTTTATATTAATAATATCCGCTATGTAATAAGTAATTATATTAATTTGTATAATAAAAATAATTATATTATACAAATTAATATATTTATTTATTATTTTTATATTAATAATATCCGCAATGTCATAAGTCGCAAATTATATATTTTGAGTAGATTAAGTAATAAATTCAAATTAATTAATATTAATAAATCTAATACATTCTTTTATTTTTGACCAACTACACTTTATAATCAAATTGGAAGTATAGGACCAGGTTCATCTTGAAATTGCTAAATAAGCCTAAATTTAAATTAAAATTTGATCGAGTTAAGACCTAAATTCGGTTAAGTTTCAAACTTTATTTTTAAGTCTTAGGTTAAATTCAATTCGAACTTTGATACAAAATCTACACATTTTTCTTAAATTTCAGGCTAATTTGAGTTTGTACTTGGATTCAAATTTTAATTTTTTTTAAATTTAAATCTTACCTCAAACTTAAAAAATTAATTAATTCAAATTTTACTTATTAATATCAAATCTTGAAATTTAAATTATTACAATCCATTTACCATAAATCATAGGCATGTCAGTTAACTCTAGATTTGGTACGATTGTCTTGTATCATTCCTTTCCATTTCATACATATTACCATGGAATAAATCTTTTGTTCCCGTAACTTAATTAAAAACTTATTTTATTGATTTTTATGTACACGTTTATATAATTTTCATATAATCATATGGATAAAAATAAATGAAACATGTTTAGAATCGGATCATAATTATAATATTTTTATCATATTTTATTAAATCTTATTCACATATTTATATAAATTTTAGATAAATATATTGATAAAATTTACAAAAATAGAGTTTGAAACATAATAACTGTGACGTGCGGTTACACAGGATTTCATATGACATCACTTACCCGATACAGAATGGCACAAATCGAGGATTCAGGATTTCTTTCCTTTTCTAATCATTTAAATAACCATTTTATGACAGGACATGCTCCAAGTTTAGACTTTAAATAAGAAATCCGTATCCGTTGGTCAACTGTGTTGTTCAATGATATGCACAAATTAATTAAATTATTTCTCAATAATTTTGAGAATCAAATATTATAATTTTTATAATTTAAAGTCTAAATTTGCCTGTTTAGTTATGAAGATAATGACCTAAATGATATGAATACGTAGTAAGAAGTAAATGCCTTGATCACTAAATTGAACTTCTATTTTTTTTAATAAGCTTTTTATATTAAATGTCATAATTAAACTCTGACTTTTTTTTACACATCAAAATAATAATTACAATAAAATTTGAAATTAAGTTTAATTTAAATTTGCTAGATTCGTTAAATTAAAATAAAATTATTTTTAAAATTAAATTAAATTAATATCATTTTATAGAGTCGATTTAAATTATAATTTACTTAAAATTTGATTAAATCGAACATGTTTCGTTAATTTTAGATCAAACTGGATTAAGCAGAAGTTGTGATTCCTAATTGCATGGGTAAGGAACTTGGCTCCATGCCTAATGTTTTACTCCTTTGGCGATTTTTATTCAGTCTGCCATGAAAAGGTGTGATAAGTTCTATCATTTGCACTAGTTTTATACTTCAATCGGTTTCTCTTAACTCCAGTTTCACAAGAAACACACTTGTGAAAAGTGATAAGAAACTGATAAACTGCAGCCATTAAAGGAAAATTTGCAAGTCAGTTCCTTCAGACGATAAGCAAATGAAGCGTAGTGGAGCTCCCATTGTTGCTTATAATCTTTGCAACGGGCATGTAACATCAGAACATCTTATCCAAATTGCCGCATGTATATATAGATATATACTATCTCCCTCCTGCTTTGAAACATAAACCTTTCAAATGGTCTTCCTATCATTCTAGGAATGGATTTTGGAACTAAAAGATATTGTCTTGTCCTCTCCATTTCCATCCTTGTGTCATCTTCGTTTCTCTGTGTGCAAGCGAACTTGAACAATGCCATCTCCTGGAGAAAACCCAGAAACAACATATGTAACCTGTATCAGGGAAACTGGGTCTATGATCCAATATCATCCCCTCTCTATGAGTCAGCGACTTGCCCTTTTATTCGCAAGGAATATGATTGCTTAAAGTACGGTCGTCCTGATCATCTCTATCTCCAATATAGATGGGAACCTATGGGATGCGACTTGCCAAGGTAAAGTCCAACTCTTCTTCGTTTTTCTTTCCAGGTTTCTGTGACCATATGCATGACTTAATCTTCTCATGTTCAAGCTTCTGCTAGTCATTTAGTGCTCACATGAGCTTGTTTTAGGCCACTTTTTAAATATTAGAGAAAAGATGCTGTATTTTTCTTTACTTTTCCTGTGATCAGCGTGACAGATCGGTGGTTCTTTATTTCTGGCTGTTGTTTCATGCTTTTCTTTTTCCAGGATCTGTGTGCTTTTGAGCTGTATGGCTCTGGCCCCCACCTACCAATCATTACTTTCTGTAATTATGGGCATGTGTTAATGATGGATCTTGGAATGTTTAGAAATAATCCATGATAGATCTTCTTTCCCTGACCATAACTTCACAGACTCTGCTTTTTGGTGCATAGGATAGGAATCTTGAGCTGTTTTCCTGTGGTGACTTATGCTTAATGTTTTGCAGGTTCAATGGTCAGGATTTCTTAGAAAGATTAAAGGGCAAGAAGATTATGTTCATTGGGGACTCTGTAAGTGTTAATCATTTCGAATCCTTGTTATGTTTGCTTCATGCGGCTGTGCCTGATTCCACAATCACTAGCACGGCCGATAACTCTACCGTTACAGTGACGTTTCAGGTAAGTTAGTTTCTGACACAAACATGAGAAGAATTACAGAAGTATATATGTCATGACACGACTAGGATTTAATGTTGTCAGGATTACGAGGTTTCAGTAATGATGTTCTTAAGCCATTACTTGGTAGACATTGAAGAGGAAGAGATTGGCAGGGTTTTAAAGCTCGACTCACTTAAAAATGGAGTCGTATGGAAGGACATTGACGTTTTGATATTCAACACTTGGCTTTGGTGGTACCGGAGTGGACCCAAACAACCGTAAGAGCTCCTAAAAACCTTCAAAAACTGAGACATAAAGCTTGATGTACTTGCATATGATTCAGAAAATTGGGCCTTTCCAAATTTCAGATGGGACTATGTCCAAGAAGGTGACACCATAGCCGAAGACATGGATCGAATGGTTGCATTTCGCAAAGGTTTAACAACATGGGCCAAGTGGGTTGATTCTGATGTTGATCCAAGCAAAACTAAAGTCCTTTTCCAGGGAATTTCTCCTTCTCATTACAAGTAATCTCCATCACTTAACACCCAAATATGATTCCCAAGTTTTATTATTATTATTTAATTATTCGGTGATTACAAGTTATGCAAATCACACAATAATTTTCAGACTAGGATTTGGGTTGAGGTTTCATTTTTGATGAATGTTCTAATTCATGTTTCATGACAGTGGCAACGAGTGGAATGAAACAGGAGTGACGAACTGTAGAAACGAGACTCAACCTATCAGTGGATCAGTATACCCCGGTGGTTCACCGTTGGCATTGAGTGTACTGGAAGATGTGTTAAGTAAAATACAGAAACCAGTCCATTTGTTGAACATAACAACTCTTTCACAGCTAAGAAAAGATGCACATCCTAGCTCTTACAATGCCTTCAGGCGCATGGATTGCACTCATTGGTGTATTGCTGGACTTCCTGATACTTGGAATGAGCTAATCTATGCAGCTTTAGTATTTGATTATTAGGAGAGAGTCTGCAGATTAATAATTCATTCTCATTTTATGTAAAGTATTTTTTTTAGGTTATTAGTTCGTTCTTATTTCAATAATAATAAAGTAATAAATTTATTATTAAGCTTCTTTTAATTACTTTTTTAATCGAAAATTTCTCTAAAAATAAATTATATGTAATTAATAATTTATTTACTACGTATTTGAATAATAATGGTCTGGGCCCATGGCCCGATCAACTCAGGCTAAAATCGGGTTGGGCTAAAATTAACATCCTTAGTCTTTTTTTATTTTTCACTTTCAATTGAAAATCAATATTAAGCCAACATGGTTCTTTAACAAGGTTGGCAATGAATTGTGGTTTGAATTTGAAATTGTTTTCAAGTTTGTAAACCTGTAAAACAAGAAGGTTAAGGTTTAAAAAATTAAATCAGAATTAGATTATTATAAAATCAGTTAAAGATTAAATTAAATTAAAAAATTTGAAATATGATTGAACGAGATTGTGTTTACTTGTCGAAGAACTGGAATTCAATTGAAAAAATAAATTGTTATATAAAAATAATTGATTTATTTTTATTTACAAAAACTTATTAATTTACAAAAATTAATCAATTAATTAATAAATTGATCGATTTTTAATAATAAGAGTTATTAAAATAAAATCAAACTAAAAAATTTAAAACTGAAAAAAAAATTAGACGGTTAAATTGAACCTAAAGACCTAAGTTTATAAGAGTTGAAAAAATATTATCAAGTTCGAATTTAGATCCAATCGAACCTAAATACCTAAGTTTAAATTCGGTCAAATTAGGCCTGTTTCCTAACGTCAAAACGGGTCAACTTGATTCGAATCAGGCCCAACCTAACATGCATCACTACCACCAAACGTTGCTTTTTTCTTTTTGAAAGACGCACCAAATCTTGCTCACTCATGGAGTTTCCTCTCCAACTGTTGTCGGCGGCTGCAAGTTGAAGGGCCAAAACGTAACTTATACAAAGGGAAGAAATGTGATTGTTCCTTTGAAGGAAAGAAAACGTCCATAATTTAAAACCCTCTCTAGTGGTGATGACCACTGAAGAAAAAGAAGAAGCTTTCTTGAAGATATAGCAATAAACTCCCAATATATGTCGACCCTTCGGTAGGAGAAATCAGTAGTTGATAGTTTCAGGGGAAAAAAATGGTTTCATCTTCTACCTACAGTGCTCTCTTTGTTCTTTCCTTCACATTATCAGTTTTTCCCATTACAGGAGGTGTTTTCTACGAAGAGCTAACGGAAGCCATATCCATGAAGCTCGTGGAGAAGACAACACACCTCCACTTCTATTTCCACGACGTTGTTAGCGGCAAAGATTCAACAGTTGTTCGAATAGCTGGACCACCTGAGAGCTCAGGTGCAGGCTTTGGCGATACCATGATGACAGATGATCTGTTGACTGAAGGTCCTGAGCTTGGTTCCAAGATCATTGGAAGAGCTCAAGGTATGTACGGAGTGTCTGCACAACATGAACTGTCCTTGTTAATGGTCATGAATTACGTGTTCACTGAGGGTAAGTACAATGGAAGTAGCATTAGCATTCTTGGAAGGAACCATGTACTCGATGACTCCAGAGAAATGCCCATTGTTGGAGGAAGTGGGCTGTTCAGGCTTGCTCGCGGATATGCATTGGCACATACAGTTAAACTTGACATGAAAACAGGAGATGCTGTTGTTGAATATAATGTCTATGTCTCACACAACTGATCAGTAATTACTAGTTGAATTTATAACTATTATAATTTATGAATTGTTACTTGTAAAATTTAAATCATATTTGAAGAGTATTAATTGTCTAAATTTAATCTGATAATCAGATTTATATAAAAAGAACTGAACTCGAACTGGAGTCTTACGAGGCTTGGACCTAACCCGTGCTATTCCTACTTTCATTTTACCAGTTCTGTGTCTATTCTCCACTCATCCAAAGTGCAATAACCAATGCTTTTGGTTAAAGGAACTGAGATGAGCAGGCACGCGAGCATGTCTGAGCGTTTCACGAACTTTTGGCAACATTGCATCTTCATGATTATGAGTTCGACTTATACCACCTTTGCTCTGTATAGAAACCAAAGAATCATAGTCTGGCACAAACGATCATTTCTGTTTCAGTTTGTTTTCAACTTAAGTTGGAATGTCAGGCACTCCTGTAATAATTGATCTTTGCAACATCAAAAACACTCCTCACATCCTATAAATAACCTCTTCCACTCTAACATCAATCACAAAAGCAAGCTCAGCTAGAGGACTGGTCTCTAATGGATTCTTTTAAAACTCTCACTCTGTTCTTTTTGTATCCCATCGTCTTCTCTACATGTTTCATCAGAATCAATGGCATGTTCTCTGATCAGTCTCTTGTAACCATCACAAACCGCATGGAGAAAACAACCCACCTTCATTTCTACTTCCATGACAAACTAGGTGGCAAGAACCCAACAGCTACGCTAATTGCTAGAGGACCAAACACTACCGCAGGTAGTTTTGGCAGCACCTTTGTCATGGATGATCCGTTGACTGAAGGACCAGAGCCTAGTTCCAAGGTTGTAGGAAGAGCACAAGGCATCTATGCTGTGGCTTCTCAGCATGAATTTGGGTTGCTTATGGTGTTGAATTTTGCATTCCTAGAAGGTATCTACAATGGCAGTACCTTGAGCATTCTTGGTCGCAATTTAGTGCTTGAGAATATCAGGGAAATGCCAGTAGTTGGTGGGACTGGTGTTTTTAGATATGCTCGAGGCTATGCATTGGCTAAAACATTTTCGTTTGCTCCCAGTTCGGGGGTGGCCATAGTCGAGTACAATGTCACTGTCCTGCACTTCTGATTAAGCTAAAAAGCTATCTGCAGTACTAGCTCTTTTCGGTTTTTGTTCTAGTTAGGGTTGCCTGCCCGACCGAATTCCGGATTCGGACTTTGTCCGTTAACTTCGTGCCGAGCCAGGCCTTCTAGTTCTGGTTTATTGTGTGTCTGTGTAAAAATGGAACAGCTTCCTCGTTTCAGTGAAACACTATGCAATTCTAGCTTAAAGCTAACATACAGGGAAATGGGAAAAAAGTTTAATAAGAAAACAAAGCACAAACCGCCGTTGATGACTCCCCATTCCTCTGGAGAGTAACGAAAGGAAGAAAGGAAGAATGTCCAAAAACTAGAAATGAAATTTTATTAAATTTTATATAATAAATCATCTAATCATAACCTTTTATTAAATTTTATTTTTCATTCCATATCTGTTCCTTTCTCTTCGTACCCACCAAACAAGCATAACTTTTATCTTTTTATAGGAAATGGGAAAAAAGTTTTAAAAGAAAATAAAGCACAAACCTCACGCCATTGATGATCTCTTAATCGAACCTCCGAAATCTCCATGCTGAAATAGAGAAAAGGGTGTAAACGATCTAGAAAGGGGGGTTGAATAGATCTTTAATCTTTTTCGTAAAGCTCTACAAAAATTCACGGAATTAATACACACAAAACAATTTAATCAAATTAAATAAAGAGTATAGAGAAGAAGGGCAAACACTATTTTTATAGAGGTTCGGTGCTAAGACCTACGTCCTCTACCTAAGCTCC
>JANZLC010000009.1:24799314-24816045 GCA_026413385.1 Erythroxylum gracilipes
AAATAGTATAATTAAATAATTACAATAATTATATTTTAATTAATTATATTATAACTAATTAATTAATTATAATGTTAATTAATTATAGTGTAAATAATTAAAATTTAATTAATTATATTATATTATTAGTTAAATAATACCAAACTTTGCTAAACTTGAAAAAATTAACGAGCATTACTTTAGGTCATAAGATACAAATAAATAATGATGGCAAAGCTACAATATTAAAAAACAAATAATATTAGATGAATGACTCTCATCCCTGCCGTGGAAAAGAATAGAGCAATATTAAAAAAAAATGAAAGTATAAGCTATCTAACGATAATTTCTTGCCAAACTTTATTTTTCATCCCGTAGTCATTCACTTATTCCCCTCCCCTCCAACCAACCAAAAAAAAAAAGTACACTCTTTATCTTTTTACACGGAAATGGGATAAAGGTTTAAAAAGATAACAAAGCACGAACCTCACACCAGTGACGATCTCTTAATTGAACCTCCGAAATCTCCATGCTGAAACAGAGAAAAGGGGTCTATCTTTCCTGCAAATTACCACGCATCCATTCACTTCTTTGACATTGTAACCATCATATCCGTCGCTCTGCAGAATCCTGTTAGCTTGAAACATACCATGGAAACTCAGAGGAAGCTTCCCAAATCCAGCCAACTCAAGCCTCAGAATCCATTTCTCCAACTTCTCATGCCTCTCCTTTCTGTCATTTCCCTCACATGCGATTATGTTCTTAATCTCTTCTCCAAATATCATCTTCTCAACTTTCTGTCGCTCTACAGATGTTCTTGACACTGTAGACTCCAAGCAGTCAAAAAGTGCAGCGTAAAAGTTAAATGCTTCTTTGACCCTCTCCATTAAAGTAAATCCATTATGATCTGATTCCTGCTCAGTTATAACCATCAACTTTGGAGAAAGACCCCGAATTGCAGTCAGAAATTTGTCCATCTTTGGAGAAGGAGGTAGAGATAATGGTGATAAAGTTGAATCAGGACTTGGGTTGTAAAGATGAAACGTATCTTTCTTCAACCAATCACCTAAACTTCGATGGTTTGGATTCATCTTGGTGGGTTTAGAACCTTGGAAACTTGTTGCAGATGGTGATTTCATGTTAAACATGTCGTTGTCGCATGCCAAGAGTGCATGAAGCTTGAGTACAGAAATGACCGCTAGAGCTTCACCGCTTTTAACACGCAAACTTTCAGGATCAAGATTCTCCAATTTACTCACTACAGGAGTGAACTGGAATGGGATGTTCAACTTCTCAGCTTCTTCTGTCAATCGAATAGCCATTTGGTCCAAGACCTCCTTTTGTTGGTGGATACCTGTAATTCTCAGATGTGGTGGCCCTTCTGGTCCTGCGTATAGTAGTTGAAGAAGATGAACCCATTGTGCAGGCTCAAATGCATTTAGATCAATAATATGAACCATTTTCTCCCCTTCCATTGCTTCTACAATTGCCTGATTTGTGATCACATATGTGAGCTTCAGAAATGGGCATAGCTCAAAGAACAATCTTTGAACAAGAATTTGTTCGGATACCAAACATAGTTTGGTCGAGTTCAGGGCTTTGTGCAAACCAGGCCAACCTTTAAGCAGACGATCTGCGAGTGCCTCCGTGAAATACGCAGCGATCCGTTGCACGGTATCACCGTCAGGAGACGCAAGCTGAGACATATGCTCTAGCCCAATATTAGCATCCTCAATACTTCCCGAAGCGACATGGTTGGCACAAGCACCAAGAAGACGGATCAAATACAAACCCCTTTCTTCAGATTGTAGCTCCCTTAGCCATGGATATGGTGATAATCCTGGAGAAGGTGAAAACCAGGGAAAGAACTGAAAAGGTGATGATGAAGTCACAGATGATGATCCGTCTCCCTGAATCATTTTCCACCATTAATGATGAGGTCTACGAATCAATACCCTGGAAAAAACAAACATTAGCCCTGAATCAGATCAAAATTTGAGTAATTGGTACTACTAGAGCTAAACAAATAGAAATCTAAGGGTGCATAGTAGTTCACGAACAGAAGATGTAAAGTTAATAAAGAACCCCTTTTTAGCTCTTAATCTTCAGAAACATAATACTGAGAATTGCATGAATCAAATAACTACATATAACAAATCCCATCTGTTCTTTCAGACCATCCATCTTAAAGCTTTTCTTGATAGGAGACTCCAATACAACCTAGCTCGTAGTATCCTTTTCCCCAGCAGTGTCTGTGCAACCAAACAAAAAGAAACCAAGAAAAGAAAAAAGGGTACAAAAGAACAGCAACTATCATCACAAAAACAGAGAACAATTTTCTTAACAACTCAAAAGCAACTTCGAACAGCAACTATCATCACAAAACAAACAACTCGTAGAACATAATCAGAAAGAAAGGAGGAATTACCGGAGAACGTCCACCAATTTACAAACTCAGCTGTAAAAACTAATGAACACCCGAACTTGCTAAGCACAAAAAGAGATCCACCCTGATGAATACCATGGATTAAGAGGTATGAGACAAAGGGTCATGCAAGATGAGAACTAAAGGTGTTGCGTTTTAAGGACAATCCATGGCTGCGTTAGCGACAATACAAACAGTTGTTTTTTGTCGTCATTTGTGTATTCTTGTCCTTAGGAGTGATCAGAGGGCATATGGAATTTCTTGAAATTCAAAGGCATCAAGATTTTCTCTCCATAGTACGTAACTATTCGTTGGTTTCCTTCACTCCCCAAGAAAACTTTTTGTTCTTTAGCATCCACTTATCCACAGTTCGTGTTCTTTTGTCAGTAAATAGTGCTGATGGGGAGAGGTGATCCTCAGAGTTGTTACATGGCAACTTGGACAGAGGATCTAGGGTGGCTGATGGGAATGAAAAGTTGGCCAAGTAGCAGTGTTCTCTGGCTCAATAGCAATCCAAGCATGTTAGAAGTCCTTAACTCATCCCTGAAAGGTAGCTCAAGAGAAAGAGTTTTGCACATTATTATAAATTCTTGAATGCCTTTGTAATTGTTTGATGTGGGATTCCTGACACACCCGCCTCAGTCCAGAGCAGGACTGGACATCTGATGGACATATTAGGCAAAGGGACATAGTTGGACACCACCTCAAACTATCGAGACAAACTGACTCTGATACTATGTTAGAAAGTTCCTAACTCACCCCCAAAAGCTAGCTTCAGTCCTGCTCTGGACCGAGGGGGGTGTCAGAAATCTCACATCGGACAACTATGAGAGTATTCAAGAGTTTATAATAGTGTGCAAACCTCTCCTCTTGAGCTAGCTTTTGAGGGTAAGTTAGGCACTTTCTAACAAAGCATGCCCCAATAGTACAAAACACCGCCTCCTTACCTCAAAGTTGATGGCTTTCAACGGCGGACTCGGCCTGAGTTAACGTCCAAAATTTTGATTTCATTAAAGTTTAGATATTTTTAAAAAATTAGTTGGTCTCACACGAGTAACTCAATTTTGAGTTCATCAATTCTTATAATTACGTGATTTTTATTGAAATTTGATAAATTTTTGAATAGCTTGATCATGTAGATTGGATACTGTCAAAAGGTCCAACCTGAGTTAACGAAAAGAGTTGAATTTAACATAATTCAATTTAATATTATCCTTAATTATGATAAAAATGTAATTCATTTTAATTTAAAAATATGATTAATTAAAAATAAGAATAAACTAAAACTTGTAAATATTATTTAAATTAAAATTATTAATTAATGTTAGATTTCGGCTCAATTTAATTTATCACCTTCTTTAATTATCATAAAAAACGCATTTAAGTTTAATTCTAAAGAAGATAATGAATTAGAAACATAAAAATTAAAACTTACATACGTTAAATAAATGGATTTTATTATTTAATTTTAAATAGTTAAATTTAAAACAAAAAAATTTATTAAGAATTCGTTTTGATCCTTTAGAACAACTTGCTTTGTAGCGAGAAAAAGTCCCACAAGACAATAGTTCGGGTTGCAACACTCAGCCTGAACTCGAGCTCAATTAAGTTTAGATGGTTTGAAGTTCGATTAAACTTATCCTAACTTGAACTTTTTAAATTTAAAATTTTTAAAAATAACATTCATTGGCTTTTTAAAAATGATGTAACTTAAGCTGGGAAATTTTGAATAAAAAAAGCCCACACAAACTTCTTGAGTTCTAATGAAACCCCTTTATCTTGTACTTCAATGGGGGCATCGGTACATTAAGATGTTTTCCCGTTCACAGCATGTTTGGTTCACTTGTTAAAATACATAAGAAATAGAATGATTTTTCTTAGGAATAAAATAGACGAAGAATAAAATGAAATAGGTATTATTTAATTTAATTTATTCTTAACAGTTAAATTTCTAATGATGATGTATGACAATTTTTGATTTGAAAACATAAATTTAAGATGACAAAGGAACAATTAACAAAAAGACCAAAATATCCATTATAGTCTCCACTATTATTATTATTAATTTCCTTATTATTAATATTAATATTTTATTTTATTTTATTATCATTAATTTTCTTCTTCTTATTATTATTATTATTATTTATTACTTTTTATTATAATAATAATAATAATAAAAATAAGAAGAAAATAAATAAATAATAAAAAATTATTAATAATAAGAAGAAGAAACTTAATAATAATAACAACAGTAATAATATGAATAATTGTAATGATGATAACAAGAAAAAGAAAATTAATAATAATAATAATAAGAAGAAGAAAAAAGATTGTCTATACCTACTTTACGTTTCATTGAATAAGCAAAGACAAAGAAGAGTATCTTTAGCTATTCTTAAAAGTGAAGAAATAACTAAACATAAGATTAATTATTTTATATGTTATTTTTTAACCAAACAAATGAATAACTATTCATTAAGAATATATCAGTAATAAAATAATTATTATTTAAATTATTTTATAATAATTATTATATAGAAATAATTAAAATATAATATAATTTTCTTTTTATTGTTATAATTGCCAAATCTTTACTTGTGGATTTCATTTCATACATTAATCTTGTGAGTGACTCAATGTTGAGCTAGTGGCATACCAACCAACATCATCGTTACTGCATATGCCTGATTGTACTTGGGCTTAGATTAGAACTTGGAATTGTCAATTTTATTTCCGAACTTGGTTCTTGTAGTTTTCTCTTTCGAGGGATTCTTTCAACACGGGTTTAACTAAGTATATGATTTTTCTAAATATTGATAAGCATCAAACAAGAATATTCTCTAGCAAATAATGTCAGAGAGCAACTTCAAAGCATGAGCAACGGTGCCTTAATATTTTCTAAAATGGCTTAAAATGAAACTACTTCTCAAATTCCCCTAACTTGTCCTATACAATTCTCCATGCCTGGCTCTGTCTGGTACTCTTGGTCGTATTAGACAAGCATACGGCTTGCAAAAAAAAAAAGAGGACAATTTATTGGTTTTTATAAATAAAAATAAACTAATTATTTTTATTTAATAATTTTCTTTTTAATAAAACTTAAAAAAATCAATAAATAAGGACTATCTTCTTTAATCATATTTTAAAATTTTCAATTTTAATATCGGTTGAACCTTTTAAACTTTAAGTGATTGTTTGAATGGGCCTTTGAAAGGTTAATAAACACTTTTCTCCACCACAAATTTTTTTTAAGAAAAATAAATATTTGACTGTAAAATAAAAAAAGTATTTCTTTAATAGTTTTGACTTTTTGGCAGCTAAAATAAAACTTTTAAAGAAGATCAAACTTAGAGCTTCTCAAAAAAGCCTCTCAAATGACTTTTTCAGGTAGATTTTTTAGATTAATTAATGAGTCTATTTTTAAGTCTCTTTTGTCCTCATGTTTTACGCATAATTCCAACAATATTCATAAATCCATCTTCACATTTATCTTGCAAACCCATTATTTGACTTTTTTTAATATAATATAATTTTTATTTTTTATACTAGTTTTACTTATGTTATTATCCATATAAAAGATTTGATTAGATATATTTTTATTTATGTTTCATATAGTTTAAAATTATATAATAATTAATATATTGTGCTTTGCATATTTTTTAATATAATTACATAATATTTATATGCATAAATAATTTTTATTACAAAATAAAATATAGCTAAAATTAAAATTAGCTTTTATTTTTATGATGTCAAACAATCTACTGTATGAAACTCTTTCAAAAAAGTTCTTTTTTAAATGACAGTCAAGCAATCAACTGACTTCTTAGAAAAGTTATTCTCTAAAAAGATTTGTAGAAAAAAACTCTACTAACAAAAGTCTACTACTATAAGTCCAACCAAACAAAAGCTAAACCTCTTATTAGTCATAATCAATCAATATATCCCTCCATAAAATAGAAATGGCAAAGTAGAACAGGAGAGCTCTTTTTGCTTCACTAATTACCAATATATATATATATATATATATATATATAAAGAATGCAGAATCAGAAGCACTAAGTACCCTTTTATATGTATACAATTGTTTGACTTAGTTTATGGTTAAAGACAAAGAATTTGGTCTCTTGCTGTGAAAGTGAGTTCCTTGTCTTTAGCAGCTATCGGTCTTAACAATGCTTTGTGCCTTGTGCTTTGTGAGGGTGTGTTTTCCTATCTCTTTCTGAAACATTCGGACAAACTTGGAGGATTGCATGTCTCTTTTTTCTCAAAATATTTTTATCATATTAAAGCTCCAGACAATATTTGAGGTTGTTAAATACAAATTCAGGCTTGTTTGGTCACCTGCTAAATGCCAAAATTCGGCTCTTTAGTACATAAAAGCGGCCCTCGACAAGGTGGAAGATTGAACGAAGAAGACGACAAGATTGTTAAGGTGTCCTGTTGCAGGGTTTGGTCACGGGGTAGGAAGCTTCGGAAGTAAGACAATTTTAGCTTATAATAGTAGAGTTTTTACGAGTAAAATCTTTTTTGTAGATGTTTTTTTAAAATAGCTTTTTAAAAAGGTCAGGTGACTACTGTTATTTTAAAAAAATTGAAATAGCTTCATATAATAGACTGCTTGAAAAAAAAAAGTACCTTCAATTTAAATTATTTTTATTTTATAATAAAAATTATTTATGTATATAAATATTATTTAAAATATATTAAACAATATGTAAGACACAATATATTAATTATTATATAATTTTAAACTATATGAAATATAAATGAAAATATATCTAACCAAATCTTTTATATGGATTATAACCAGTGACGGAGCCAGAAATTTATAATAGGAGGGTCTAAATATTTAATTTTTTAAAATTTTAGGGGCCCAATATACTACTAGCCCTCAAATAACTTCATCCTCATATATGTATATATATATATATATATAATATTTAATTTTTTAAAATTTTAAGGGGCCCACTGCACTAGTGGCCCCCATGTAGCTACGTCCATGATTATAACATAAGTAAAACTAATATTAAAAATATATATTAAAATATATTTAAAATCAAAAAATATTATATAACTCCTAAAATAAACGTGAAGATGAATTTTTGGATGTTGTAAAAATTATGTGTAAAACATAAGGATAAAAGAGACAAAAAAATACTTTTTTTAGAAGCTCCAAATTTAAGCTCCTTAAAAATCTGTACTTTGATTGTCAAAAAAATGATATTTATTAAAAAAAATTATTTTACAGCTAAATGCTCTTTTTTAAAAAATTAACTTTTGTAGTGAATAAAAATACTTATTGAACTCCTAACAACAGCCCCTTGAAACAGGCACCCAGTCAATTTTAACTCCTAACGTGACAAGAAGTTAGATTGTTAATAGGTTTGGCAAGAACGGGCCTTAAGAAAGTTCCACATTGAGCTTGGATTTAGAATTAGTTCGGCATAATTCTAATCAATTTAAAAAATGATATTGTTTAAATTTAATTTAACATTATATTATATCTAAATAAATAATATTATATTATATTTAATTAATTAAAATTATGAATGATTTAATTTAATTTATTTAATTTTTGTAATTAAATTAAATTAATAAATATACTTAAATATACTTAAATTTAAAATATCTTCAAAATATATAAAATTTAAATAAACGTTTGAGATAATAATTAATTATATTTAATTTTAAATTATTTTTAATAAAATCAATAATTTTTATTGATAATTTATTAATTAATATTATATAAAATATTATAATAATTTTAATTAATTAAAAATATTTTATCTTTTAAGTTATCTAATATGTAATTATCATTTTTTTGATATAATGTAATGGTCATTAGTAATAGAAATATAACTATGTTCACAATAACCCCTAAACAAGCTTTTGCATTTGTTTCAACTAATGATTTAAAAATCGAACCGAACATCGAATTAGTTAAAGGAAATGTTTAAAGTTTAGAGGTTCAACTAGTAATGAATCGCTATAAAATCGGTATATAATAAATAAAAAATAAAACTTATAAAAATAAGTAAAAATAAAATATTTTATTAAAATAAAAAAAACTAATATCTATTATTATAAAATAAACTAATAATATATAAATACGAGGATAATATAAAAATTAAAACAATTAAGCTTTATGAGCTATTAAGGAATTGGTTCACAAGGTTCAAGCAAGCCAGTAACTTTCATCTTCCAAGGTCCAAAGCAAAAATGGAGTCTTTGCGTTGGCAATTCCTGGAAGGATGGGTCCTCCAATAATGAGCCCAATTTCGAGAAAGACAAAGTACTAGAAAACTCATATCCTGCCTCACCATCACACTTCCCACGAGTTTCATCACACACAGACATGCAAAAACCTCGTGAAGTAGGAGTTCCGTTCACGCGTTACTCTGTCTAATTTTAAAGAAGCAAAACACACGTTTCTCAAACCTCCAACATCTATATATACATACAAACGTTGGTAGCTGGATAAAGAGAATACCAACTAAAAATGGCCGTTCTTAACCTTAACATCAACTACATAGTACTTGCAGTCTTCGCAATCTCTGCCATCTCCTCCATTTCCAGAGACAACTTGGTACTGGGCCAGGGATGTCAGGCCGACTTGAATCGTCTTGCAAGTCAATGCGGAAGCTTCGTTCGGAAACAAGGTCCTGTGGTTGACCCATCACAAGCTTGTTGTGGTGTAGTGAGGTCTGTGGATGTTCCGTGCGTATGCAAGCTCATCACCAAGGACGTTGAGAAGTTCATCGACCTGGGCAAAGTTGCTCATGTACTGGATTTCTGTGGCAAGCCCCTGCATGGCATGAAATGTGGTACGTAAACTACACTACCCCAGTCCTCAAGTTCATTTTTAAGTTCGTAAATGAATGTTAAAGGGTTTAATTACTCATAGTTTGTGTGTGTGTATATATATATCACGTTATTGACGAGTTTTGTTCTGTTTTTCTTGGCTTGCTTTGACAATTTATGGTTGTTTGTTCTGTTGGTTGCAGGTGAGATGGCTCCCACAGATCCATGAAGTCAGTTCAAATAAAGAGCTATTGTGAGATATGAGTCATGAAAAGAGTAACTTGTGTAAGAATTAAGAAATGGTGTCAATGTCATGGTTTTGGTTGGGAAGTTCAGTGACCAAAACCAATGAAGCAATAAATATATCTTCATAAGTGAACTCAGCAGTTCAATGCTTGCAAGTATCTAGTCTTGAGAAACTAAATGTGACAGTAAAAACCCTCTGCATATAATAATTCATAAATTAAATAATTTAATAGATTTAGTAATACGTGATTTTACTAATTAAAATACTAAAATTAAATATCGTATTCTATAATACAAATATAAACTTTTGGCAGAAAATTTTAAATTTTAAAAAACGAGATCAAGAGAGCTTCAATAATACATCTTAAACGAGATCTGGAAAGTTTCAATAATACGTAATCTTATCCCGATAATAAAATCAAATTTCACAAGTTTTCTCATCATAAGAGTTTTTTTTGGGGTAACTAAAATTGGAAGTTTCCAACTTTTCAGTCATTATTAGGCCACCAACTTCAACAGGTAACCGACTTCTTTGACATTTGCACCAACTCTTATACACAATGTTTTGATATTTTAGGGAAATTTAATTTCCTTTTTATTTTAATAAATTTGTTCTTATTTAGGTACGACAATGGGTTGGCTCAATTCGATCCTTAAAACATGCATTCTAAACTTGACTTTGTGATATATGATCTAAATTCAATTCGATCCTTAAAACATGCATTCTAAACTTGACTTTGTGATGTATGATTTAAATTCAAATAAGTCGTTTAAGACGACATGATTTTAAGAAAATTTTTAAAAATGGTGTTTTAATTATAAACTTCTTTAAATTTAGGATCAAATTATAGTCATTTTAATTAAATTTATTTAATATAAAATTGTTTTAACTAGGTAATTTGGGTTGTTTGGACTAGGCTGACTCTTTAAACCAATGTTTTGAAAATCAAATTAAAAGTTAAACAAATAGGACATGAGGTTTAAGATTTAACCGGTATTAAACTGTCATAAAATCGGTTAAATATTGAATAAAATTAAAGAATTTAAAATTAGAGATTATCCTTATTTATAATTTATGTTGGTTTGTAAAAATCATTAATTTATAAAAAATGATCAACTAATTAATAAATTAAACGATTTTAAACAATAAAATTTATTTTAAAAATTTAACCGAAAAGTTAAAAAATAATCATTATTTTAAACTCAAATATAAATTCACACGTTAACTTCAAATTAGGTCGAGCGGATGCTATTGTCATCCCTATCCTTCTTTAAAGACGAGTTTTTTTCTTACTTGGACTTGTCCACGAGTAGTAATATCTATCAATCTCCCTGGAACCAGGACACCTGGAAAGCCTCAGCTTCAAAGACACTTTTATATTCACTTCTAGTCAAGAAATCCGTGACTGTCTCTCTTTTTAGTCTACACTTACCCTGCCTCTTCTCTCCGTCATTTCACTTCCATTTTTGTCTCCAAGCAAGAACATCTCTTTAAAAGAGAATCAAGGTCCTGACAGGTTTCACTATGGTTGATCTGGTGAATAATATTGTTCCAGAGATGAACCCCTCGACCCCATTCTTAGACGTGGGGTCAAGCACTTCCAGTAATAGTAGCACCAGCAGCGAAGCGAGTTCTGCTCCATCGCCATTCCATTTCGAGCTCCAAGATGTTAAGTGTCCATATTTAAGCAAGTCTTTACGTGGGGCTAATTCATACAGGTCTCTCGCAGTTTTATCTGGTCATGTGGAGTCCCTTTCCTGCTTAGCCTTGTGTGGAGAGTTCATCTTAAGTGCATCACAGGGTAAAGATATTATAGTATGGCAATTACCTGATATGAGACTGTTCACAAAGTTCGGACACGGAGATGGATCTGTTAAGGCAATAGTAGCAGTAGGCAACAAGGTCTTTACTGCTCATCAAGATGGTAGAATTCGTGTATGGAAGGTGTCACGAAGCTCGGAGAACGTGTTCAGGCTTGTGGACACACTTCCTACAAGAAAGGATTATTTGGGAAAGTTCATGAAGCAGAGCAACTACGTTGTAACCAGGCGACACCACAAGAAGTTGTGGATTCAACATGCAGATAGTGTTTCTTGTTTAACTTTCTGTAACGGTTTGGTTTACTCTGGTTCATGGGATAAGACACTTAAGGTGTGGAGGGTCTCGGATTTGAAGTGCCTGGAATCGATTAAAGCTCATGATGACGCCATTAATGGGCTGGTCGCAAGTAAAGGAATGATTTACACAGCATCTGCAGATGGGAAAATAAAAGCTTGGAGGAAAGAAGGAAAGAACTCACATTCCTTGAAGGGTATTTTGGAGGGTCATAAGGACGTTTCGATGAACTCCGTGACTGTATCTGAGGATGGAAGATGGGTCTATGGAGGCGGATCAGATGGGTATGTGCTGGGATGGAAAAGAACCTGTGATCTTGAGAGTTGGGAACTGGTGAGTGAGACGACGGCACATCAGATGGCTGTTTTGTGCATGTGTTTGATTGGGGATGTTTTGTGCAGTGGTTCAGCTGATAAGAGTATTGGAATATGGAGGATCGAAGTTTTTGGCAAGCAGCTGAGTAAAGTAGGCGCCATTAATGGACATGAAGGTCCTGTCAAGTGTCTGCAAGTATCACCTAGTAGTGTTGGTGGTGGTTTCATGCTGTATAGTGGTGGCCTTGATAAGAGTTTAAGAGTGTGGTGGGTGCCCAAGGATTCACCAGAAGTAAAGGAAAACTATTTGTCTGTGTACTCGCCTTAAGTTTTGGAATATATATATATATATATTTACTAATTCAATGTTTCTAAATGTTAGAATATATTTTATATATTCTTTATTTGATTTTGACATTTTAAATTGGACATATAAAAGGTAGATTTTGTATTTTATTAGAAGTCCAAATAGCTAATGAAATATGATATTTGCGTGGATTTGTTTTATTAGAAGTCCAATTAGATAATAGGCTACGTGAATTTCTATTTATTAAAAAAAAAGAGAGTCTAAGATACATATATGATAAGGATAAAACCTAGTATTCGATCTGCAGCTTTTTTGTTGTTGAGTGAGTGGGGTCACGTGTACATGAAGATTGCTGGCTGCGCATACAAGTACTTCAGCTGAATAACGTTTCTAGTGAGAGGGTTATGTAGTGAGTGTAGGCGTGTGTGAGAGGTTTTGATGTGGAGGCTCATTGACTTTATCGATACAGTGATTAACATGTCCTTTGTATGAGACATGGTGAGATTGGTTTTATGAGAATTAGTTATTTAATCAAACTATGAGTGTTTTGTGAATGGTGCTGTGAAGATTGCACATAAACGTGACAGTTGGGTTGTTTAGTAGCTAAGGTAAAGAAGGTAAGGTGCTAGTCAACAAGGATTTTGATGTGGCAGACGTCTTGTTAATTAATCAATTAAGGTGAGCTTCACTGTGTACTGGAGGATTAATTGAATTGGAAGACATATATATACTACGTGGTGGATGTGCTCCTGGTGATGGTGAGGGATGAAGGTGCGTTAATTGTCAATGAAAAAATACTGTGTTGCTGTGTAAGTTTTGAATGAGAGTTGACGAGCCGTAGCTGTGGTGATTCTGTGGTGATTTGTTTTATGAAAAGAGAATCAGATATGGTGAAGTGTTTCAGCTAGGTTATTTTATGGAGATAAATCTACAGGGAAGTCTTCTTTGTTTCAAGTATTTTGTTATTTAATTTTTAGTTGATTAAACACTTGAACTATTTTATTTATTATTGTCTTTGAGTGAAAGTAATTAGACAAATCTTCTGTTGAGTTTAGTACGAGACGGTCGTACTATTAGATGTGAAATTCTTTCACGGGAAGTGAGGTTGAGTGATAGTGTCAAGGGTTGAGAGGGTCGGCTCAGTAAAGTCTTGGATAATTCTATTGTACTTTCGTGGAAGTTATTAAGCTGGGTGAGAGCCCTGCAGACGTAGGCAAGGTGTGCCGAACTGTGTTACCAAATTTTTGGTGTTTTTATATTTCGATTCTGCTTGTTTTTATTTTGTTGGTGCCAAAGAAATTTGCGGAAAGTTTGCGAAATAATTAACCCCTTTCAATTTTTTACTAAATTTATACTTAATATTAAGGTTTTTTTTGCAAAAAAAACTTGATTTAAATGAATTTACAAATTTACAAATTTTAATTTTTACAATATATATAAGTCCTAATTCTTAACTTATTAAAATTAAATTTTTATACTATTATTAGATACTCCAAAATCAAATTCTTATCTTATTTAAAACAAAAATTACACCGGTGAAATAAAATATTTAAGGTTTAAGGAAATATGATTGAAAGAGATCGTCTTTTACTTATGAAAGAATTTGAAGTTAAATTGAAAAAAAATTATTAAATAAAAACTAATTAATTTTTTTTAGTTTATAAGAACTTATTAATTTACAAAAATTGACCGATTAATTAATAAATTGATTGATTTTTAACAATAAGAGTTATTAAAATAAATTGAACTGAAAAATTAAAAACTAAATCAAAAAATTAAACGATTCAAGATTTTTATGATTGAATCAGTTAAGTTTTTTAATCATTAATTAAAATGTAGTTAATTAGAGCCAAATTAGTCTATTTAAATGGTTAGTCATTTAAACTAGATATAACACGAAGCATATTGAGAAAGAAAACCCATGTTTGATTATAAAAGTTATTTTACTCATATTTGATTATTATTATTATTATAATAATAGATTTTGTGAACAATTAATTAAAATATTTAATAAATAATTAATCAAATTTATTTTTAATAATTTGATAAACTATTAATTTTTATATAATTATGAATAATTTTATGATAATTAAAAAATTAAAAAATTATTTTTAGTTGATATAAAACTAACTAAAAAAATAAAATAATTGTTAAAGTATGGCTCTTTATTTATTATTTATTATATTTAATTTTATGTTACATCCACACCCTTAATAAAAATATATTATTGTATAAATTTTATTCCTTATCACTCCTTATTTTATCCTGTAATTATTATTATTTATCACCCAAGGCTTTATAATTTTTTTTGGAAATTTTAATTAATTAAACTACAACTAAGTTGGTGTCTTGTATCCTTTCTTTTATATTCGACTTCATTGTTCTGCCTTTTCTTTCTCAACAGGAAACCCACCTTCAGCGGCATCTGGAATGAGACGCGTTTAGAAAATTTCTTTTGGCATATTTGGCACCAGCGGATAACTATTAGCTAATAACTAATTTTATCAAATTAGCTAATAATATCAGTTATTTATTAAAAAAATTTAGTAAATTTAACTATTTAGTATTAATTGTTGATACGTAAAATGACTTATGAGAGTATAATTTTAAAAAAATATAAAGATATGAATATTATATTTTTTAGTATTTTGTTTGAATATTCTTATAAGAATTTAGATTTAGATATTTAATTTTACAAAAATTAAGTTTATAACTCTAATAAAAAACATAATAATAATAATAATAATAATAATCCAAAGTTAAATTCTCTATTAATATGAATGATGCAGCGAGTTACATCACATTAGTATTTTTTCATATAAAATGTATGAATTTTATTATTTAATAAATTAAAAACATCTATAATTATAATATGATACAAATATGATATATGGTAGTTATATACTAAAAATATTAATTTGATGTGACTCTTTATTTTCAAAAACTTAATATTATGGTATTTTTAAATGTAAACTAATATTATAAAAATAAATAAATATTAAAAAGTTTAAATAACTTCTTTATTATATTCTTCCAAACTTCAGGATGTAATTGTACGATTAAAAAAACCAACTTTGAAAATACACAGAGTAAAAGTAGAGAGTGAAGTAGAAAATAATACTGTCATGAAGCAAATAGCTAACTCCAAAAATTTCTCTTATAGAACTTTTAGAAATAAGCTTAGTGGGGTTCAATAAACTAACCAATAAATCATTTATCAAATACATAAATAATTTTTTAAGATGATCAAAAAGTTAACGTTTAGTTAATAATTTAAAATACAGCTGCTAAACTATTTGCTAAACACCTCCTTTTATCAGCCATGCAACTATGAGCGTTTTGTGAAGCAATCTCTCAATATGGAGATGGCAATTGTCATGGCAAGGGTAAGCAGAATCAGCAACCTACTCATTTAACTAGAGCTTGCTCTTTTGTTAAGCTTAAATGGTCTAAGTACTAATCTCATTGTTACCCAAAATTCTAGGAGGCAGGTATGGAGTGGATACCGCATCTTGATACGGATGAATTGGTACATGCTGCTGGTGCCACGGACTACTCTTTGAGTCAATTATTGCTTGACATTCCTGAAAATGTTGACACGGTCGTATTTCCACGTTATGTGTTTAAACATGGTTAACAGAATTGGTCTGGGTAAAAGATTTTAGGCTCTGTTCTTTAAGGTCAGGTGACATTGATGTCCCTATTTTCCAGGAGAGTAGTGTTGAACGAGATGATATCAAGGATCCTTTTAGTGAGGTGAGGTATCTGTATCTCCTCAGTTTGCAACTTTTGATGCTTTTGATTTGAGTTTGAATTTGTATTGTTCATTTATTCATTCAAACAGGTGTCAATGTTCATATTACTTTTCACATACTCAAATGGGAAATCAGCTGCTCGAATTCAAGAACATCTTCGTCCCGATGGTGCACACGGATGGCAGAATTATATGAAAACCCCAAAGTATGTAACTGGACACACGCTTTCTGCAAATTCCTTTTAGTACAATCCTAGATATTATCATAAGATATGTTTCAAAGACATGACTGTTCATAACATTAGTGAGGTGAAGCTGGAAGAGGCTGCTGTTCTACATTACACATATTCTAAATTCTCAGACTTGACTTCAAGACGTGATCGGTGCCACTGCAAGCCGAGAAAGGAGGGTCTTGAAAGATGCATCATGCTTAAATTCGATAGAGATGTGAGTCTGTCTATATTCTTTCTGGCATTGATACTGAAATGCAAGAATCTGAGTGGATACACTAGCATTTTTTTCTTTGTTCCAAAATCTGCTGTCCGTTCCAGATCCTGTTTCATTTTGATACTGCATTCATCTTGAAAAATTGAAGAGGGTTAATTATTACTCAAACTATCCAATATTAGTTTTATCCGCACAAGAAAATCAACAATCACGGAAGCAGAATAATGAAGACTCTGACGTTTGGTAACGCAGTTCGGCACATTTTGCCTACGTCTGCGGGGCCCTCACCCAGATTAATAACTTCCACTGTAGTTCACAAAAATTACAAAAGATTGATCT
>JANZLC010000009.1:24821375-24845402 GCA_026413385.1 Erythroxylum gracilipes
AGACCCAGTCAACGCCGTATCCCATCATTCACTTCAATCATGCAGCAAGCTCATTCAACCCATCTTGGCGCGTAACAACTCCTCCCCTACGGGCAACATCCTTGTCCTCAAGGATGAACTGCGGATACTGACGGGAAAAACGCCATAAGTTTTCCCAAGTGGCATCGTCTACAGAAGAACCAGCCCACTTAACCAAGACTTCAGTTTTTGGACGATACTGCCCCTTCTGAATCACACGTCGATCCAATATCTTTTCAGGTTGAGGCATAATTTGAGCATCCTCTGAAACTGGGGGTACATCCGTGGAAAGGACTGGTTCATTGCCCAAGTGTTTGCGTAAGAGACTGACGTGGAATACATCATGTATTTGGGATCCTTCTGGAAGAGCTAGACGATAGGCTACTGCACCGATTTTCTCCAGGATTTTGTAGGGTCCAAAATACCGTGGGGACAACTTCATTGAGCTTCTGAAGGCAACAGAGGATTGTCTATATGGGCGTAGCTTTAAATAAACGAAATCTCCCACCAGAAATTGTACATCACGACGCTTCTTATCAGCATGCATTTTCATCCGGTTTTGGGCGATCACCAAGTTTTGACGTAATTCCTTTAGAATGACTTCTCTGTCTTTCAAGAATTCATCAACTGCTTGTACACGGGCAGTCCCTGGAATGTAAGGAAGCAACGAAGGGGGTGGCCTTCCATAGACAACTTCAAAAGGAGTGACTTTTGTTGCCGAATGTATGGTAGTATTATAACTATATTCAGCCCATGGTAACCAATCAAACCAAGAACGAGGTCGGTCTCCTGCGAAGCACCGCAAGTACTGCTCTAGGGTACGGTTGGTGACCTCTGTTTGCCCATCTGATTATGGATGGTAGCTTGAGCTCATATTGAGGCGTGCTCCTTGCAATTGAAACAATGCTTTCCAGAAATTGCTCATGAATACCTTGTCCTTGTCACTAACAATGGAATGTGGAAAACCATGTAATTTAACAATGTTAGCAATAAAAACTTTGGCAACATCTGATGCGGTGAAAGGATGTTTCAAAGGAACAAAATGGCTATATTTGGATAAGCGATCCACCACAACCATAACTGAGGTATATCCTTTAGATGGAGGTAATCCCACAATGAAATCCATAGAAATCTCGGTCCAAACTGTGATTGGAATGGGAAGCGGTTGAAGTAGCCCGGCCGGAGCCATATTGTCTGTCTTGAATCGTTGGCAGATTGAGCACTCACGAATAAATTTCCTTACTGATTTTCGTAGCCCAGGCCATGAGAAGCTTTGTTGGATTCGACTAAGAGACTTTTGGTATCCAAAATGCCCCCCTATTGCCGATGAGTGACTTTCTTGAAGCACTAGTGGAATTAAAAAAGAATTTGGACTGAGAAGAATTCTACCTGACTTCAACCATATACCATCACGTTTTTCAAGTAGAGTTTGGTTTGTATTCCATTTTCTAGAGTCCAATTGTTGATAGAAAGTATCGTGAGCCACCTCCTGCTTTAATGTCTCCCACCAATTAGCATGTGGCATTGAAAGGGAACAAAGTTGGGCGTGAGTTTTGCGACTTAGTGCATCAGCGCCCATATTTTCCCGACCTTGTTTGTACTCTATGACGTAATCATATCCCATCAACTTGTGCAACCATCGTCCCTGGGCTGGTGTGGTGATCCGTTGTTCCATCAAATACTTTAAACTCCGTTGGTCAGTTTTTACCGTAAAGGGTCTACCAAGGAGATATGGTCGCCATTTGCGCACTGCCTTAATGATTGCGAGCATCTCCTTTTCATAAGTCGACAATGTTAAGGCTGAACCTTTCAAGGCTTCGCTAAAAAATGCGATTGGTCGACCCTGTTGTGTTAAGATGGCGCCAATACCTGTGCCACAAGCATCGCATTCTACCTCGAATGGTTGTGAGAAATCAGGTAATTTTAAAACTGGGGAAGTAGATAATACCCTTTTTAGTTGCTGAAAGGATTGTTCTGCGACTGGCGTCCAATCGAAACCTTCTTTTGTGAGCAACTGGTTTAGAGGTGCTGCGATCTGTCCAAATTTACTGATAAATTTTCGGTAATATCCTGCTAACCCCAGAAATCCCCGCACTTCTCGTGTCGTTTGGGGACGTGGCCAATCTTGAACTGCCTGAATTTTCTTTGGGTCGACAGCTACTCCAGTTTCAGATATGATGTGTCCTAAATATTCAACCTGTTGAATCCCAAAGCAACACTTGGATTCCTTGGCAAATAGATTATTAGATCGGAGAATAGTTAGAACTGTGCGTAAATGTGATAGATGGTCAGCCCAACTTGCACTATATACAAGTATATCATCAAAAAATACAAGTATAAATTTGCGTAAGTAGGGTCGAAAGAGATCATTCATTAAATTCTGAAAGGTTGCTGGCGCGTTGGTTAAACCGAAGGGCATTACTACGAACTCGTAGTGTCCTTCATGGGTTCGGAATGCAGTCTTTGGTATGTCTTTGTCTTGCACTCTAATTTGATGGTAACCAGATCGTAAATCGAGTTTGGAAAAATACCTTGCGCCATGGAGTTCATCTAGCAGTTCATCAATCACCGGAATGGGGTATTTATCCTTGATCGTGATCTCATTGAGTGCTCTATAATCCACGCAGAACCTCCAACTACCATCGGACTTCTTAACCAATAAGACCGGTGACGAGAATGGACTGTGACTGGGGCGGATGAGACCAGTTTGTAGCAGCTCTTGGACCATTTTTTCAATCTGCGTTTTCTGATAATATGGGTATCTATAAGGACGAACAGAGATGGGTCCAGTTTGGGGTTGCAATGGAATGCAATGATCGTGAGTTCTTGCTGGAGGAAGGGTTGTTGGAACTTCAAAAACTTTCTTGAATTCTTGGAGAAGAGACGTTAACTCAGAAGGGGTTTTGTGGTCATTGGGCTCATCATTTGTCAAGACTAAATGCAAAAACAACCCAGCCCCTTGCATTACGTGAATTGCCTTGCTCTTCAAGGCTACTAACTCACCTTGCTTCATGCCTTGGAATTTATATTCCTTCCCTTCATTCTTGATTGTCATAGTGAGGTGCTTGTAATCTGTCTCGATTGGTCCCAATGTGGCTAACCATGATACTCCCAATACTACTGAACATGCTGCAACTGGTAGTACATAAAAGTCGGCCATAGTACAAAATCCTTGGATGTCTACTTTTATGGCTTGACATCTTCCTGCACATTCAACCCGTTCTTTATTAGCAACCACCACATGAAAAGGTTTATCAGTTAATACCATTAAAGACAGCTTATTGGCAAGTGCTTGATCGATAAAATTATGTGTGCTGCCTCCGTCGACTAAGATTGCTACTTGTTTGCCTCGGATTTTTCCGTTGAGGCGTAGAGTTTGTGGGTGTTCTATTCCTGATATTGCATGGAGTGAGATCTCCGGAGTTGCAACTTCGGTGTCGAAGTTTTCGTTATCAGGTTCCCCTTCTATTGCTTCTAAATCTTCGATCATAAATAGTTGGGGACGACGACATCTGTGGCCGAGCACGAACCTCTCGTCGCAGTAGTAACATAGGCCCTTGTCGCGCCGTTCCTTGGCTTCCTGTGGTGACAAACGACGAATAGGTACTGACTCATTGGGAGCTCCTCTCGTCGCTGGTGCTGGACCAAGAATACTCGTAGGAGAGCTACTGGTTTTTGGTGGACTAGCCGCCCATGAATTTTTGATCATGGTTGGTCCTTTCTTCAGCAACGTGTTCCTCTCTTCAATTAATCTAGCAACCCCGATAGCAGTACCAAGACTTCGTGGCTGTTTAATCTTAACGTCGAGCCTAATCTCATCTTTTAAACCTGCAATGAAACAACCAACAAGAAAATTTTCAGGTAAGTCATCCACCCGATGTGATAGTTTCTCAAACTCCTCTTGATAGGCTGCGACTGTTGTGGATTGTTTGAGTCTGGTCAAGGCTTCAGACGGATCCTCGTAATTGGTGGGTCCGAAACGGTGTAATATTGCTTTTGTGAAGTCTTCCCACATCATTGGGCCCTTAAACTTATATAACCAACGGTGCCATTGAAGAGCAATTCCTTCCAAGTGAAACGAAGCTAGCTGAACTCGTTGGGTCCCTGCCACTTCCTTGAAATCAAAGTACTGTTCTGCCTTGTATATCCACCCTTGTGGATCTTCGCCATTGAATTGTGGGAAATTGAGTTTAAGGTTGTGGTTGTTGCAAGCATTGGAGTGATTACTACTGGAACCATGGTGTGTATTTGGAATGGCAAAAGTTTGTGGTGTCTGGTTAGGAATAGTCGAATTGGGTGGCTTGGGGGTGTCTGGTGAGCTGAAGGGGTTAATTCCAGAAATGGAAGCAGTTAAGGATTGTATTTGTTGGTGTTGTGAGTCTTGGGTGGCTCTGATGTTCTGAAGTTCGGTGAGTATGGTTTGGAGAGTGGTATGGATTTGATCAATGCTTGATTCATGTCGTCCAAGGACCTCACTGACCTCATTGCGGAATTCAGCATTGCTTTGATTTCGAGTATTCATATTGAAGAACCTGGCTTTGATACCAAATTGATAAGAATTTCGATAGGAAGAAGCAGATAAGCAGAGGAAGGAGTAGAGGATTAACTGGAAAGAATTCTCATATCCCTATTCACTGATACTACCTGGCTTTTATAGCCAAAACATCAACAGATAATTAAAGCAACTAGTGGCGAACGTGGTGACCGTGAATGGTCATGTTCTCCTACAACTAGGAACACACAAATCCACTAAGTAATCATGAAGCTAAAAATAAGGGACAGCCAATAACAGAACAAAAACAATGTAAGACCCAGTCAACGCCGTATCCCATCATTCACTTCAATCATGCAGCAAGCTCATTCAACCCATCTTGGCGCGTAACAGTCATTGCATCTGCTGAAGCTACTCTTCCAAATGACAAGTTCCTTGCTTCAACTGGTGGCGTTAACTCTACAAAAGCAGTTGGTCCTGAACCTCTACCCTCCAAAACGATGGGTAAACGGTAAGATCAACATGGGATTACTAGAAAAGTCATGGAGTTTTATGCCAAGGTAAACTTATGAAACTGTTATCCACCACTATCGCCACCATCCACACATATCCTTCTCCTTCCTGATTGAACCCTTCTGGCCACAGTTTTCCTTCTCCTTCCTGGTTGAGTAATTCAGGCCACATTTTGCTTTCTCCTTCCCGGTTGAGTCCTTTAGGCCACATTTTGCTTCAACGCAGAAGAAACAGGGAAGAAGTGAAGATCAAGCAGGACCATAGTTGTAGTGTAAATTTCATTTGATTCTTCCCTGTCAGGATCTAAGCAGAGAGGATGTTTGTGTCAATTTTTGTAAGGGATGGGTAGTTCAGGCCATACAAGATGAAAGTTTGGCAGAGTTCCCTTGTATAGTAAACAACTTCAATAAAACAATATCATTTTAATCTTAACTCAAACCCTATCAACTGATTCATAAAAAGAAGTATTGGCCCGACCCCGACCCCGACCCCGACCCGGTTACTCCCTAACTGCAACCAATCCACTGGTTATAAACAAAGTTGGTTGAAGTGCAGAGCTTGTCAGAAACTGTGTAACCTTTAATTATTCCTAGCTCTTTTACTCTTTTCACAGAGCAACAAGCAGGCTGATGCTTTTTAAGTATTCAGACACTGAACACCAACTAGTTGGGAACTATTTAAACAGTGACACTTCACATGCTCTAAAGCCATATTAGGAGTGGAGATGCTGACCAAATACCCCTTCAAAGATGACCTCAGAACATGGCTGCCTTCGCATGAAATGGTGGAGATTAGAGATATCAACAAAGGGTTAGGCTACAATAACAACAACAACAATTGAGTCTAGAAAATTTTAATTATACATCGGCTTATCCCTACTTAGTAGAAATATTGTTCCTGATATACTCACATGTAATGTAGAACAATGATAATATAATAAATAAATAAAATAAATAAATACACAAACAGAAAAAGATGAATATAAGAATAAATAAAACTAGTCATTATAAAAAAGTAATTAGACTAAGATAGGTTAAATAATTAAAAGTGAAGTACTGCATAATTAAAATATTACTATAAAGGGTTGAGTTTGAAATCAACAAATCAAAAACGATTTAATCGGATTATAGCCAAATTAAAAAAAAAATCAAATTTAAGACAAATTCGAGCACAAAGCGTATCTTATGTAAAGGTTTGATTGAAATATAATTACCTTATCTGTATATTCTTAATGAAATGATTCATTAATAAATTACAATTCTTTTTAAAAGTGTTTAAAGTTTAAATTAATTTAAATTTAAGTCCGATTAAAATTTTAAAATTTAAATTCAATTTGACATATTATCATTTTAATAATTAACAAAACAAATATTTATGCTTTGTTATAATTATTTTGGTTGACTCTACCTAATAAAGAAGAAGAAAGTTATGATAAAATGTCCATCGAAATGATGAGAGGAATTATAGTAATTTCTATCGCAGGGCCCTCAGTAGCTGGCTCTCAATGCACATTGTCTTGAATTTTCTCTACACATCACTCATTAATAGCATGTTCACACCTTCCTCGCTGCCACTCAATAATGGCATCCTCTCTTTCTCTCTGTCTTCTCCATTATGTGCAAGCGTGCTCTCATTTTGAACGAGAAGGATTGAATTAATGAAGATTAGTGTTGGCAATGTGTTAGACTCAAATATGTTAGAGTGTCCCATATTGCTTAGATATGAAGATGTTAAAAGATTTATAAGTAGTAAGAGTCAACTATTTAAACAATTAGTTCTAGTTTTTTAGACAATGATTGACCCAAGCCCAATTCTTGATAGTGAGCTCTACACTCTGCTCATATTTAAAAATTTAACATAGTATTAGAGTAGGTTTGGCCTGGATTATTAATTTCCCAGTTGTCTGTTTGGATATTCATTCTCAGCAGCCCGGTTCGGTTTCCACTACGTATATTTCAAGTGACAACTGGATGTCTATCCCCAGTTGCACTTGAAGGGGAGTGTTAGAGTGTCCCATATTACCTAGACAAACTAGTTCTAATTATTTGGACAATAGTTGACCAAAGTCCAATTCTTGTTAGTGGACTCTACACTCTGCCCATATTAAAAATTCAACAAAATCCAACCTGAAAATTATTTAAGATTCAAACATGGGGCCAAAAGATCCTATGTTTGAACCCCTTATATACACTATTTTGATCGAGGCTGTCGTACAGGGCTTGTCTAGTGCGAAGTACCCAATTGGCGTAATTTACAGCCTAATGTGTCAATCCGAAAATTTACCTAATACGCATCCAAAAGATAGGAACTGCGGATTCCTCCGTTCAAAAAAAATATTTTTATAATTGTTTACTAAAAACTTATCAAATTTAAGTTCAAGTAAAACTGGATTAGACCAAACTTGACTTATAAATTCGACGATCTAATTTGTTACTAAATACTAGGATAGATCCTAATAAGGAAAACAAAGATAATTACTAACTTGAAATAAGCTTAATATATCAACCGAGTGAGACTCAATCCAAAATTAAATTTCAGTCATGATTTAAGTCTAGTTCAAACCAAGATGTCATTTTAGATGATCAGAGTGAACTAGAACAGAGTAGCTTTACCCAACTCAACCTATTGCTGTTCCCAACTTGTGCAAAGAAAATCTATTGATAACTTGCAAGTGAAATGATGCATTGGTAGTCATCATGTACAAAGTGGGCTTCTATGGTAAATTTGCTTAGCAACATGACAACTGAGATAAGGGTACCATGATAATTTCCCGAATGGCGTCTACTATATTTGAGGAACATGGAAGTTTGGAAGAAAAGAGATGAAAGGTCCCATGAAGCCCAGAAAGACTCTTTTAATAATTCATAAAGCATAGGTTCTCTCCATGAACATGGGTCTTAATCTTTTTTTGCAGAAACAGTGTTTTTGACTAAAGCCCACTGATTCCCATGTCAGGATTTTCATCCAACTCTCTGAAGTTTGCAGAGTCATGAATGTCCTTTTCAGTCGTTGGATATTCTCGACTCAGTAATGGTGTTTCAATGGGTATGAAGAGCTGGTTCGATCTTGTGAAGAAGTTGTTTGTCTCTGACAAGCAACCAAAAACAGAAAAGGGACATACTAACAGAAGAACATGGTTATTTTTTGGAAGATTCAAAGTGAAGAGCAAGCTAGCTGCAATTGAACCACCATCACCTCCAAGACAAATAACAGAACTACGAGAAGCACAGGAAGAGCAGAGCAAGCATGCTTTAAATGTTGCTCTCGCCACAGTTGCTGCCGTTGAAGCAGCCGTTGTGGCTGCTCAGGCTGCGGCGGAGGTTGTTCTGCTCACCGGAGTTCCTCGATCTGTCTGCCAATACGGTTATGAAATAGAACGCTCTGCCATTAGAAAGCAACCTGTTAGCTCCGCCTCCTCTTCCTCCTGTACTCATCTACTTCAGAGGGAGATTCAAATTAAAGAATTTTCTGCTCTTAAAATTCAAGCTGCATTCCGGGGTTACCTTGTAAGAATTAAGTAGCTTTTCTTATCTGGGTTTGAATCTTTTCTCTGTTGACTTTGATCAATCTTGATGATCGGAGAAACTTTCAGGATAACCTGACAGGTATTCCTTGGAAATTTTGTAGGCAAGAAAAGCTTCACGGGCATTGAAGGGTATAGTCAAGCTTCAGGCTATCGTTAGAGGTCGAAATGTGAGACGTCAAGCTGTCACTACTCTAAAGTGCTTGGAATCCCTTGTTAATATTCAGTCACGGTTCGGTGCAAGGAGACACCAACCGTTAGAAGGAAATTGGAAGTTCGATGAGAATGAAGAGTCACAGAATCTAAATGAAGATATAATAAAGGCAAATGTTTCATACCCAAGATCTCTTCTAATCGTTCCTGTGCTTCTGTTTATCAAAATTCATGAAATGATTGTGCTTTCAGATGGACATGAACAGTCAAAAGCGTTGGAATAGGAGTATTTTGACGAAAGAAGAAGCAGATGCTCTGTTTCTAAGCAAGAAAGAAGCTGTAATGAAGAGAGAGCGTATAAGAGAGTACTCTTTCAGTCATCAAGTAACGTATCTCCATTTTTCACTTCATTTGTGGAATTAGAATTGGAAATTTTCACAGAGCTTACTATAGAAATTGCTTCAGGGTTCTGCAGAAACAGAACGCAACAACGGAAGATGGAAGCACTGGTTAGATCAGTGGGTGGACACTCGAGTTGCTGAAAGTAGAGAACTTGAGTATTTGGACTCCATTTTAGCTTCAGATTCAAAACATAGAGTGGAATCTAGAGGGAAACAGCTTAAACTAGGATTGGATTCAACAATGACAGCTCCGAGAAGATCATTTCATAGAAAGCAGAGCTCAGTTGGAGAAGAAAATTGCTTTTCAAGCTCTCCTCTGCCAACTTACATGGCAGTGACTGAATCCGCCAAAGCAAAAGCAAGATCGATGAGCTCACCAAAGCTAAGAACAGGTGGATTTGATGCATACTCTGATAGCTATTCACCATCTAAGAATAGGGTCTCAGCCTCTGAAATGCTGATGTCAGGGAAGCTAAGCGCATACCAACAAAGATCTCCAAGCTTGAAAGGCATTCAAGGTCCTGTAAAATCTAGCAGGACCCTGAAAGACCTCAGCTTCATTTCAGACAAGTCGTTTCAGACATGGGATCAGCATAGTGAATTCGGATGTTGAAACACAAGTTAATACCATATCCAACTAGTATATGTTTCTGGTTAATGTAATTGGGTGATAGTTAGGGCTTTTGATATGTTTTTCTTTTGTCTTTCTATTATTCTCAATATCTTAATCGAATAATTTTATATTTTCTTAATTTAAGTTTCTAATATAAATCATTTTCATTTATATTAATTATATTAACAAAAATACAAGCGTGACATACCACATTGACAAACTTTAAATTTAACCTTGATTATTTTTTCAATATTCAAGATAGAAATTCAATCCTAGATTGATTAAATATAATTTGATTTATTAATTTTAGACAATAATTAAAAAATCCAACTGCTTATTCTACTGTAAAAATCTTGAATTGTCAAATTTTTTCTGTTCAATTTACTTTAATAATAATTATTATTTAAAATTGATTAATTTATTAATCAATCAATCGATCAATTTTTGTAAATTAATGAGTTCTTATAAATTAAAATAGATCAATTAATTTTCATTTAGCCCCCTGGGGAGTGGTCGAGTTGGTGGAGTGGGGGGCATAGGGCTAAAAGGTCCTGTATTTGAATCCCCCTACTTACACTCTCTCGATCGAGCATGTCGTACAAGAATTGTCTAGTGCGGAATACCCAGTTGATGTGATTTGTAGGCTATTGTGTCAATCCTGAGATTTACCTAGTGCGTATCCAAAGGATAGTAGCTGCAGGTTTCTCCGTTTTTTTTTTAATTATTTAACAATCTTTTTTTCAATTAAACTTCAAATTCTTCGATAGATAAGGAAAATCTCTTTTAATCATATTTCAAATTCTTTAATTTTATTTAATCTATTGTCGATTTTATGACAGTCTAACCGGTTGATTTTTTTAAATCTTAAACTTTTTATTTTACTTATTTAACTTCTAATCTAATTTTTTTAACTAAAAAAATTATCAATTTTATTGGACTTAAATAGTTCACGCCGATCAAATTAGACAAATCTCGTACCATTCACTTAACAAAGCCTGTGGGCTAAAAGGAAGACTTAAAACTAGATGCTATTCTTGTTATCTGCCGAGGCCTCTAATCTTTGGATCCATATTCTATCCTAACCCAAGACCAAATGTATTTTACTTAATGTTTCACTATGCTGTTAAGAAAAGGGTTAGTATACTTATAATATCATATTCTAATTAATTTTGGGGTTGAACTCTTTTTTGATGCAGAGGTTGAAGAAATATTTACTAAAAGTTATAAAATTCAGACCAAAAGTTAAACTGATATAACAAGAGATTTAAAATTTAAAAAATTTAACCAATATTTGATTATTATAGAACTAGCTAAAGATTGAATAAAATTAAAAAATTTAAAATATAGTTGAAAGTGATTTTCATCGAAGAATTTGAAGTTTAATTGAAAAAATATATTGTTAAATAAAAATTAATTGATTTATTTTGATTTATAAGAACTTATTAATTTACAAAAATCAACAGATTATTTAATAAATTGATCATTTTTTAACAACAAGAATTATTAAAGTAAATCAAACAAAAAAATTGAAAATCGAACAAAAAATTTGGTCAATCCATTAAGTTTTTTTAATCATTTTTCAATTATAAAAATTTTGAATTAACCAAAAAAAAGGTACAAACTCCCTCAAATTTGGTCTACTTTTTTGCAATATAAAAATTAAATAACCATTTAATAAGAATGTTCGATTCAAAGTAACTCAATTCAGTTTAAGTCAAAGTTGACGAATCAATTTAACTAAAAGTTAATAAATTAAGTCAACTTAATTTAACTCGAAATTGATAAGTCAAGTTTGAATTGATTGAATTCTAGACTAGACTCAAGCCTCCTCTAGTCCAATAACTAACTCAAACTACCCAGATTTCATTCTAAAATGCCATCGTTTTAAACCACTCATTTGCCATCCTTACCGTTTACCACCAAATCGAGTAGGACCTGAGAAGAAACTGAAAACGTGTTGGTCATAATGGGATGGTATTGAGAAGGGGAAGTGTTAATACTAATGCATGTGTGTCCGATCCACCAACGAAGACCTCGAGATTGGAGAATAATGTATAGAAAGGTCAAAGTCAAAATCTCTAGGCAGAGATACTCCCACCTCAGAAAGTGAAACTCACCCACTTGAGGCAGCTTCTTTTGGAGTTGGACCTAACCAATAATTCTAATTGTAGTTGAAGCACTGCACCACACGCCCTTTATACATTAAAGCACAGAAAGTTACATGTCGGGGCCAAGCAATGGTTTAATGGCTGAGGTTCTAACAAGAGCTCCGAGCCGAAAGTGACTTAACCAAATGCTTTATTCCTTCTCCAGATAGTGTTCAGTGCTTAGGTCATACGATCTTCAATTCTGGGTCTGATAGATATATCTCAGCTAAATTTGTTGTTTATTAGGTGGTTTATATGGTTGGTATTTACTGTATAATTCATATTATTGTTCTAAATATCATATTGAAAGTAAAACGAGTAAAATAAGAAGTTTAGGGTTGAAAACTTTAACTGATATTAAATTGTCATAAAAACTGATATAATAAAATTGAAGCTTAATCAAATAAAGATATTTTTAAGTAAAAATCAATTTATTAGTTTTAGTTTATAAAAATTAATTAATAAAAAACGGTTGATTAGTTAATAAAAAATAGTTTTAATAAAAAAGATTATTAAAGTAATGAAATGTCAATGTATTCGGTGCATAAAGTTTCCTACTTTACGAGAGTTTAGGGAGGGTTATTGATAAACGCAACCTTCCTTTTGTATTTTTTACAAAGAGGTTGTTTCTGTGATTTAAACTTATGATTTTCTAGTCATAAAGAAGCAACTTTTATCGGTAGCTCTCCTTCTTGAACAATTTGGGTTTTTACAATTCAACCAGTCGAATCGATATGATTTTTTTGCTATTGTAATAATTATAATAAAATTGTCCTCAATGAAAAGGTTGTTTAATTAAGTATATTATTCTACTTGTTCTCACCTAAATTTTAACAAATGTATTATAATTTTAGTCTTTCTCTAAACTTGACTTAAACAACAATATTTAATAGAAATATCTTTGAGATACGAGATTTAGGGAGGTCCAATAATACGCGAATTAATCCTTAACTAGTAGAGATGTTGTTTTCAAAAGCCAACTCAAACTATCTTTATCCCTAACCCAATTTGTTAGCAATTTTATGACAAAGTTAGAGTACAAAATGCAGAGAAGACAAATAACAGGAAGAAGAAAGATGTAAGTAAAGATTCATAAGACATTATTATGGTAGTTTAGTAGCTACAATGCTGATGATGACAATATGTACTTCATAGTAAGTTCATGGAATGATATTACTTGTCTGCATTCTTTTCATTTTCCATTTTCTTTAAGAATGAAATTGAGTATTTATTAAGGAAATTACGTGTTTTAAGTAAATTATTGGATTAATTAATCATTTAAAATCAAATATTAGACTCGATCAATTCATATAATTCAAAGTTAAAAAACAAAAAGTATGAATATCACGTTATATCTTATCGTTTTTAAAATTGTGTTAATAGCACTTTAAGTATTAAGTAAGTTAATTTTCTCTACGTCTTTTAATATACGAGTTATAAATTTAGTCTATGTCATATCACAACTAGACAATTTGAAACTATTACATACTAATGTGATATTAAAAATGATTTCTTTAAGCACTTATTGTAGACTTGATTTTCCCTTTAGTATTTCACAATAGGTCTAAATAAGGGGGTGTTTGGTAGATAGCCTGATTAAAGAGTATTAGCTGTTTAACTGTTTGATTAGAAGCTAGTTAGGTTGGCTGATTTAACTCAATCAGTTATTTTTTGAAAAGCTACTCCAAGTAACGTTTCAACTTATCAGTTAATAAAAATCTTACTCAAAGACAATTATACTCTCAAACTCATTTCTTATCTTAAGCAACTAGTAGCTTTTAGGTTTTTCATTTTAAAAAGATAAAGTTATGATTCGTGTGCAGATCTTTCATAATCTCTTCAAGCTGTCTTCTCCAAATACTTAAAAATCATTGGCTTGTCAATTTTTTTAGAAATATTATTATTATTATTATTATTATTATTATTATTATTATTATTATTGTTGTTGTTGTTGTTGTTGTTGTTGTTGTTGTTGTTGTTTATTATTATATATCCTATATTTTTATTTGAGTTATAAACTTAATTGCTGTAAAATTAAATATCTAAAATTTAAATTCTTATAAAAATATTCAACGAAATAATATTCATGTTCTTTAATTTTTTTAAGTTATGTCTTCATTGGTCATTTTATACATAAACAACTAATCCTAATTAATTAATTTTACTAAACATCTTTAATAAACAGTTGATATTATATACTGGTCAAATCAACTGATATAATCAACTATTAATTAACATTTAATAGAATCAACTAACAGCTAATATAATCAAGTTAATTGGCCTAAATCTTTGTTGGTATACATGTTACTCTTTTCAAGATGCAATGAGTACGACTTTAGTAACGTTAAGGTGCAATGCGGTAGTGATAGTTTTAATTAGTGAATCAGTGTTTTAAGGGTCCTTTGTCAGACTCCTTTGTTGTCAACCCTTTATTTTTTAGTATATTTTTAATTTAAAAAAAGATGTAATGAATATTATTTTAGTAACATTAAGGTACAAAGTGATATTAGAGATAACGACAAGGAATTACTTAAATTTCTGATGCAAATCACCCATTTACAAAAACATCCTCATTCTTTACACCGTGAAAAGATTGAAGAAACCGCACTCTACCGTAACTTTTCCCCTGAAGAGGAGCAAAAGCTAAATGAAAGTAAAAAGGATATCATACAAAATATATTCTATAAACCAATGTTACTTATGCTGGACAGTTCATCTCTTCACTTATGCAGACCAAAAAGCATTACTAAGTTATACTTTTGAGAGAAAGATTCAATATTCTTATGGTAAAGTAGAGGTTTCATTAACACATAATCATGCTTTATAAAGCATTCCTTAGTTCAATCGGTCGAGCTTTCTTCATCGTTTGGTAAAACCTTGTATAGGTCTCCATCATCTAATAGCTTCAAGCTACTCGGCTTTTCTTGTTTTAAGGAATATGATATTTGTATTAGACATTAATAATACTAACTATATTAATCAATCTAGCCCGACGTTATTGTTTTCGTTAAGTTTGCCGATATAGTTTGTCACGTGTTTCAAAAACTTTAACTAATAATACACGTAAACCAAAATTAACACAATAAATAAAGATTAATGAAACGATATCGTTTAATCAAATAATTAAAACAACGTCGTTATTTAAAAATGACCTAAATCATATTACGCAATCCCGACGATTATATACTTTGACTTCAGTTTTTCTCTTCTTTTTTAGTTTGTTTTCGATACCCTTATCCTTCGATTTTCAAATTATGCAGCCTTGACGCTCTCACACTAAGAGAATAAGGAGAATAAATTAAAAACGAAGAACTTACTAATACAACACCCTGTAATGCGATAGTAGTTTGAAGCATCAGAAGAATAAACAGAAAATAAAAGGTTGAGGACATCAAAAGAATAACAGATAAGTCAAGTTATAATTAAAAAAATTGAAAGTTTAAGTATTTTATTGTTACTTTTTGAAGTTTAAGCTAGACTTGACAAAATTGAAAGTTTGATATTTTATTGCTACTTTTTAAAATTCGGGCTATAATTAAAAAATTAACGAAAGTTTAAGCTTTTTTGTATAATTAATCCTAATTTTATTGGACCTTTCATCACATATTCAACCGACATTAATAAAGTCTATTTACTTCACTAAAACTCAACTTATTGAACTTGATTCTGTATTAGTTACTTTATATTGATTCTGTATTAGTTACTTTATTATCTTTGTACTAAATAAAAGTTTAACTTTAAAATTATTAATTAATAATTAAAATTCCAACAATTTAAAATCATAACTCGAATCTATTATTTAATTAATAAACAATTTAACTTATCCGCACTTATATATATATAATATTTAGGTAAGATAGTGCATACATAGTTCTTATCAAATTAATCATCCCCTCTTATTCACTAAGATACTGAAGACACAAAGCGAAACATTAAAGACATGATTACATGTAGCTTTAAACCCAATGAAACGAGACAAATTTCACAAACTTTGGCTTTCACTTATTGTAATGATCTTTCCTTTGTCTAGTTTGATAATTTAAAAGAAGGAACGCGACAAGTGTAGGAGAGATTATAGCTTCTTGTTAAAGTGTTCAGCCTTATATGAATATATAAATACATGTGCAAGAAGAGACAAGTCGACATTGATTAAAGTGGAATAAAGTGGGGATAAGGGACATGATAAGTATTGCATAGTTATGATCGTACATAGGTTAAATCAAATTTATATTCCGGAATTGCTACTTTTCTCATGCATATTAAGTGAACATAATCAAATTAGAAAAACTCTTTTTAGTTTTCGTTTTAATAATTTAAATCAAATTTGATTAGTTCATGTCGGATGTAAGAACTAAGTTGAGTTATTGTATTAATAACTAAGTTGAGTTATTGTATTAATGATATTTGATTAATTCACGTTAAAGTATATTTCATTCTTAGAGAAGATTTTTTTGAAAATGTATATGATATTTTATGGGCATTTTTAATAATATCAATTATCATTCTTATTTTGAAATTTTTAATTTTTTAAATTTTATCCCCGATTATCAATGAACCTATGAAACTAACTAAAAACTAAAAAAAATCGATAATTTTGAAGATCGTATTATTTTTCTAATTTTTTTAAATTACTTAAGAAACATATATTTTTTACGGGTTCAGATCACTTGTTTTCGTTATTTTATGCCTACCCTGTCTTATGAGCATCATCCATCTATTCAATGAAAACAAGATAGGTACTAGGAACAAGTCATATATGTTCCGTCTTTGACCTAAAATTTTAACTCCCAACTTTAAGACGGTGAAAACTCTTACGACTATGGTATAATTAAGTAACATAATTTGATGATTAGGACGGAGATTTGATCCTTGGATCTTAGTGTTATTCGTCACCATCTTAGTGGCTACTTCAAAGATCTCAAACTAGTCAATTACATGGTCTAAACTGTTGCTGACTTTGTTCAACTTTTTGGTTGATCAAATGATTCCAGGGAGCCACCCTGAGCCGTCCTCTCGATGCGTTGGTCGGCAGATGCTGCACTTCTTCGACTCATAAAGGAAGAGTAGAACCTTGTGATCGACAAATGGAGGCATTGAACAGACATGAGAGGGCCTATCTTGATATGGAACTGTTCCATAAATACGTGTTTATGGGGCAGCTTGATTTAATCATCAGTGATAATTATGTCTTTGGTCTGTTTCTTTAGTTAGTGGTTTGGTCGGTTTCTCGTTCGCTTCTAGAAATTGAGAATGAGGGATTAGGTTTTTCACCACAAAACAGAAAATGGGAAGAGTTCACAATTCCAAATCGATGCCCACGTCATCATAATAAAAGATGAAACTCAGTGCAATATCTACTCATTATAAACATGAAGGTTGCTATCCTGAAGCCATTAAAACGACACCTGTTTGTGATGATCAGTGTCAAGTTCTTTTATATATGTACTGTTACCGTCAAACTAAGGAACTGTTACTGTCAAACTAAGGGGTTGAGGCTCTACCAGTTGACTAGTCAATGCATGCCTTGTTCAAGTTGCTTCCCAACTGATATTTCTTTTTTTATCATGTCATTTTCATCGTAGTTATTTAGCCTTTTCTCTTGACTATTACATGAAACAACTCACGGTCTTCCTCACAAAAAGTGAATACATACAATTTACCTCTGTTTACCATGTCACTCGGGAACGAATTATGAAACCCGAATCCCCCATTTTCCTTTTTCATCAGAGTGTGAATGCTGTAACAAGATTTGAGTTCTGGTGAATCCACCCCTTTTCCCTAAAAATCTAACCTTTTGTTCAAATTTCTGCAGAGTACATGAAATCTATATGTAATTGGAAAATTCCGTCTGTCAGGCCTGGGAACTTACTGAGAATGCTAAAATCCAAGGAGGAAGTGAAAGATGCCTCCTTCCAGGACTGCACATCAGCCACTTATCAGTAGTGCTCGGTGTGCAAGTTGCCACTAAAAGTTAATAAGCAATAATTGGAGAGTATCTGTAATTTAAATGCACGTAGGAACAAATAAACATCAGAATCATTCAAACCTATCCAAATGCGGGGAGTGGGAACTAAAAACGATTAAAACAAGCAGTAAACAGGAGAATACTTAGCCTGTCAGGGTCTTCTTCCTCCAACCTGTCATTTCCCGGTTTCACTTACTTAACCTTCTGGCTAGTGAAATTGTAAAACCGGTCACATTCAGCTTCCCATAAAGCACACAGTTCACGTCTTCAATGGACCCCAGAAGATCCCACCTGGCCTCAAGTAATCAAAGAGATGTCCCATTGTCCCTCTCATCCGATCTCAAAGTAGATACGATGGCTTACATTCCGACATCTATTAGATTCATGAAGAACACAATCGATCATCAGTCATGAGCGTGTAAGACATGAGCAATGGGCATGGTTATCAATGGAGGCGGAGAATTGGACATATAGGCTAAGCCATTTACTTTTTACCAAAAATGGGAAAAGTATCCTTAACAATGCTAAAGATAAAATTTTCTAAGACATATTTGTCTTTAGTGGAGAAGGTGAGACTGTAGTTGCAACTGTTAGAAAAAGTGCAAAGATTTGTGAAATCTTTCTTTCTTGTGCCTTTTTCTCTTCACCTTGGAATCCATGTGATGGCTTTTCTTATAAACAAGAAAGAGAACTCAAAAAGGAGAACCCCATAGAAGATCCTGAAACTCTTCTACCCAAGTAGGCAGTCTTCATACGGATTCTCTCAACTGAATATTAGTTGACTCAGCCACCTTCATACCCACCTTTAAATTTCTCCTCAACCCTTCATTTCCTTGGCTCTTCCATACTTTTCATTCTGCTTTTGGTTCACAAACAGAACAGATACCAGCTTAAAACTCCCAATAGAAAAATGAGATACCCGCTTGCATCCTTTCTCACAAAGAATAACATGCTTTTCTGGAGAAGCATTATGTTCATGTTCCTTACCTGCATAAGCATACGAACACAATTTTGTTGTTCCAGCAACCCTTATTCGTTGAGAACACTTGCCATTAATGGACACCTCACATTTGATGAAGTTCATGATGCAGCCAAAGACTTTGGCAATAGGTTACAAATGCTACCCCTGGCGGTATTACATCCAAAATCAGTTTCAGATATTGCCACCACAATAAAGCATATTTGGCAATTGGGCTCTGATTCTGAGATCACAGTTGCTGCAAGAGGTCATGGTCACTCACTCCAAGGTCAGGCACAAGCTCACCGTGGAATTGTTATCAACATGGAAGCACTCCGGAACCCTGAAATGCATTTTTACACTGGGATGGCACCATATGTAGACGTCTCAGGTGGTGAGTTATGGATAAATGTCCTGCACGAAAGCCTGAAGTATGGATTAGCACCAAAGTCGTGGACAGACTACCTACACTTAACCATTGGGGGAACTCTGTCCAACGCTGGGATTAGCGGGCAGGCATTTCATCACGGTCCTCAGATAAGCAATGTCTATCAGCTGGAAGTCGTCACAGGTTTGTTAAACATCATATATGACGAATAATAGTTCGCATCAATGAAAATAAGGCCAGGTTCAAGTAACAAAAGTTCATAGTAAAGTCAGGTTATGAAATTACATTAGACAGTTGTTCTATGAAAGATATCATAACAGTGGCCGTAATTTCATTTTTAAGATATAAACACGGGTAAAGAATATCTATGTGCAAGCAAGTACAAACTGTGCATGCATGTGATGTACATATATATCTCTATATATACGTTATAGAATTCCTGTGCACAGAATAAATTCTTATCAAGCGATGACTGCACGTAGGAAAAGGAGAGGTCCTAAATTGCTCAGAGAAGCAGAACAGTGACCTATTTTACAGTGTTCTTGGAGGACTTGGTCAGTTTGGAATCATCACAAGGGCCAGGATATCTCTTGAAGCAGCACCTCAGAAGGTAAACATATGAACAATAAGACTAATCATAAAGTTCTAGATATAGAACTAGTAAAAGATTTAGAACTTCTGCAGTATGGTGCTAAATACATCTCTCAAAAATCTTGATATCATGGATAGGTGAAATGGATTAGAGTTCTCTACTCAGATTTTACCACATTCGCCAGAGATCAGGAGCGTTTAATAGCATCAGATAATGCATTTGACTACATTGAAGGATTTGTCACAATTAACAGGACTGGCCTCCTCAACAACTGGAGGTCATCGTTTGATCCTCAAGACCCAGTACAGGCTAGTCAGTTTAGGTCGGATGGAAAAACTTTATTCTGTTTAGAACTGGTCAAGTACTTCAATACTGATGAAACAAACAAAGTCAATGAGGTAATCTGCAATGGCCCATCATGTGGTGGACTTCTTGAATCATTTAAGAAGATTAATAAATATATTTCTGGAGAAAAGATAACAGAATGGCATTTAAATGTATGTTTTACCATGCAGGACGTCACTAACCAACTGTCCCAACTTGGGTATATCAAGTCAACACTATTTCTAACAGAAGTCTCATACGTGGAGTTCTTAGACAGAGTCCATGTATCTGAGATCAAACTGCGGTCAAAAGGCTTGTGGGAAGTTCCACATCCGTGGCTCAATCTTCTTATCCCTAAGAGCAAAATACAAGCTTTTGCAGTAGAAGTTTTTGGAAATATACTTACAGAAACCAGCAATGGCCCCATCCTCATTTACCCGGTCAACAAATCAAAGTAACAATCTCAGAGGCTCCTAAATAATATCAACTTATTTCGTTGAATTATCAGACCATTGTACACTAGTTAATCTGCTGTTCCTGATTTCAGGTGGGACGACAGAACATCTGCTGTTATTCCTGAGGAAGATATTTTCTACCTAGTGGCATTTCTTTCCTCTGCGGTACCCTCTTCCACGGGAACTGACAGCTTAGAACATATCTTAAATCAGAACAGAAGAATTCTAGAATTCTGTGAAACAGCAAATCTTGGGGTAAAGCAATATCTGCCCCACTATACCACGCAGGAAGAGTGGCAGGCCCACTTTGGCCCACGATGGGAAGTTTTTGTCCAGAGAAAATCCACCTACGACCCTTTGGCGATACTTGCTCCAGGCCAAAGAATATTTCAAAAAGCAATACCTTTCTCGTGACAGTGAACATGTTTTGGTGTTCCAAAGCAACAGGTCCAGCAGGTGGGGAACGTCTCTGTGAAAATAGATTAGTATGCAATCTTCTGATAAGTATAAGCAGCAGCAGCTAAATTATTCATCCCAGGAAATAGATCATATATATGAAATCTCAATTCAAGTTATAAAGGGCACTTAATAGAAGCAACCTAAGGATGTTTATACTATTCTGTAAACAAAGGTATCGAGTATTACCTGGATGGAATACAATTTTTGAAAGCAACTTCTGACACAGTTTCCTACATGGAGGTATGACATTTGCACATAACAAATGAAAGGCTACATTGAGGGCTTACTTATCATACATTTAAAATTGACTACAGCAGAGAGAAGCATTCAGAAAGAATATAGTAACAAAACCATCATGGGGTGATTCGAGGAGTAACCAAATTGCCAGTATTGAACAACTGCCAGTATTGAACTTGATTAATTTTTCCGGCATCTAATCTGTCCAACAACATAATGCCAGATATAGCTACTTCCAAGAATTCATTTATTAAGCAGATTAACCTTTGCTTTCAGCAGCCATTCAATCAATCAATAAGAAATGGCATCCTATACTTGCTCCAGAGAAACTAACCCTTTGATTTCAGACCATTCACACTAAGAGGATCTAGCATAGCTGCATAGGTAGGGTATCCATGTAACAAGATTCAACAGACAATTATTATGTACCTAAGTCATTCATTTTGTAACATCTTACAGAAACAAAAGAGAAAAGGAAAAGAGTGCACAACAAAGTGTTGACCTTCATAAGCGTCTTAGTGTCCAATTTTTAAACATGCCGAGACTAACTAGAAACAGAATCCTTCACATGCTTGATGATGCATAGTATATAAAAGTAAATAGTTAAAGTCACACCAAAAGAATAAGAACTCAGAATCTGGGGCTAGTCCAGCACATCTGCTTTTGTTATAAAAGATAGTTATGAAGATTATATCTTCACACTTTCAACTGCGGTCTACCGTTCACTCACTGAAGTATACGGTGTTGAAAATTGAAAAGCAACAAAAACGTCATTCACTGACAGAATCAACTCAAATCAAACATCTCATCATTGTAACATTGACATACGTAAAAGTGATGAATAAAGAATCAACTATTTAGAAAAGAACTATGAAGCAGAAACAGCTTCAAGTCTTACAACTACCCTATGAATTTCCCAAGGTTGGAGCTAATGTTGTAAACATTCAAAATGATGGGGACAGCAGAAATGGCGGATGTTCTAGCATTAAAATTCCACAGTGATAGGTGCGTTTGGTTAAGATTCTTCCGATGAAAGCTCCACGGTTAAATTTCATCCATTCCAATTACTTTATGATACAGCAACTCTTTAACTTTTTTTTTTTTTTGACAGAATACAGGTTACATCAGAAATTCATCTTGCTAATAGGAAAATTGTGTTCACAGAATAATAGAAAAGCATGTTAGATTAAATATATCAATATTGCATTCATCAATTACCATCTCCATTCCTTAGTGCCTGAAAAACGAGGCATGCATCTATCATATTGCATAATAGATGATTGAGCCTTCCAAAGTCATTCATAGAATTCTTAATTCACAAATCCAATCTGATAAGGAAACAGCCCATGCTAGCAACTTTTTCGTCACCTTTTACCTCTGCCCTTCCAGAATCCGCAAAAAGCCGTATTCAGTGAAGAAAAAAAAAAGAAGTTCCTTATTCTCCCTATTTGAGCAAAACAAAAGTCGAACTGTACTCAACTTTGAATATAATCAATGTCAGGGACTGATAAGAAACAATAAAAAGAAGATAATGTTGCTCTCACACCCCACTCCCTGACTGCAAAATCTAGCATCCTTTTCTGGAGATATCCCACTAGCTCTTAGTAAAACATCTCATGATTTTCTATTTTCCCACTATAAGGCTGTTGACAATTAACAGTATAACAATCATCAAAAGCACTCTCCAGATACCCCAACCAATATAAGCTAAGCAAGAAGTTCAAAGACCCAAGATAGGTGTCTCATTCAAAGAGAACACAACCTCAAAGCATTAAACACCGATATGATCAGAAATTGCAGAGACCTAAACCAAGCTCCAATTTCCTCCGTAGAGAACAATTTGTCTGCTAATAATTCAAGAAAGAAACTTTACTACACAAATGCAACGTTTTTCATGAATATCCCACAACCACCATCTTCGACAACTTAATGGCTTAATCGCAACCTCAAGTCCCTGTTTCACACGCATCAACAATCAGCAATCTGTTAATAGAAAATCCGTTTTTGAATTAACTCAAGTATCTTAATTTTCTCTTACCTGAGACTTTAGCATTAAGGATTGGCGCCAATTTTTGCTCCATGAAACCACAAACAGCATGAAACAGGCGTGAACACCTTCTCTAACGTAAGGAATCCGTTACTAGCGACCATAACAGGATCGATTCTCTCGGAGTGAAACTGATTTCCTGTTTCTTGAAGACATTTTAGTCATCGACTACGAAGCGAAGCGTATTGTTCTGATGACGTCTCAACAAAGCCAATTCGCCGTTGGGCCCTGTTTGGACGCTGGTCTAAGGTTAAATTTGTCTTGGTGTGGGCTGGCCTAATCTCGGGTTTAACTTTCAATCTGTGGACCTAACATCAAGTACCCAAGCCCGTAGTACTTGATTCAAAATATTTTTTAGCCTATATTTTTTATTATCTTATTTATGTATTTTTTTTAATGAATTGATTTAGATTTATTTAAATTAAGTTTTGAATAAACTAAACATATTTTAATTTGAGAAAATTTAAAATTGACTCAATAATATGAGTTTAAACTTCTCAAATATATTTGAAATTTAAAAATTAATTTACACCTATTCAAAACAAGTTTTGATCAAACTCGAATATAATAGAAGGGGGGGTTGAATAGATCCTTTGTCTTTTTGTAATTTTCTACAACAAAATCAGAAGTTAAACACACAAAAGAAATTTTGATAAACTTAAATGAAAAAGTGTAGGGAAGAAGATCAAACACTCGTTTTTATAGAGGTTCGGTGCTAAGACCTACGTCCTCTACCTAAGCT